>CAEFZP010001441.1:55000-144375 GCA_903064625.1 Mallotus villosus | reverse complement strand
AACACACGGAGATGAAAAGACTACGCTCCTGGTGGACTTCACCCTGACGTCATGACGCAAGATTAAGGTGCCCTTTTTGGCGTTGGAGAAGGAAAAAGTAAGATTGTAGTCTTGGAAACATACTGAAAACCTAACGTAAACTTTAATGCATAATTTAGGTGGCACCTGCTCAATCGGTCGGGATACAGCTTCAAAGAATAGTTTCATTTCAAATAATTGAAAGGTGACATGTTGAAGTCAAAGAAATGTGATGTGGTCATAACACAAGGTCATTATAGACAATTCAATTATTGTGTCATGGCAAACAACATCTACTTAGTGGCATACAATACAACATAAATATAATACAATACAATAGCAGCAAAAATAGCTGTCACCTTTCCATAGATTTGCTGAGCCACAAAGAGCAGAGTAGAGAATACTTTCCGTTTCAGGCATCCCATTATAATACAGGGCTGGGCTTAAGGTCAGATGTACATTTTGATGGTTTCTGATTGAGTCATAAATCTGATCAGCTACCATTCCCTGTGCATTGTGAGGTGTGATTCGAATGAATCCCCATTTCTTCATCTGCTTCCAAGAGAATTAGATTCTCCCCTACCAATATAACACAATTCCCCTCTGTGTTAAGGGGGAGAAACGCTGACACAACACTACTGAAAAAGAAAGTTACATCTGATTTTGTAGAGTTAAAGGCATAGTTCACCCAAAATGTTAATAATAACAGGTATTGTTTTTTGTTAAATGACAAACATTGCAATCAATAAAAGCACATACACACAGATTGTGCAAGTTCCAAACAGTTTAATTGCATTATACATTTAATCCAGCTTTATCCATCATGGCTCCATTGTTAACATTGAGCTATGGAACATTCTTATCTACGCTATGCAGTGTCAGCATGAAGGAAACTGACAATACAGGCCACAAAAAACAAAAGCTAATTTGACTTTAACCCAAGCTAAATTAATGACCCATTAATTTGTGTTTGACAGACTGAGCAAGAGGAATTTAGTCCTTTACAATGTAAAAAGTTTGGCGAGGGCAAGTTTCCTAGTGGCTCACTGACACAATTCAAACCAACATCCCATCCCCTGAAGCTATAACAAACAACATTGTTTCTGTGCATGAACAGTGAAGCCTTCTCCTATGGGGCTTCACACAGCCCCATAGTGTCCACCCAGACAAATACTAGGTCCAGGACAACTTGGACTCAACACAGGGGCTTGCCGTGTCTCATGTTCTGGGCACAGGTACGTCCCAGGTTGGCGCCCTCCAGGAGCAGGTCGGAGAGGCGGTCCAGCCCCACGCAGGTGGTGAGGGGGGTGATGAGGCCGTACAGGCTCCCCAGCAGGATGCTTATGGGCCAGGCCAGGACCAGCAGGACCACTAGCCACACGATGCTCCAGAAACAAGAGCCACAACTGGCCATCCTGGTCTGGAGGGGGAGAGAGGAAGAGACAAAGGAGAGGAGGTGGGGGGAGGAGAGAAGGGGGAGGAGAGGAGAAAATGATGACATCAAAGCAGTCAAGTAATCAGAAAATGTTATTCATTCATTCATTCATATATATGCTGTCCTTTTTGTAGACCCCTGCTACAAAATCCCAGATCCCCATAATACATATTTGATGGAGTCTGTGTCGTTCCCAGAAGGTCTCAGGCAGAGGTACTGTGACACGCCCCTTTGTGGAGAGATTATCCGATTGGAACGTGCCCTGGTGATGATCTGGATGTACTTGTCAGGGTTTAGTGGTGGCCTTGACAAAGTGTGATAAGCTGGCACTCGTTACTGCTGTAACCATCACATTAGCCCACTGACCTGCCAACCCCTCCATGCCCTGAGGGTGAACAGTATATCTGAGAGTGAGCATGGCTAACCTGCCACCCTGCTAGCACCCTGCTAACACCCTGCTAACACCCTGCTAACAGCTCACATAGATGGAAACATAATGGAAGTTTATGCTAGGGATACTGTATCAATACTGAAAGGTATTGATAACAAAACCACAATTTGGTTTAACATGCTTCAACATATTCCAAAATATATAATATACTCTGTGTTATTCACATTTTAAGGTTATATTTCTTTGGCTGGATAATCAGCAGAGAATCACAGCAAGGTCCAGTAAATGAGCCTGAAGCCCATATGTCAAAGCACAACTAGGACTAATGTTCTGAAAAGCAACACCAGTTCGATTAGGCCTGGGTGCTATAGCTTTAAGAAACCACTGGCCACACTTCCTTGTGGTCCGGCCTCATGTCATATCCTGTTATCGCCGTGTCATTGAACAGGGCTGTGGTCTGTAATCTCGAGGTGATCTCGTGCTTTTAGGGAACCGCCCCTCAGAGGGGTGGAAGTGGGGGGATGTTAAAGAACCAGGCACAATAGCCATTCAGAAAAGCAATACAAACTACTAATTGCCACAGGTCAATTGTTTAAATTAAAACTACTTTTACTGAGTATACTACTATAAACAATAAGTGTACACTGTATTATCCCCCCCCTAAATAAAAAAAACAAAAACAAAACAATGCTACAATGTTTTTAAAAGTTGCATTTGTATGCCATAAGTTTTGCAAATCAACCACTGGAAAAAAACGTGCAATGTGTTACAAATCAATGTTTGTCATCTATGCCAGCAGGACTGTGCCTCTGCACATACAGTCGTATGCAAAAGTTTGGGCACCCCTGATAATCTCCATTACTTTCATCTATAAAATGTTGGGCGTTTGGATGAGGAACGTCTTTGTCATATATATACACATACGTCATGGACAGTGATATTTTAGCCGTGAAATAAGGTTTATTTGATAAACAGAAAATATGCCATACGCATCATAAGAGAATTAGACACTTGCATAAATTTGGGCACCCCAACAGAAAAATCACATTAATATTTAGTAGAGCCTCCTTTTGCAAAAATAACAGCTTCTAGACGCTTTTTATATCCTCTGATGAGTGTCTGGATTCTGGATTGAGGTAATTTGGACCATTCTTCCTTACAATACATCTCCAGTTGAGTAAGGTTTGATGGGTGCCTAGCGTGGACAGCCCGCTTCAAGTCACCCCATAGATTTTCAATTATATTCAAGTCTGGGGACTGGGATGGCCATTCCAAAACATTGTAGTTGTTCCTCTGCATAAATGCCTTAGTGGATTTGGAGCAATGTTTCGGGTCGTTGTCCTGCTGGAACACCCAACTGCGCCGTAACTTCAGCTTTGTTACAGATTCTTGAACATTATTGTCCAGAATTTGCTGGTACTGAGTTGAATCCATACGACCTTCAACTTTAACTAGATTCCCAGTTCCTGCACTAGCCACACAGCCCCACAGCATGACGGACCCCCCACCAAATTTTACTGTGGGCAGCAAGTGTTTTTCTAGGAATGCTGTGTTCTTTTGCCTCCATGCGTAACGCCTCTTGTTGTGACCGAATAACTCCATCTTTGTCTCATCAGTCCACAGTACTTTGTTCCAAAATGAGCCTGGCTTGTTCAAATGTAGTTTGGCAAACCTCAAGCGAGCCTTTTTGTGGCGCGTGTGCAGAAAAGGCTTCTTCCGCATCACTCTCCCATACAGCTGTTCTCTGTGCAATGTGCGCTGAATGGTCGAGCAATGCACAGTGACACCATCTGCAGCAAGATGACCTTGCAGCTCTTTGGAGGTGATCTGAGGGTTGTCCTTGACCATTCTGACCATTCTTCGCCTTTGCCTCTTTGTTATTTTTCCTGGCCTGCCACTTCTGGCCTTAACAAGAACTGTGCCTGTTGCCTTCCATTTCCTAATGACATTCCTCACAGTGGAAACTGATAGCTGAAACCTCCGGGATAACTTTTTGTAGCCTTCCCCTAAACCATACTGCTGAACAATCTTTGTTTTTAGATCATTTGATAGCTGTTTTGATGCCCCCATTTTGCCACTGTTCAGAGGAGAATCAAAGAGAAGCAAAACTTGCAATTGGCTAACTTAAATACCCTTTCTAATGATTGAATGCACCTTTTTATGTAATTGAAGGCTTAACGAGTTAATCAGACTAACTATGTGTTGCAGTTAATCAGCATTTAGTAGGCAGAGGTATTCAAATCAAATAAATGATAAGGGTGCCCAAACTTTTGCACAGCCTTTTTTTCACATTTGATTTAATTTCACACAACTAAATACTGCTACACCAAATATCTTTGTCTGGAAAACACCCCAGCACTCAGTGTTAACTAGAAAAGTAATATTACAATATTATATTGATCTTTTTTGGTGAAGACAGGAAATTATCATGCAGCCTCAGAGGGGTGCCTAAACTTTTGCATACGACTGTAACTAGTGTGAAGTGAGGTCCGTAACCCAGGCGCTTTGCATGCAGTTAGTTTGGAGGAGACAATCAACCAGTGGCCATGGTTAAACAGGAGAAAGCAGAACTGTATGTAAACCTGTCGGAATACCTGTTGTGTGAGTATAAAAGACATGTTCACCTTCAGAAGTGGAGAGACAGATGGACTGGATGGACGAAAGTACAAAATTCCTGCTCTCCTTGGCTGAGGATATTCCTTTCAGTCTTCGAGTCAGTTTTGCTGCTGAGAGAAAGAGAGAGGGAGAGATAGAGAGCGAGAGAGAGGGAAAAATGGAGAGTCCGAGAGTATGACAGACCTCTTCTCACTAGTTAACTTTAATTTACCACAACAAGATACTCTAGGCTACTGGATGCCAGAGGGGCCAGCTGCTAGAAAACAGATATTTAGCAATTTGCTGCCTTTTCACAGACAGGATATGACACAATGTGTGGATTCATGTGGTCCATGGTTGCCATAGGTTACTGTTTATGTGCAGTTTACAAACAGACACTCAATACCGGTGCACAAGATTTATCATTCAATTTTGCTACATTTTGCCAACTGTTAATTGTCTCTACCGGGACTCAACAAGGCTCAAACATTTGAGGCCAGACAGTAACCAACCCACAAACTGTCCATGTTTTTAAGTGCAGTTCTGAGTGATTGTTAAAGTGTGTGTTTGGATCACAGGCTTCTAGACAGGAAGGCTTTAATGCCTAAATTCCAGGTTCAATGTGTAGGAGTGTGTAAGTGTGAACTGTTAATTATGTGTGTGTGCATGTGTGAGTTGTTAAAGGGGTCGTAGAATGCAAAACTGAGTTTACCTTGTCATAATTGAATAATGACAGCTGTGATTTTTGTCTATGAGAAGATCCCTATGAAGTTTGACACTCAATTGTTCATTTCCTCTAACCATTTCACCAAATTTACAGTTTTGAAAACCTTGGACAATAGCAGGATTTGCTAAGCCGCTATTGACAAAGAGGTGCTGTTCCCGACCGTATGTTCATCACAACCGCAAGCTGTACGTATGATTTGTTGCTAACAGTTATTAGCAATGCTAACATCTCCTGTATCTAGCATAGGTAGAATGTGTGGTGATTTAGTTTATTGGCAATGCAGCGTTATTTCATTTTCTTGACTGTGTTTCATTCGAATAAATAACCTGTGTTATGTAAATCTACAATTCACAAGGCATGTTTGGCTATGTTGCGTCTTCGCTCCGCAGCTTTGTTTGTTGTAAACCAACCAGTCAGCGTGCAGCTCATCTATATATTCATGAGCATACCATAAAAGGGAAAAAACCTCTTGTTTCATTCTAGGGCTATTTCACAGGGTGCACCAGGGCGCATAGAACAGCACCTGGCCCATTTTCAGCCCAACCAATGTCACATACCCTATTCGGAGACCTTAAGGAATAGTGTGAAATACCCTATAGAACAGTCAATGACCCCTTTAAAGATAATTCTATTATATAGATTCATATGTGAATGGATTTTTACCCCCACCCCTACAGCTTAGCGGCTCTACTCCAGATGCTGGTGGGCAGATTTGCCTATCCTAGTTGCTCTGGGAGGGGGGGGTGGAGTGAATGGACTAGAGATAGGCATGGATTTTAACAAGGCTTACAAATTAAGGTTGTGTGTGTGACAGATTGGGAGTGCCTGGCAATCAAACATTGAAATTCACATATCAAAAGTTGATTTTATTATTACAAAAAAAGGTTACAAAACATCTCTAATATCGTTTTTTATGAAAAGACCCTCAATGTTTCTATGACATCATCATCATGGCTTCCATGGAAAACATAATAAAGCAGGATCATTTTAAACAAGCCACATTCTCCTTCTGAGCAAGTCACAGTTAGGTGCCTCTCCATTCAGCGAGGGCCTGTGTAACCCAGCTGTTCAGTACGGGGGCTCTCTAAGACTCTGGCTCCTCCCCGCTGTCCCCATCACTGTCGCTGTCCCGGCCAGGGTGCTCAGGCATCTTGGGGTGCTGCTGCTCCTCGCTCTCCTCCTGGCTGGCTGCTGTGTCTTGAGGGCTCTTTCCCTGGTCCTTCCCCTGGTCCTTCCCCTGCTCCTCCCCCTGCTCCATGGGCTCCTCCTTCGTGTCCTCCCCAGGCTTGGAGGCCTCTGGCTCGGCCGCGTCCGCCTCTGTCGTGGCCTTCTCCTCCGTGGTCTGCTGGGGAGGGGGCAGCAGCTTCTGCTGTTGCTGTACATAGCAGAGAGAGGAGGGGAGGGAGGGAGGATGGCAGAGAAAGAGAGAGAAGAGAACGGAAGATCGGGTTGAGGAGGAGAATGACAGGATTTTCTTTCGTGCGTGTCAGAGTCATTAAAATGAGATGCCGTAGCTCCTCCGCCCTGGGCTTGTGTCATGTTGTACCCAAAACTGGCTCTACTGTTTATCACTGTTGATCACAAGAACTGTCGGGATACCGACTCCCATGTCAGACACCATAACATTCTCAACTCACATATCACTCCCTCCCCTTCTCCTCCCTCCCACTCTGTTTTGTTTCCCTCTCCTCTCTTGTCAGAGGCAGAACCAGAGCAGTGGTCCGGGAGGGGGGGTATTCACAGCACCCTCCCCCTCCTTCTCCCCGGGGTGAGGAGAGAGTGGGCTTTACTCTCTTAATTAAAAAAACTGGTTCGGGTTCCTCATCTCAAATGTTAGGGTTATGGCCTGCTAGGGCTCTGCATGCAGAACTAAAACAATTTGCTTGAATCTGACCTATTTCCGGCACTGCATTAAAATTTAAAGGCTAAAAAACACAGTCCAAAATAGCTGCGAGGGAGTAAAAAGACAGAATACTTTTAAGAACCAGAAGTCTGAAAGAGCTTGGATTCATGTGGACAAAAGACTTACTTCAAAATAGAACATTACTTGTGGCAGTAGAGCCATATTTGTATCCATTATAATGTCATGTGTGGAGTACAATAAACCTCTATGGTGGAGTACAATACACCTGTATGGTGGAGTACAATAAACCTGTATGGTGGAGTACAATACACCTGTATGGTGGACTACAATACACCTGTATGGTGGAGTGGTGAACTACAATACACCTGTATGGTGAAGTACAATAAACCTGTATGGTGGAGTACAATAAACCTGTATGGTGGAGTACAATAAACCTGTATGGTGGAGTACAATAAACCTGTATGGTGGAGTACAATAAACCTGTATGGTGGAGTACAATAAACCTGTATGGTGGACTACAATACACCTGTATGGTGGACTACAATACAGCTGTATGGTGGACTACAATACACCTGTATGGTGGACTACAATACACCTGTATGGTGGAGTGGTGAACTACAATACACCTGTATGGTGGAGTACAATACACCTGTATGGTGGAGTACAATAAACCTGTATGGTGGACTACAATACACCTGTATGGTGGAGTACAATAAACCTGTATGGTGGACTACAATACACCTGTATGGTGGACTACAATACACCTGTATGGTGGAGTGGTGAACTACAATACACCTGTATGGTGGAGTACAATACACCTGTATGGTGGAGTACAATAAACCTGTATGGTGGACTACAATACACCTGTATGGTGGAGTACAATACACCTGTATGGTGGAGTACAATACACCTGTATGGTGGACTACAATACACCTGTATGGTGAAGTACAATACACCTGTATGGTGGAGTACAATACACCTGTATGGTGGACTACAATACACCTGTATGGTGAAGTACAATACACCTGTATGGTGGAGTACAATACACCTGTATGGTGAAGTACAATACACCTGTATGGTGGAGTACAATACACCTGTATGGTGGAGTACAATACACCTGTATGGTGGAGTACAATACACCTGTATGGTGGAGTACAATACACCTGTATGGTGGAGTACAATACACCTGTATGGTGGTGTATTCTGTTCCATGGCTGGTCCTACCTGATGGTACTGCTGTGTGTGTGTGTGTGTGTGAGAGAGAGAGTGCTCTGGTCCTACCTGTCGGTACTGCTGTGTGTGTGTGTGTGTGTGTGTGAGAGAGAGAGAGAAAGCTCTGGTCCTACCTGTCGGTACTGCTGTGTGTGTGTGTGTGTGTGTGTGTGTGTGTGTGTGTGTGTGTGTGTGTGTGTGTGTGTGTGTGTGTGTGTGTGAGAGAGAGTGCTCTGGTCCTACCTGTCGGTACTGCTGTGTGTGTGTGTGTGTGTGTGTGTCGGTACTGCTGTGTGTGTGTGTGTGTGTGAGAGAGAGAGTGCTCTGGTCCTACCTGTCGGTACTGCTGTGTGCTCTGCTGGATCATGTGCATGTACATGTTGTACACCAGGTTGGCCATCTCTGGCATGTTCTTGATCACACGCTCCCCCTGTCTAGAACCCTCTTCTCTCTGGGAGAGGGAGAAAGAGAGACACAGAATGAGAGGGAGAGAGACAGAAACACACATAACATATATGAACTGACATCACTGAATTGACCTGAATCCAAGATGGCAGCATGTTAGTCTTTGTTTGTCTGTGTCCTACAGTTTTTAAGTGATTTTTTACTCTAAATTTTATTCTGCAATCCTTTTTTTTAAATGTACACTTTTGCACTTTGGATGTAACAGCACAAACTGACTTTAGGTGATTTGAAAATACTAGTTTACATTTCACACGGCTCATGTGGTCTGCGTCCTGCTTGAGGCCCTGAGTGTGCTAACTACCTGCTGGAGGCCCTGGGTGAGCTAACTACCTGCTGGAGGCCCTGGGTGAGCTAACTACCTGCTGGAGGCCCTGGGTGAGCTAACTACCTGCTGGAGGCCCTGGGTGAGCTAACTACCTGCTGGAGGCCCTGGGTGAGCTAACTACCTGCTGGAGGCCCTGGGTGAGCTAACTACCTGCTGGAGGCCCTGGGTGAGCTAACTACCTGCTGGAGGCCCTGGGTGAGCTAACTACCTGCTGGAGGCCCTGGGTGAGCTAACTACCTGCTGGAGGCCCTGGGTGAGCTAACTACCTGCTGGAGGCCCTGAGTGTGCTAACTACCTGCTGGAGGCCCTGAGTGTGCTAACTACCTGCTGGAGGCCCTGGGTGAGCTAACTACCTGCTGGAGGCCCTGGGTGAGCTAACTACCTGCTGGAGGCCCTGGGTGAGCTGATGCTAGCTACCTGCTGGATGCCCTGATGCTAGCTACCTGCTGGATGCCCTGAGTGAGCCGATGCTAGCTACCTGCTGGATGCCTTGATGCTAGCTACCTGCTGGATGCCCTGAGTGAGCTGATGCTAGCTACCTGCAGTCCTAAGGGCTAATATTCTGAGCTCAAGTTGCCACCTGCTGAGAGTACAAAACTGAAGTGGTTTATGCAGGCATGCGGCCTGTCCTCTCCTGACTGCTTGTCTCATCCTACCATCTTATCTGTCCTGGTTCTCACACACTACACACACGTGTGCTGGCACTGCATGCGCCTGGTTCACTTTAGCAGTCACTTATTCTAAAATCCACACATTTGTTACATACAGTGAAAATGAAGCTAATCTTAGCCTTTCTTAGCCTGATGACTTTCATTGACTATGTGGATGTTGGGCCTTGCTCAGCAAGTGAGGCTGACAATGTACTAGTTCCTCCTCTAAACTGTTCACATAGGGATACACTCTCTGTCCCACTCAAATTGAAAGCTATTATACCTGTGCACTTATCCCTATGCTCATTTAATGAAGTGAATTTCCTCCGCCTTAACTGCCTTTTCATTCTGAAAGACTGGTTTAATATCTCTGTAAATTCACTCCCTGGTTTTGTAAGCTCTTTACATTCAAAAAATGAAAGGCCTATGTCAGGCAGGTCAGCTAGGCATAGACTCATGGTCATGCTGCTGTTACTTATATCTGGAAATGTTCAGCCAAATCCTGGCCCTGATATGCCTCAGCAATGTGACACACCTGCAGACTTTAAATCTAGGTCAGGCCTTGGTATCATTCATCTTAATGTGCGGAGTTTAATCTCCAAATTGGACATGGTAAGGATTTGGGTTAATTCAACTGATGCTGATATTGTTGTCTTATCTGAAACTTGGTTAACTAAATCTGTTCATGATAAGGATATATGCATTGATGGATATAATGTTTTTCGAGCTGACCGCCCTAATAAGGGGGGTGGTGTTGCTATTTACACCAAACGAAAATTGAATGTTAATTTAGTGCTCACTGAATCCCTCAGTAAACAATTTGAGCTCCTGGCCTTAAATTTTGAAGTTACGAAAGACCATCATATCATGATAGTTGGTTGTTACAGACCTCCATCTGCAGTGGGTAATTCATTGTCCACACTGGTGAAACGTCTGTCACAATTGCAGTATAATGAAATTGTTGTGGTTGGTGATCTTAACTGGGATTGGTTGACGCCAGTGTCTGATGCATTTAAAGCACAGTGTGATTCTTTAAATCTGACACAAATAATTACCTCCACCACCAGACCAAACCTAAAATGTCCTGAGAAATCCTCCCTTATTGATCTAATTTTGACTAATGTCCCTTTTAAATATTCTGCTACAGGTGTTTTCCCTAATGATGTAAGTGATCACTGTGTGATAGCAGCAATAAGAGACACTAAGATTGTTAAGTGTAAACCTCGTTTTGTTGAAAGGCGTAATTTGAAGATGTTTGTTGAGCAGGGTTTTCTATATGATTTATATCTATTTGACTGGAGCAGAATTGCCCTTATTGATGATGTTGAAATGGCTTGGTCATTTTTCCATGAGACCTTTCATGAAATTCTAAACAAACATGCTCCTATGCGGGAGTTTAGAATTAAGGGTCGGGATAACCCCTGGTTCACAGCTGATCTTTCTGTCCTGCTTCATGAACGTAATGCGGCCTGGGCAAAGGCAAGGAAGTCAGGTACTGAGGCTGACTGGCTTCTCTTTCGTCAGCTGAGAAACAAATGTACTTCTCTAGTCAGGAAAGCCAAATCTGAATATTATCTAACCATCACAACAGAAAATTTGAATGATCCGAGAAAATTCTGGAAAGCAATAAAATCATTATCTGCGTCTAAAAACTCATATGAATTACCCTCTTGTATAGTCAAAGACTCCATTACTGTTCATGATAAGGTTGAAATGTTAAACTGTTTTAATGAGCATTTTATTTCTTCTGGGTTTTTGTTCAATTCTGCCTCACATTCTGCAGTGCAATCTGTAAATGTGGGTAACAATGCTAGTGATGTACACCACATTTTTAATCTTACCCCTTTTACTGTTGCTGAGGTTCACAAAGCCTTAAAGCATTTGAACCCTAGAAAACCATCTGGTCCGGATCACTTGGAACCAAGGTTTTTGAAATTAGCAGCAGACCTAATAGCTGAACCATTGACACATCTTTTTAATCTCTCATTGGCTTCAAACAAAATCCCTATGATCTGGAAGGCTGCTTATGTTCTACCTCTACTAAAAGGAGGGGATCCAAACATTTTAAATAATTACAGACCACTCTCAAACCTCTCAGTGTTATCAAAAGTCATGGAATCCCTGGTTAGTGAGCAGGTTAAAGATTATGTCCATACTCATCAAATATTATCTGTATATCAATCAGGGTTCCGAAAAAATCATAGCACCACTACTGCTGCCATGAAAGTTTTAAATGACATCATAGAAGCTCTAGATAAAAAACAACATTGTGTATCTCTCTTTATTGATCTATCTAAAGCGTTTGACACTGTGGACCATCACATTCTGATACAGCAACTTATTAAGATTGGTTTCTCTGATCATACTGTGGGATGGTTTGTCAACTATCTCACTGACAGAACTCAGGCTACTCAGTTTGATGGATTTACTTCAGAGATGCTTACAGTGCCTAAGGGAGTTCCCCAGGGTTCAGTTCTGGGACCGCTATTATTTACTTTGTATATTAATAGCCTTGGACAAAATGTCCCAAATGCAGCTTTCCATTTCTATGCGGATGACAGTGTAATTTATTGTTGTGCATCCTCGCTCAGTAAGGCTTTTGTTTATATGCAAAGTGCTTTTGATCAAGTGCAGGCTCAGCTTTGTCAACTGAAGCTTGTTCTCAATGCTGATAAAACCAAACTTATGGTATTTTCAAATTCCAGAAAGATTGTGTTAAATCAGAAAATGTTAACTTCCCAAGGTAATGAAATTGAGGTTGTAACTACTTACAAATACTTGGGATTTATGATTGATGACCACATCTCGTTTAAAACCCACATACAAAACCTGGTGAAAAAACTGAAACTAAAGTTAGGTTTTTACTTTAGGAATAAGTCATGTTTCTCTCTCGAGGCCAGACGACGATTAGTCGAAGCTACCTTCTTGCCGGTTCTTGATTATGGTGATCTGTTGTACATGAATGCATCAGCTCACTGTCTACATATGTTGGACACTGTATACCATGGAGCCTTGAGGTTCATTACAAACAGCAGAGCCTTAACCCATCATTGTACACTGTACTCAAGAGTAAACTGGCCTTCTCTTTTTATGAGACGACTTAGTCACTTGTATGTTTTTATTTACAAGGCGATCTTAGGTAAACTCCCTTGTTATTTATCATCGTATATGTCCAGAAAATGTGTCCCCCATGCGTTAAGGTCTCAGGACATGGTGCTCATGACTGTTCCTCAAGCTCGTACAGAGCTGGGTAAAACAGCTTTTAAGTTTGTTGCGCCGTCGTCATGGAATAACCTGCAAAAGCATCTTAAGCTTCAGGACCTAGTAACTCTAAACGAATTTAAGGCTGTTGTTAAGAGTTTGAAGTTGGACTCCATCGGAAATTGTGAATGTTTTTAGTTAAGTATCTTATTTTTATGATTTACAACTGTACTTAATATCGAACTTGTATTTTATATTGTGTTTTATGTGTAACTGTGTTCTGCTGTCCATCTTGGCCAGGTCTCTCTTGTAAAAGAGATTTTAATCTCAATGAGACTAACCTGGTTAAATAAAGGATAAATAAAAAAATAAAAATAAAAAACTAGAGAGCGTACAATTTCTGGGGAAATTGTAGGGTGTGCCTGTTTGTTTGCAGAGGGGTCCGTTTTTTAATGACATTTTTACAACTGCGAATGTCATTTTTTGCTGCTTACAACTCAAAATACTAAGAGTGAAATTTAGAATGAAATAGTTGTCTTCTCATTTCCCCTGCAAGAGGGAATGTTGAGCAGCCTCATAGTTGAATCAAAACAAATACATTTGGCAGACCGGTGTAGAAATTGACCAGATATTTTCAGGCCTTTAGCCTACTCATATTGTATTCATTCATTAAAAAAGAACCCCTCTTGTAAATTATTCTAACAACGACGTTATCAGCAGTAGCCAACAGTACAATCTTCTGAAAACTGAATATGGCCCCAAAAGCTTTACATTTATTTAGATAATCGCTTATTCATAAAAAGCTCACTGGTAGCGATCATTGTCAGTAACAACGCAAAATGCGATAGCCCTGTGTGGAGGAGCTGTCCCGGTAAATTGTACAACTACTGTAGCTAGTGTTCGTCTTGGTAGCGATTGCGTTACTTGTTGAATTGGATGTGACGTTCCACAGTTTAGGCTGAAATTAATTATTTTCATGAACAGATTGACAAGTTTAGGCAGTGGCAATGAAGTTCAGATTAGTAGTCAGATACTTTGACCTATTGAAATACTTTTGAGTAAGGGGAGTGCTTCTTCTCACTAGTGTCGAGTGTAGGCTACAGTACAGCGTTGCAGTGAGTTACACTGGTTTGAAAGCACAGGTAATGATAATTTCACCAACAAATCGTTTACTAATGTCATAATAGATCGTACAACGAAAATGTGTGAGGAATGTTTATTTTAACGATTGAAAATAGATGCATCATAGACCGCTGTAGTATGTGTTGCCCAGGCAACATAGGCTAATGTCATGATGCTAATGCTTCAGTGAAATAGTAGACTACTGTTTCCGAAAGTAGATGTAGTTCCTCAATAATATCAGCTTATATTGTACATTACACTTCACAATTGTGTTTCATATCACAAAGTAAAATTAGTAAATAGTTATCACCCTGGCCTCTTTGCTTGTGGCGTTTCTGCAGCTGCCTTGCAGTAGCGTTAAAGCTATAGTTAGCCTAGCTATCTCCCGAGGATTTGGGGGGCTAAAATAAATAATAATAATAAATATATATGTGAGATAACAAAGGATGCACCACGACTTTGTGGCACACCCAATAACATCACTCAGTTCTTCAAATTGGAGAAAGGTTGTGGAAGGGGGACTGGTTGGGTTGGGCGCAGCAGGGGATGCTGGGAAAACAATTTAGCAAGGAGGAACTAAACAGGCCAAGATTAATGACAGCAGAAACTTCTTGTTTAAACTGGCTGCCTGGGTCCATCACCAGCCACCTCCATGTAAATCCCTCCATGTGTAATGGAGCATTCTGGTGCAGAGGTGCTCCCTGGGTTTAACAGCAGCCCAGCGTAGGTAAACAGCCCTGGATTACTGTGAAGGTGAAGGCTATAAACACATCGTAAAGCCTGACCCCCGCTTCGTAGAAAGGGGAATGTGGGCAGGCCATGGTCTAGCTGGGTACAGCACGGCATGGGGCTAAGCAGAGGACATGTGTGTGTGTGTGTGTGTGTGTGAGAGTGTCTGTGTGTGTGTGTGTGTGTGAGTGTGCCCAAACAAGTTACTCCCCCGTGGGTGTAATACACACACAATGTCAGAGAGAATTGGAGAGAAGGGGGTTTCTGTGTAGTTCTATTAGACACACAAGCCAGACACAAAGGCGGCGATGATACACAGGAATGCACACTCAGAGAGACAGTGGCACTCTCACACCACGCTGGGTGGATTTGTGACGGGGAGTCGGGTGACCTTTAGGGGTTAAATATAGCCTGTGTTCCCCCAGACTGCAGCCAGCCAGCCAGCAGCCAGCCCCAGGCCCACACCTTGGGGTGAACTCACTGGGTATATGGCACAGCCACAGACAGAGGAGAGGGGGAAGAGAGGGAGAGTATCAGATGTTGTGATGAAGGGGAACAGACAGGGGGATAAGAGGGGCACTGAGATGCACCCAGAGTCTTCACTGTGCTGTGTGTTTGTGTGTGTGTGTGTGTGTGTGTGTGTGTGCCCCTCTGACTGTGTGGACAGAGTATGTAAAACATCTCCACAACAGCAATGGTGGCTGTGTGCATATGTATGCATGCGTGTGTATGTTACATGTGTACTGGTAGGTGTGTGTACATGCAGGTGTGTGTGTGTACTCACGGGCTCCTCCTGGGTGTAGTACTCGTGGGGGAGGATGTGCAGGTGGGGGGGCCGGGCGCTGAGCTGGCTGAAGGCCGGCGTGAGCTCGAAGCAGTTCTGGAACAGAGCCACCCGCGCAAAGACGTACAGCCCCAGCCTGGCCCTGGACATGGCCACCACCAGACGCCTCACGTCCCTGGGGAGGGACACACAGGGGAGTCTTTTGAGAATGAGGAGTCCATTCCATGGATGGAGAGGAACAGAGGAGAGGAACGAACGAGGCGAGGGGATGAGAAGGAGGAGGAGGAAGGGGGGTGACGGAGAGGACAGGAAGGCGAGAGGAGCGTGGGATGAGAAAGGAGGGGGTTCGAAGGCAGAGGAGCGGGCGAGGTGAAGGAGTGAAATGACGGCGAACACAAGAGGGGTTTGGTGAGAAGCAAAGCAGAGATGACAGGGAGGGGGAAGAAGGAGAAGGGGTGAGGGAAAGGATCCGTGAGAATTAAGGGATTTGAGAAAATAGTTCCCCCCAACTCTCAGACTATATTCCAGGAATATTCCATCTGCGGCAGTAATACCCAGTTGTGTGTGAGTGTGTGTTAAATAAGATGTTTTCCTGGGAACAGTGAGCATCGCAGCAGGCCTGTCCTGTGTGCTTCAGCTAAGCAGCAGCTGATGACACCATACTGCTGAACAAACACACACACAGGCTGTTCCCAGGTCTTAGATCTTTGGGGGGGGTCCCATCTTAAAAAGAGGGGCCACAACAACAAAACAATGAATATATATATATATATAAATGCATTTTGATTTATTCTAAAGCAATCAGAAATGTGTGTGTGTGTGTGTGGGGGGGGGGACACATGTAGATGTCCCTGGTGGCCACGCCCCTGCAGTGTGGGGAGAGGAGATTCTCCTGCTGCTGTACGAGGCAGAGCTGCTGTACGAGGTGCTGGCTAATATATCCTGTTTAGATAACATATCTACCTTCCCCTTTCCCTACCTCCTCCTCACGCCTATCTGCTCCTGATCCTGTAGAGTTAACAGCTACACCACTAACACTGTACTACCGTGACCATTCTGAAGGGGGTTTGGCCCAATTCAGAAGGGGATAAGGTAAGATTCAAAACAATCTTTTGGCAACGTCTGAAAAAAGCTTAGGAAAAAGCTACATTTAAACACTGCCAGAATGTAGAATGTGCTAGGCTACATGGGAAGACCATGAGATTAAGAAGATTATTGTGTGTTTGATGAGGATTCTGAAAGAAAGGAGAATTATGTGGGTAGGTGAGGCGTTCCATATCTGGTGATTTTCTGTCTCCAAACATGTTTGTGTGTGTGTGTGTGTATGACTTGTTTACTGTAAGTCCTCAGCAACAAAGCACAGCAGCCTACCAATCGGCACAAGGCCTGGTGGGAGAAGGACCAATCGGGAGCCTTGGTAGCCTGGGGACACCACTGCGTTAAGAGACCCCCACCTGGGTCATCCTCTGAGATGACAGGCCACTGTGGATGAACACTGTGTGTGTGTACATGAGTGTGTGCACATGTCAGAGTGTGTCTGCATCTATATACTGTGTGTGTGTGTGTGTGTGAGAGCGAGTGTGCAAACCCAGCAGGAATTCTTCTCCTGTCAGAGCCTGGGTTGGTTTGTCATGGTGGGGGTCAGCCGTGTCACTGTGGTCGTCATGGCAACAGGTTGCCATGGTAGGGGTGTGAGGCAGACGTGAAGGTTTGCGGCAGATTGAGCCCGGCATGGGACAGAACAGAGCGCACTTTCGGGGGGAATATATCCCATGAATCACTGCTGCCCTGGCATCACACCGGCCATTCAACACAGAGAGGAGGACCAGGAAGTGAGTGAAGGTATCTGACCAGGGCCTCACAGGAGCATGTGAAGGGCCCTCACTCTGAAGAGACCCACATTAAAGGGCCTCCCCTACAATGTACATGCTAGCACAGTGGTGAGGTCTAGAAGTGAAGAGAGAACCCCCCGTGTGTGCACGCGTCCGCTGAGAGAGCCACTCCGGCCTCCACCTGCATCGACGCCAAGGCACCGCTTTAACACCCCGGCCACGTCCGCCCCCAGCTGAGCTGTGTATCAGGCTGTGCTCTCTGGGAGGGGGAGGAGGGGGGGAACAGCGCAGGGCGGGCCGGGCCAGCAGATGACAGCCAGATAAACGGCGGGCCGCCACCGGCTTCTGCTATGCTACGACTCAACCCCATCAATCCAATCCTTTATCTCTGGGCGGAACGAGAGGGGGGCGGGAGAAAAGAGAGTTTCCAAGTGTTTTTCTGCCGGCTTTTACGGGCGCTTCGCTACAGGAGCGTCGGGCGGCGCCGCAATGACAATGATTTATTCATGGAGCCGAAGCGCCATTTGAAGCCTTTCAATTCCACAAAGAAAGAGAAAGGAATCAAAAAGGAGGGGAAGGAATAAGAGAGAGAGAGGAGGAGGGTGGGAGAGAGATGGAAGAGGCATGAGTGGAGGAGAGACGAGAGAGGAGGAACGAGAGAGGCTGGCCACGAGGCGGCTCTGAGTGATGGAGACGCTCCGTGTTCCTCGGTTAAGGAGCCGTCCCCACGGATGTGAGAGGCGGCGAGCTCAAGACAGCCGAGGCTGTGATAGGCCGGGTGGTATCAGACAAGCCAGAGACTCGTCACCGTCTCAGACCTGCAAAGCCACGGCCCGTTTGCTCCATTACAAATCCCAGAGGTGGAGAGAGAGAGAGAAACAGAGAGAGAGAGAGATTGAGGAACAGAAAGATTAAGGAGGAGAGTGTAAGAGTAAGGAACGGAGAGGACGGAGGAGAAAAACCGAGAAAGAAAAAGTGGGATGGAAAAATACGAGAGCGAATGAGAGAGAGAGAGAGAGAGAGAGAGAGAGGGAGAAAAGGAGGGTAGGCCACAGTCTCCATCCTGGGTCTGTGGTTACCAACAGGACTCTTTAAAGCCTGTAACGGCTCGTTTCACAGCTAGGCCCTTTGAGGGGTGTGTGTGTGTCGTCCTGGTGTGTGTATCTCAGGGGTGTGTGTGTATCTCGGGGGTGTGTGTGTGTGTCGTCCTGGTGTGTGTATCTCAGGGGTGTGTGTGTGTGTATCTCGGGAGTGTGTGTGTGTGTCGTCCTGGTGTGTGTATCTCAGGGGTGTGTGTGTATCTCAGGTGTGTGTGTGTGAGTGGGTGCTTACCTCAAGTGTCCGACAGCTTTGGTGCGGACCAGTGAGAGGATGATGTAGTCGTTCTGCTGACCCTGGAACCTGTCCACCGTCGTCACCTACGGAGACGCACAGTGCTTACTCAACACACAGTCCCAACACACACACTGTATATTCACACACCAATAGCAGACACATGTATACAAAAACACTGCGGGGTGCCACTGAGTTAGCTGAAGTCTTCCATGCAGTCGTGTGTGTTTGTTTGGGAAGGATTTTGTTAAAACGTTGAAGAGAGCGATTTGATTCACTTTTTAAAACGCAGCGGATCAGGGGTTCTCTTTTTGAGGGAGGGGGGGGTGGTGATGGGGGGGGTTGTGATGGGGGGGGGTGTGATGGGGGGGGTTGTGATGGGGGGGGGTTGTGATGTTGGAGGTGGAAATTCTTATCGTGTTGGGCCACACAGAGGGGGATTTGGTGGGGGTGATCAGGCTTAGAAGGCACCAGCTAGCTTACCTAGGGGTGGGGTGGCTCAGGGCCAGCACATAGGCCACACACAACACACTCACACACACACACAACACACACACTCAGGGCTATTCTAGAAGACTAGAGAACAGTGAAGAAGCTCTGAGTGGTACTTTCATTCATCTCCACAGTGATAGAAGTGTGTGAGTGTGTGTGTGTGTATGTGTATGTGTGTATGTGTATGCGTGTGAGTGTGTGTGTGTGTTAGGCCGGCAGCTTAATTCCTTGCTAATCCAGAGGCTGTTAAGAAGACACGCTGTAAAGACTTCTCGCCCTCTCGTCCAGCTGAGCTTTCTTAGGTGTTGTGACTGTACCTTACGCAACCGTGCTGCATACTGGACCTGGACGAGGGCCAGGACTGTACACCGCTGAGCGGGCAACTTCCACTCCATCCACATCATACATCAATGCTTATCCTTAGTGGCTTTTTACTGGTCTTCATTGTAGTGGGATTAAACATAAATGCATCTTTATTTTTTCATACACTACGACTAGGCTAGATGTATACAGGCATATAGAGTGCTAGATACTGTATCTATCTACCCTAGCACAATTCATACTGGACCCATCCACCCAGCACTAGTCCCATCTACCCCAGCTCTAGAACTATCTAGCTCTAGTCCCATCTACCCAGCACTAGTCCCACCAACCCCAGCTCTAGAACGATCTAGCTCTAGTCCCATCTACCCAGCACTAGTCCCACCAACCCCAGCTCTAGAACGATGTAGCTGTAGTCCCATCTACCCAGCACTAGTCCCACCAACCCCTGCTCCAGAACGATCTAGCTCTAGTCCCATCTACCCAGCACTAGTCCCACCCGAGCAGAAGGCCTACTACAGCACGTCCTCCAGACATGCCATAGGGGGGGGGAGGGGGGAGGGGGGGGGGAGGGGGGGCTGGTGGACAGGAGGCTGAAACGTTGTCCCGCTCTCCCGTCACTCTCCAGAGCTGGATCAATAGGACAAGGGCCCAGCTCTCCTCACAGCCTCAGGACAACAAGAGGCGCTAAATAAATCATCCTGGCCCCCCGATTGGTCTAATGCACTATTCATCGACTGGGGAGTCCCACTGGTCGTGACCCCTCCAAGTCCCCTTATGGGGGTAAACAAAAACAACAAAAGGAGGGAGGGAGGGATAAAGGGTGTAGGGAAGGAGGGAGAGAAGGAAGTGGGAGAGAACAGGATGAGGAAGAAGAGCGAGGAGAGGAGATCAAATGAAGAGGGGGATGAGAGTAGAGACTAGGAGGAGGATGGGAGGGTAAAGAGGAGGACAGCGATGGAGGGGGGGGGAAGGAGGAAGTGAGAGCCGTACTTATTTCCGTCTCCCTGTTGCCACATGGAACAGGTGCAGCACCAGGAGCAACAATATGTCGTTTTACAATGGGGGTGAGGCGCGGAGATCTGTCGGCTCAGTTAACATAGCCAGGCACTCCCAGGACCCCCCACACAGACGAACGGACACAGACACACACACACACACACACACACAGACACACACACACACACACACAGACCCGTTGGCATCATAGCCTGCTCCGAGAAACCGAAGGGGCAAATATGCCACATGGTTTAAAGCCAACATTTTTCCAGGGCAACATTGGGGATTGAGTTATTCTGGGCTGGCGGGTGGGATGAACAGACAGAGAGGGAGAGAGAGAGAAAACAGAGAGAAAAATAGATTTCCCTAGGGCCAAGTGTTTTGCATTGTGTTTAGTTATTTATGAGAAATCTTCCAGGGAGTGGATTGCAGAGGTCATGGCATCCTGGCAGAAAGCACTTGTGTGACTGACACACACACACCCACACACACAGGAGACATCTGACAGGGGGAGAAGACAGGCTCCCTTTCTCCCACCTTCCTCCTCCTCCTCTTCCTCCTCATTCTGGTTGACAACAATGACACGCTTTGTCTCAGCTGATGGCCTCCCTATTCAAATATTCATGGATTGGATCTCTGCTCTGTCTTTCAATCAATCTCTATCTCTCCGCCAGCCCCTGTCTTCCTCCAGGTCCATCTTGGTTATTGACGAGGGAGGGAGGGAGGGAGGGAGAGAGGGTCATGGAGATACTGAGGTCAGACGCTCTCATTTGTCTCATTCTTCTTCATTGGGCTCTCAGGGCTAATGATGGGCGAGGAGGAGGAAGACGATGAGGAAGGGGCTCTTTCTTTCTCTGGTCCTCTGGGAGGTGAGGTGACCTCAGACTAGCCCCTGGCTGCTGGCTCGCTCCAGCGGCCCCCTGGCCCCGACACGCTGGGTCTGAAGGCCTGAAACTAGGGCCAGGTACTGGCTCTCCACTGACGGTATAGTCACGATGAGAGGGAGGGATGAAGGGATGTGGAAGAGGCCAGAGTTAGAGAGAGTTGGAAAGCAGAAACTGAGATGGACAGAAAGAAAGACGTGACAACACTTTCTTTTCACCTGCGGTGAATACCAACTAGGAGTAGACTAATTAACCTTATCACATTGCCTAAGGATTCTATCAATGTCAATGTAATTTATCCCTGCCCCCCCCCCAGAGGCCCTATACGGAGCGCGTGTGAGTGGGCATAGCTGTAAATCGAGTTTGCATTAATGTGATCCTGCATGAACAGAGTGACCTCTTCACTTATGGAGAAGATACGGGTTAAACAGCAGCGAGTGGTGGGGGGTGGTTAAAGGGAAGCTCCTCTGAAGGACCCCAGCACCAGGAGGGGGGGGGGTCTGCTCTCTCTTCCTCACAGCTCCTCTGCAGGACCGCAGCAGCACCAACCCTGATGTTACAGATGCTGACCCAGATATGCTAACCAGAATCTGGTTAGCATATGTATGGGGGAACTATTCTCAGCCTCAGCTGTGCGGCGAGAGGAGCACCGTTTACCAGTCTGACTTTATGGACGTGTCTGTCTGTTTGTGTGTGTGTGTGTGTGTAATTACGGTTGTCAGACAGGACTTGGCGAGCGGGTGACATTTGTTGGGTTTTAGCGGTTGTGACACGCTGTCAGATGCGCTCTGGCCACAACGCCAGCCAGCGTGACCTTTCTGCGGCTCAGCACTTTCCCCAAACAGGCTCTCGCTTTCCCCTCCCTCTCTCCCTCGCAGACTCTCCCTCCCCTCCCCTCTCCCTCTCTCCCTCGCCTCTCTCTCTCCCTCCCACCCTTTCTCGTAGCAGCTAGTCATCCCAGGCGAGGTCAACATTGGACCAACCTAACGAGAGAGAGAAGCGTGTAAGAGAGAGACAAAGAGAGAGAGAGAGACAGACAGAGAGAGAGGCAGCAACAGGGCCCGAGGGACTTCACACGGCTACAGAGGGATGAGAAGGATGAAAAAGGAAGAATGGGAGGGTGAGACAGAGGAGGGAAGGGGCGGCGAGGCCCGCTGCGGCGGACACCTGGAGGTGAGGAGGACGTGTAGGAGATGCTGGAGAGGGCAGAGAGGGGGGGGGGAGAGCAAAGCCCACACTGCAGACCTGTCTGGGCAGCTTAGGGCCGTGTCTGAGGCGACGCCCTGACAGGACGCTTGTGTGACTGGGATCCGTCGAGCTGAAGAGTGTGTGGTGTGTAGTGTGTGTGGCGCCCTAACCACCGTCAAGCTCTCTGTGGTCCATGTGTGCCACTGTCTGTGCATATCCTCACTGTGTGGGGTGCTAACCTTGAGTATTAAGTGGGCAGTGTGTGTGTCTGTGTGTGTGTCCATACCTTGTTGGGCTGTCCGAAGAAATGGTTGCCCGCACAGCGCTGGTTAATGACGTCTCTGATCAGATGCTTCTGCCCGTTGTAGGTGGTGAGGATGCTGATGCGGTCGCCGGGGTAACCAAGCAGACGCATGTACATGAAGAGAGCCACCGAGTACTCTGCCTCCGCCAGGTTCTGGAGAGAGAGAGAGAGAGAGAGAGAGAGAGGGGAGGGAGACAGTTAGACTGGGTGAGTAAGGGGTTGGAATGTGTGTGGTGGTGGTGGTGGTAGGGGGGGGTTGGAGTGGATGTTAGAACTGGCCTCTTTGGGGGCCACATGTGTGTGTCGGTATAACAGGGTGTGTGTAGGGCAAAACGTAAGCTCATTGGCCGGCGGTTGAACCCAGGGGGGGTAGGGATGCCTAATTAGATTTCGTCGTTGGTCACACACACACCGCCAGTGACAATGCAGATGTGCCGTCGCCTGGTCCCTCCACACCTCCATGGAAGAGTGGCGACCACAGCAGTGTGGAGGAGGAGGAGGGCAGCCATGTGGAGCTGCCTGTCCTCTGGGCCCCAGAGCCGGGTCACACAGGCTGGCCCACACCAGCTGAGGACTGCAGGCTGCACACTCTCTCTCTCTCTCTCTCTGTCTCTCTGTGTGTCTCTCTTTCTGTGTCTCTCTCTCTCCACCTACCCCCCCTTTTCCTGCCTCTCTCTCTCTTTCTCTATCCCTATCTCTCCTTTTTTATATTCCTTCCTCTATCTCTATCTCCATCTCCAACTCTCTCTCTCTCTCTCTCTCTCTCTCTCTCTCTCTCTCGTCTAGCGTGTGTGGTCCCGGTAGAGAGCCTCTCAGTCATACGTGAGTAGCCATTTTGATTTGGGCTGGAACTAAAAGGCTCATCTGACTCGCAAAGCTCAACAACGGCATTAGCAATCAGGCGACGGTCTAGAACTAGCGAACCCTCTCTACCGAGGTCAAGTCTGACTGGGGTAGTAGGTGCCGTGCAGAGCACACGGGGGAACCTTCTAGTTCAGGAGCACAAGGTGGGGACGTTCTCTCATGCTTGTGAGCGGGGCCGTGTGTGGCTCGCTCCACAGGCTCTGGGCTGGAGGGAGGATCACGGGTCCTGTATCATTAAAGTCATGTATGGGTGAATTTGAGAGTGAGACTGTTGTAACAGTCAGAGTTTCAGTGGGAGAGTCTCTGCCCTCCATCAGACGGATCCTGATCACGGATGAACCGCAGGTGGCGAAAGATGACACCCAAAATCTTTTAAGTTCACATTCGAAAAATGTTCTTAAAGTCCCTGCTCTCCCTTCCTCCTCCCTAGACGCACAAGGTCTACAAATTAAAATCATGTGCTTCTCAAAATGTCACCAAAAATGAAATGTATAAAGGCCAAACAGAATGCATAACTCAGTTTTAATGAAGCCTCCATAGAGCTTCTCATTAAGGAGGGCGTCCTGAAGCCAGGGCATCTGTTAGACGACCGACCCCAGACCCACGCCACACACACACACGCCACACACACCCACACACACTGCTCAAAGCCCTGTCTTAGCCCACCCTGACAATCACATCCTCTTACCATGGAACATTTAGGGAACATTGGCCAAACATTGCATTGTGTTCCAGCTTAGATAGCCTGTTCACAGCAGTGGTCCTCAATATATGCATACATATGTATATATTATGCATGCTTACATACATATAGCCTGAACGAAGTCTTGCTGAGTGAGATTACATCGCCCTTTCCCATACATTCAGATAGGCAGGCAGAAAGACGCACACACACGCACACACACGCACACACACACACACACACACACACACCCAATCAGACGTGACCGTTTTCCAGCGGCGCCCTGCATCTGTCTACAGGTCTCATGTCTCTGTTTAATATAAATGTGATCTCGAGCACAGAGATCCTCCCTGTAACCATGGCAACGCAGCTACCTCAGCCCCGCCTCCACGGGTTGAGTTAAACACCCTGAGACAGGAGCGGAGAGAGAGAGAGAGGGCGGGAGAGAGAGAGAGAGGGAGAGAGAGAGAGAGAGAGAAGGGGGGGAGAGTGCAGGAAAGCACAGTAAGACACACTCCCCCTAGTCCTTAACCAATCAGCCTAATGTGAGCGGCAGTTTTTCCGATGTGTAAACCCAGCACAAGCCTCTCTCCACAGAACACGCCCCAGATAGACAGCGGCCTGAGAGCAGCTGACTCGAACACGACACATGCTAAGATGTGTGAACAAGGCTGGATGTGTGGGAAGTGATCGTGTCGCTACGGGAGACAGAGAGGGGGGGAAGGGGTGGGTTCTTGGTGACCTGCTGGAGCCCTGTGAAGGAGGGGGGGGGGAGTGACGGTGAGAGGGGGGGTGACGGTGAGAGGGAACGAGCAGGCGCTAACGTCACTGTGCTTTTAGCAAATGAGCCGAGGCCAAGCAGGCGGGGGGATATATGGCTGCTGGCTGGCCTCCTGTTGCTGCTGCCTGATGGAGAGCCCCGGGCTGTGTGGACGTGTGTGTGTGTGTGTACGTGTGTGTTGGTGTGTACGTGTGTGTGTGTGTTCAATGGGGTTGTGATTGTGTTTGCACAGCTGTGACGGGCATTCAACAACATAGGACTCTTTTGCCCGCTCTGGTGTCCAATTGTAACCCTCTACCCTTTGATTATGTGTGCTTGTGTGTGTGTGTGTGTGCTTGTGTGTGTGTGTGTGTGTGTGTTGCGGGGCAGGGGGTATTAGAGAGACATGGGTAACTCCCTAGAGATGCCTGGAAATGGCAACCTGCAAACGGAGAGAGGTTCATGTGACCTCATGTACCGAGACACATGACGTCCTGGGCACATGGTGCACATCTACTAACAATGGGCAGCCTCAGTGGACACACACACGCGCTCTGGTGCACGTGCTCTCACACACACACACACACAGCGCGCTACAAGGTCTGAGTGCAGGGCTCTGTAATGAAGAACACTGTGTCTGTTAGTCTGAAGGCCAGCGACGTCGAGTTGTCCTGTACAGACTGTGTTAGTGGTGCACTACATGGACTAATGAATATGTCATACGGACCTGTTCCCCGAACCATTACGGTTAAAAATAAATGCCTGCGCAGAAGTCTTTATGTGAATTGTTTGTGTGCGTGTGTGTATGGAGGGGGAGGCTGGGAAAAAGGATCATAACTGGTGAGACTGAGTGTGTGTGTGTGGTGTGGTGTGTGTGTGTGCAGCACTGTGCACTACTGACCTGGTAGAAGTAAGGGTTGGGCTCCGACTCGCCCACACCGTTGAAGTCCTCCACGTTGACCAGCTGGAAGTCCATGGAGAGGCCAGGGTTGGGTGCCTGGAACTGGGGTAGGAGCTGCACGTGGGGCAGGTTTCCCAGATGCTTATAGCGCCAGTTGTACAGGTTACACAGACTGGGGAGAGAGGGGGCAGGAGGTAGGACAGGGTAGGTGTTACAGACAGTTAGGCTCTGTTTAAAAACACAGCGGGTCCCGGGACTTCGCGCAAATGCTAGCAAATGTGTTAGCTTAGCATGTGTGTCACCACCTTAGCATACGCATTAGCTCAGCATAGAGACCCTGATCTCTATTTCACACTCAGCACTTCGTAAAAGGTTCAGTTACAAGCTAGCATGTGAGAAAACCAGACGTCCCACTTCGCCAGAGGACACTCGACCTAGACCTGGAGTTTATGCTAATGCACCACTCTATACCCCTAATGTATTCATCCATGGCTTATTAGCCAACGAGACGGGCCTGAACTCACATGACCTAGCGGTTCCTTTACCGTTGGCTTATGTACACGGCCCTGGGGACCTTGCTAATGGGCTAGTGAGGAGGGCTAAGGTTGAAGTGAACTGGAAGGGCTATTTTAGGAATACCGTTCTTTGTTACCACTTACCACATCAAAAGCATCGCACAGAAATCCCCCAAATGCATTTCGTCGCTTTCTTCCTCTTCTTTTGTTTCACAAAAACGCCGTGCTGCCACGTCCACCCCCCCCGTCGACGCCTAACCTCACACATCCCTGGGAGCTTAGTTGAATTCGATCGCGACGCCGTCCGAGTCATTGGGGACGTCCTTGTTAAAGAAGAAGATCTGGGGGGAGGGGGGCGGGGAGGCGAGGCCGAGGGAGGAGCCTACCTGGCGCGGGCACGCCCCTGTGCGTCCAGGTCCACGGTGGGCACCCCCAGGCGGACGAAGCGGGTGAAGAGCGACTGCTCCATGTTGGAGTACTTCTGGAAGGCCATGTTCTTGATGACGGGGGGCAGCTGGTGGTGGTCTCCGATCATGATCCAGCGCTTCAGGCGGCTGTAGCCGTCCTCCGGGTTCTGAGGAGGGGAGGAGGGGAGGGGAGGGACGGTGAGGGTAAGAGGGATGTAAACACATTTTGTATCCGTGCTGGATGGCGAGGATTTAAGCTGCCCTCCACGGTCCGTGGTGGTGATGGGGTGTGTGTGTGTGTGTGTCTGGGGGGTTCGCTCTAGCTAGATCTGTGTAACACTGTTTATCATTCACCCCCCCCACCCCCCTGTGATCTTCCCTTCCATTTCAAAACACCTCTCTCACCAGCGACGCCTACACATGTCTGCTTTTCACACTGACACACTGTCTCTCGCTCTCTTTTTCACCCTCTCCTTCCGACATGTCAGTCGACTGAGCGGTGAGCTTGTGTGTGCTGCATCTCTGGCAGGAGAGCGGCGCGATGGAGAGAGAACACCCATGGGTATCAATAAAGTATAGCGCTTCCTTTCAGAGGCGGATCCAGAAGATTTGTCTCACGGCAGGGGAGAGAGAGATAGGCGAGACAGTAGAGAGAGAGAGCGAGAGAACGAGAGAGGGGGAAAGAGAGCGACAAAGTACGGGAGAGGAATAAAAGATAGCTACAATATCTGCCTCGTTACGAAAGCGGGGGCTGATTGAGGAGGGAGAGGAGAGAGAGAGATAAGCTATCTCTAGTATGTGCCTCATGACTGAGGCCCGGCTGATGAGAGGCAGAGTTTAATTGGAGCTTGACCCCAAACAAACCTGACGCTAGCCAGACTCATGAGCCTGATTCAATCAGCCGTAAAGGAGGCGACGTGGAGCAGATGAGGACTGAGGAGGAGTCCCCTCCCCTCGTTCGGCCCGCTCAGGCCGTGATTACAGCGGCGAGAGAGCCAACATCCACAACGGCTGTAATGGAGCGAGAGAGTGGAGGGGAGTGGAGGTGAGAGGGGGAAAAGAAAGACGAGGCGAGAGGAGGAGAGAGAGGAGAGAGAAAGGGGGAGAGGTGAGGAGAGCCGAGGAGGAGAGAGAGAGAAGGGGAGAGTGAGGAGAGCCGAGGAGAGAGAGAGAGAGAAAAGGGAGAGAGGTGAGGAGAGGCGAGGAGACTCCGAAGCGAGAGAGACGCCAGGTTGCTGCTGGACACGCCGGCGTGTTTAATGGTCTTCTGTGTAAACAGACGCCGGGGTTATCTGGAGCAATTACAGCCCATTAGTGGAACGCATCCAGTCTACCTGACGGAACAGCAGGCTGGCTGGCTTCACGTGTGTCAGGGCCTCCTGACGGAGAACAGACTGACAGACACGCCCAGGCGTGGCTCACACACACTAAGGCCCAGGCGTGGCTCACACACACTAAGGCCCAGGCGTGGCTCACACACACTAAGGCCCAGGCGTGGCTCACACACACTAAGGCCCAGGCGTGGCTCACACACACTAAGGCCCAGGCGTGGCTCAGAGACACACTAAGGCCCAGGCGTGGCTCAGAGACACACTAAGGCCCAGGCGTGGCTCACACACACTAAGGCCCAGGCGTGGCTCAGACACAAAGGCCCAGGGGGCTCAGAACACTAAGGCCCAGGCGTGGCTCACACACACTAAGGCCCAGGCGTGCTCAGAGACACTAGGCCCAGGCGTGGCTCAGACACACTAAGGCCCAGGCGTGGCTCACACACACTAAGGCCCAGGCGTGGCTCAGAGACACACTAAGGCCCAGCGTGGCTCAGACACACTAAGGCCCAGGCGTGGCTCACACACACTAACGCCCAGCGCTCAGCAGGATCAACGCGTTACGTCAGAAATATATCGGGGTTCTTACCTCAACCTGAAAAAAACAGGTGACACACTAATGGGGGTTTGTACTGATCCTATTACACATTTAGGCTTTAGTTCTGATGAGATTCTGGTCCTAATAATCCAGGGATTTAGTCGGTGTGTGTGAATCAATCTGGACTGATTTACCTGCAGCAGGAGCGGGATGAAGGTCTCGATCTCCAGGATCTGAGCAGACTCCTCCATCAAGATGTTGTCATACTGAAGAAAACAAACCACACAGGCGCCAAGAATGAATGCCACTGCATGATCCGGTGTCACGCTCTTTGTGACGGGATGTGCACGTCGCTCTGGACGGACGGGTCTGACTGCATGTAGATGAGTAGTAGTGATAGATCTGTGGCCTGGGGGTATGTATGTGTGTTTGTGTGTGTGTGTGTGTGTGTGTGGGGACGACCTCACCTTGAAGCCCAGCTCGACCAGGTCGTGGCGTTTGAGGGCGGCGTGCGTGCAGGTCATGGCGATGATCTTGGCCTCCTTCACCAGCAGGTACTTGGAGCGGTCCAGCCCGCTCCTCAGAAGCTCGAAGGCTCGGAACTCCTGCAGGCGCAAGGCGAGGGAGGGGAGAGGTCAGGGGTCAAACACGAAGGGGCCGACGGGGGCTGATCTCTCTTGACAGCCATTGGCTCTGATGCATAATGGTGGGTCAAAGGGGCAGATGCTGCTCAGAGGTCACACCAGAAAGGTCACAGAACACACTATCTTGCTTACTTAGGATAACCGATTCCCAGCAAATCCTCGAGAGGTTCGCTCTAAAAACCAAGGAGGGGGAAACGCGACACTAATGGCACGCACGTGACATCGAGACCCTCTCCAGGAAAGCCTTCGGGTAACCGTGGGAGGCATTTAAGGTGTAATGTTACTGTTCAATATCTTGTCAGTTGCAGATTCTCTTACATGGCTAATATGGGAGAGGGACATTGGGCACGTTTGTTTCGGGTCGAGAGACTACCGGCGAGTCTGTTGGCTGATATCATGAGTCTATTAAAGACCCGGATGCCGATGGGGTGGAAGGTGGACGAGAGGGGAAGCGGGTAAATCGATGTCCTATTTCGGGAGCCGGGCAGTGAGGGGCCCTCAGAGGGCAGCGCCACATCAATAATTGACGTGTTACTATTTTAAACATTAATATTAAACCGATCAAAACATGCAATATTGATGAGGGCTATTTTTAACCCCCCCCACCCCCCACCCCAGGGTTGCTTGGAGAGTGAAACTAAGCTGCAGGCTAGTGAGTCCGGCCGTTGGGGCTCCACGGAGCATTGGAGGGATGGGAGCAGGAGAGGAGAAGAGCGAGGGCAGTGTCTGGTAGGAACAGGGAGGTCACATGGTGTCCCTGTCCGTCTCCACGGTGATGGAGGGAGTGGAGCAAAAAAAACAAAAAACGAGACTGACAATGAAGAAGGGAGGGAGGAAAAGGAGGGAGGGCAGGGAGGAAAGCAGGGAGGAAAGGAGGGAGGCAGGAGGCAGGAGGGAGGGAGGCAGGGAGGCAGGCAGGGAGGAAAGGAGGGCAGGGAGACAACCGGCCAGACAAGATCTTTTTCCTTCTCCTGTGGCACCGGGAGGGGGGGGAGGGGGGGAGCCTTCTGAGCGGGGGAAACGGATATCACCCCCCGAGAGCAGCCGAGGTCTCTCTTTGATTATCTCCCGATACGAGGGCGCCAGATAAATCAAGGCCGACGCACGTGTTGGTGTTACCTCTGGCCAATAACTCCTTTATTGCTTCTCTGAGGCCTTCGTGTCGGCCCCATAAATCTGTAATGTTGTTGTTATCTCTATATGAAGACCGGGCACACCTGGGAGAGGTGTGTGTGTGTGTCTGTGTAGTTGGTGTGTGATATGTATGTTCTTTATCACGTGTGTTGGTGCGTGCATGCGTGTGGAGAATGTGTGTGTGTGTGTGGTGAAATGCAGAGTCTGTGCCAGACCCTCGAATCTTTCCATTGGCATCTAGAGACGGCGACTTGTGCCAACAGGGTCACGCAGAAGAAGGAGAGAGAGAGTGGAGGGTTAGGGGGGTGGGTGGCATGTCACCAATCATCATGTAAGCCTGAGCCATCAAGCACACTCATGAAAGCAGAGCAGAGAAGGAGAAAGATGGAGTGAGAGAGAGAGAGAGGGAGAGAGAGAGAGAGAGAGGAGGAGGAAAAAAAACAGCCTGTTCTCTTCTCTCGACATCTCTCTCTGAGAATGGCGACATTCTCTCAGGCTGGGCTGATGAATTCAGCCGTTTTGACATCTGGGGCTGGCGTGTGTGCGCGCGGCGGCTCTTTAGCTCGCGCGCCAGGACCCGTGAGGAGGACAGCTGTTGAATCACACGGAGGGAGGCTACATGTGTAGCTAGCGCGCTAACGGGAACCACCGCCGGGGAAGGAGAGACGACGACTGACCCATCACCACTCTGCCTGGGAGAGCTTGTCAGAGGGGTAAAACAGTCGCTAGTGTGCGTGTGTGTGTGTGTGTGTGTGTGGTCACAGCTGGCCTGTGAGGGACACTAAAACTGCTGACACAGTGAGTGTTTCTCTGCTTGTGTGAAAGACTGGGCTGAAGACCTGTGTGTGTGTGTGTGTGTGTGTGTGTGTCTGTGTAACCCCTTTTTTCTACAGCTGGGTAAGGATCTCTTTATAGTGTGTGTGTGCGTGTGCGTGTGTGCGCGCGCGTGCCGACCAGCGGGACCCGCTCACCTCCAGCTGGGTGAAGATCTTCTTGATGTGGCGGTAGCAGCCCTCGGCGATGTCCATGTCCTCCTCGTAGGCGCGGCCCCCTGAACACGGGCTGGGGGGCGTTGGAGAAGTACTTGTGGAAGGGGAAGTGGGCGGCCACGGCCTCGGCCTCCACCGCGCGGCCCTGCTTGGGCCTGACCTTGCTCATGTACTCCTCCCAGCGAGACATCACCTGCGGCGGGACAAGAGAGGGAGGGAGAGAGCCCCTCCTGGATGTCATGGTCTGGGACAAGGGGGCAGCGCCTCGCTGATATTTCACACACACACACACAACACACACAGTCAGACGTAAAAACACAACACAGAAGCTTTGAACGCAGACGACTGTATCGAGACCTCAGGAGCTGAACGAGGGTCATCATACTCAACTGATCCTAAAACTCACACAAGAACGTATTCCTTCACTCTAGAATACAACTCCTACCATCCTCTTCCTCTCTCTCTCCATCCATCTCCTCTCCCTCTCCACCCATCTCCTCTCCCTCTCCATCCCTCTCCTCTCCCATCCCTCTCCTCTCCCACTCCAGCCATCCCCTCTCCTCCCCCCATCTATCAGATCCCCTTGCTCCGCCTCCATGACTGCCCTAGCCCCTTCTGTCTCTCTCCTCTCTTCTATCCCACTCATGGTCCACCCCTCCATGCCATCGCACACCTTTGTCCTCTCTTCCCCTCTCTTTCTCTCCACTGCACTCCTCAACCCTTAACATGTCCACCCCTCCCCCCCACCCCAGATAGGGAGGCTGGGCTCCTTTACTCCAGACCTGGGAGGGTTACGTAAGATCTTGGTTCTGCCGGGTATGACAGCCCCCGCCGGTCCCCTCTCCGTTCTAAAAGGTTCTTTATCTCCGGCGTCTATTTCGGGCTGAAGGAAGGAGGGGGGTGCAGCGTCATAATTGTCTGTTGTGGCACTTTTCCTGGAGCCCGCGAGCGGTAATGAGGTGACGGGAATAAACTGCCGGGGATAATATTGAGATATTGGCTGTCTGGGCGAAAACGCTGCAGTGAGAGAAGGAGATGAGGGGGTTTGGGTACTGTCACATCACGCTACGAGGACGCACCCGGAAGCACTTGTGGCGGGGGCGGGGAGATCACCAGGCGAGACAGCTGAGCCGTTCTAATGATGGTAAATAAGAGCGGAGGCGGTCAGACAAGCCACGTTGAAACCACGTCAACACACCCGGCCAGACAGCAGCCCCTCACCTGGTAGAGGTGTAACTACAGACAGACAGCAGCCCCTCACCTGGTAGAGGTGTAACTACAGACAGACAGGAGCCCCTCACCTGGTAGAGGTGTAACTACAGACAGACAGGAGCCCCTCACCTGGTAGAGGTGTAACTACAGACAGACAGGAGCCCCTCACCTGGTAGAGGTGTAACTACAGACAGACAGGAGCCCCTCACCTGGTAGAGGTGTAGCTACAGACAGACAGCAGCCCCTCACCTGGTAGAGGTGTAACTACAGACAGACAGGAGCCCCTCACCCGGTAGAGGTGTAACTACAGACAGACAGGAGCCCCTCACCTGGTAGAGGTGTAACTACAGACAGACAGGAGCCCCTCACCTGGTAGAGGTGTAACTACAGACAGACAGGAGCCCCTCACCTGGTAGAGGTGTAACTACAGACAGACAGGAGCCCCTCACCTGGTAGAGGTGTAACTACAGACAGACAGGAGCCCCTCACCTGGTAGAGGTGTAACTACAGACAGACAGGAGCCCCTCACCTGGTAGAGGTGTAACTACAGACAGACAGGAGCCCCTCACCTGGTAGAGGTGTAACTACAGACAGACAGCAGCCCCTCACCTGGTAGAGGTGTAACTACAGACAGACAGGAGCCCCTCACCTGGTAGAGGTGTAACTACAGACAGACAGGAGCCCCTCACCTGGTAGAGGTGTAACTACAGACAGACAGGAGCCCCTCACCTGGTAGAGGTGTAACTACAGACAGACAGGAGCCCCTCACCTGGTAGAGGTGTAACTACAGACAGACAGGAGCCCCTCACCTGGTAGAGGTGTAACTACAGACAGACAGGAGCCCCTCACCTGGTAGAGGTGTAACTACAGACAGACAGGAGCCCCTCACCTGGTAGAGGTGTAACTACAGACAGACAGGAGCCCCTCACCTGGTAGAGGTGTAACTACAGACAGACAGACAGGAGCCCCTCACCTGGTAGAGGTGTAACTACAGACAGACAGACAGGAGCCCCTCACCTGGTAGAGGTGTAACTACAGACAGACAGGAGCCCCTCACCTGGTAGAGGTGTAACTACAGACAGACAGACAGGAGCCCCTCACCTGGTAGAGGTGTAACTACAGACAGACAGACAGGAGCCCCTCACCTGGTAGAGGTGTAACTACAGACAGACAGGAGCCCCTCACCTGGTAGAGGTGTAACTACAGAGACAGACAGGAGCCCCTCACCTGGTAGAGGTGTAACTACAGACAGACAGGAGCCCCTCACCTGGTAGAGGTGTAACTACAGACAGACAGGAGCCCCTCACCTGGTAGAGGTGTAACTACAGACAGACAGGAGCCCCTCACCTGGTAGAGGTGTAACTACAGACAGACAGGAGCCCCTCACCTGGTAGAGGTGTAACTACAGACAGACAGGAGCCCCTCACCTGGTAGAGGTGTAACTACAGACAGACAGGAGCCCCTCACCTGGTAGAGGTGTAACTACAGACAGACAGGAGCCCCTCACCTGGTAGAGGTGTAACTACAGACAGACAGGAGCCCCTCACCTGGTAGAGGTGTAACTACAGACAGACAGGAGCCCCTCACCTGGTAGAGGTGTAACTACAGACAGACAGACAGGAGCCCCTCACCTGGTAGAGGTGTAACTACAGACAGACAGACAGGAGCCCCTCACCTGGTAGAGGTGTAACTACAGACAGACAGGAGCCCACTCACCTGGTAGAGGTGTAACTACAGACAGACAGACAGGAGCCCCTCACCTGGTAGAGGTGTAACTACAGACAGACAGACAGGAGCCCCTCACCTGGTAGAGGTGTAACTACAGACAGACAGGAGCCCCTCACCTGGTAGAGGTGTAACTACAGACAGACAGACAGGAGCCCCTCACCTGGTAGAGGTGTAACTACAGACAGACAGACAGGAGCCCCTCACCTGGTAGAGGTGTAACTACAGACAGACAGGAGCCCCTCACCTGGTAGAGGTGTAACTACAGACAGACAGGAGCCCCTCACCTGGTAGAGGTGTAACTACAGACAGACAGGAGCCCCTCACCTGGTAGAGGTGTAACTACAGACAGACAGGAGCCCCTCACCTGGTAGAGGTGTAACTACAGACAGACAGGAGCCCCTCACCTGGTAGAGGTGTAACTACAGACAGACAGGAGCCCCTCACCTGGTAGAGGTGTAACTACAGACAGACAGGAGCCCCTCACCTGGTAGAGGTGTAACTACAGACAGACAGGAGCCCCTCACCTGGTAGAGGTGTAACTACAGACAGACAAGAGCTCCTCACCTGGTAGAGGTGTAACTACAGACAGACAGGAGCCCCTCACCTGGTAGAGGTGTAACTACAGACAGACAGGAGCTCCTCACCTAGTAGAGGTGTAACTACAGACAGACAGGAGCCCCTCACCTGGTAGAGGTGTAACCACAAACAGACAGACAGGAGCTCCTCACCTGGTAGAGGTAGAAGTGTCCGGCCGTCTCGCAGGTGTAGGACACGTCTCCAGGGACGTCCAGGCTCTCCTGCAGGCGGCCCACCTCCCGCAGCAGCTCCAGCCTCCTGGCCAGCACGTAGTTCACCCTCCCGTACCTGAACACACACACACACACACACACACACACACACAGAGGATGTGGTGAAGGAGTTGACTTTGTCATGCACCCCACCCCCCTCCACCTCCCATATAGGTTTCCATAACCTTCATAAGAGCTCCTTTGGGCCTCCCTCCCCCCCACCAATAATAATCCGTTGGCATCAGATCAATCTATAGCTAACTCAATGGGATTATTAATAAGGGCTGTTGGTGAGATGATGAAGGACATAACTGATCTAGGCATGAAATACCATTGAAAATGAATGGGCCCAATGCTGTTGCAGCAGTGATGATACTCTAGATGTTCAGTATATACATATTTGCTATATGTGTGTATATAGAAATATATTAATACAGATTTATACGTAACTATTTTTTGGGGCATCTTTTTTGACTGTCAAACTGAATGGATACCAGACCAGCGTGTATGAATGAAGGCCTCAAACAAAGTCCTCTGATCAGGCCTCACCATCATAATAATAACAACAACAGGGTGAGATTAGTCGGTAACACCAGGACATGCCGAGTCACATTCAGAGGGGCGGGGCTAATACTGGGGTGAGGTATGTTCTATTTATACACCCGCACTAAGCTGCTCAGCAGATAATTCAATCAGAATCACATTGGCTGGAGATAGCATTAAAAAAAGGACTGACCTTGTTTTCTAATGACAAAAGACCTGCGACTAACTATGTATCTGAGACGACGCTGTGCACACGGCCACACAGGAAACACACTCAATTAGAATGGAACGCGAGAGTGTCTCACAATGGCTCTCTTCTTTCATCCCTTTCTCCTCTCCCAAACACCACTTCGATATCTCATTAAGCGGGAGGACGCGCCGAGACGAAGGAGGAGGAGAGGTGTCGTTAATTAGCAGCGCTGCAACCTTCCCCTCGTTAGCTGGTGAGAGGAGGTTTCTCAGCCCAATATCCAGCGCTAATTGGACTGTGGTTTACTGGGGTGGGGGGAGTCAGCATGTTATAGAGGTTGAGAGAGCATGTAGAGGGCTGGGAGAGTATTTGTAGAGGCTGAGATAGTATTTGTAGAGGCTGAGAGAGTCTGTAGAGGCTCAGAGAGTATTCGTAGAGGCTGGGAGAGAGTCCGCAGCGTCCTTCTAACAACAATGTCATCTTTACAAAAATCGGTGTCTCTCAATGCTAGTCTGCTGCCTCTCACGTGGCTCACATCCACCCAGGACGTATCATGACAACAAGCTCCCCAAACTACTTTGTTATTAATTGCATGTTTATCAGTTCTTGCACGCATTGCGCTGTAAAAGCGAGACACGGAGGATCCGCAGGGCCCAATCTGTCTCGACAGCCCTGCGATGTGTTGCTACCAACCTCATACTGCACGAGAGAACGCACTGGAAATAGAAGCATGGGATGAATATTCAATGAGGTCCGGTTATTTATATCCCAGGGCCCTTTATGTGTTTGAACACAGATGGGCGACTTAAAACGTGAAAACATTCGGCTGATTCAGGAAAAAAGGCGAGCAGGGGTAAAAAAGAAAAAAAGATATGTATAAGAAATTGCGGCAGTCATCCAACTGTGAATGTTTTGGGTATCCTCTGCATGTTGAGATCTCTCTCCGTCTCTCTCTTCATCTCCTTGGCATCCCCCCTCTCAGGTTGGTGCTAAGTGGTCTAAAGTGTGCTGGCTTCCCTCACTCTGTGTCTGGGACTGGCTGGGACTGAGTCAATGTCCCTCAAGGCATTTCATGGAAACACACAACACACACACACACACACACACACACACACACACACACAATGCGGGTGTGAGAAGCAAAGGGGCAGTCCTGGGTAAGACTCTAGTGGGTCTCCTCGTCTAAAAGCAAACAGCTCCCTGCATTGCCTCTGGCGCACAGACAACTAGTACAACCGTGTGTGCTTCTTCTCTCTCTCTCTCTCTCTCTGTGTGTGTGTGTGTGTGTGTGTGTCTGCATGAATCAGAGTACAGGACACCAATCCCACACTAGTTGGAAGTTTCCCTCCCTAAGCAGGCCCCTTCAGGGCACAGCGGCTGACTGAGTCAGTCTACGGCTCAGCTCCACCCAGGACGTCTCCTCCCTCCACCGGTCCAGTCCGACCACCTGCTCGGACCAATGAGCCTCAAATGGGTCGTCTGGAACCTGGACCGAGGCGGGCCCGGGGCCCGTGGTGCTGCCTAATGAGGCGGGGCTGGGGAGACCGGGCCTGGGGGGGAGTGGAGGAGCAGCCGGGCCTAATGAAGAGGCCCCGGGACAAGGAGGAGAACATGGGGAGTATCGACCAACCCTGTCACTGTGTTGGCTTAAAGCTAATGGTGTGTGTGGGGAGCTGTGTGTGTGTGTGTGTGTGTGTGTGCGTGTGTAGTCAGTATTATCCTGATAGTGGCGACTTGAGTGTGTGTGGGTATGATGATCGGTGTTATAGTATAACCCTGTGAGGGGTGCCTGCAGTGTGTGTGTGTGTGTGTGTGTGTGTGTGTGTGTGTGTGTGTGTGTGTGTGTGTGTGTGTGTCTGTGTGTGTGTGGAGTCAGTATTATCCTGATTGTGGTGACGTGTGATGATCAGTATTCTAGTATGTTCTAGTGTGTGAGCAGCTGTCCCCCTGCGTGGTCCTCACCTGCTGAAGTCCTTCTCCGTCTCCAGCTCCTCCTCTCCGTGGCCCATACGCAGAAGGTGGCGCTCGTCGATGTCCAGGGCCATGATCTTCTCAAACAGCTGGTTCAGAGCCTGACAACAACAACACACACACAGTGACCTGCCTGCTTATCACCATTAAAAGACAATCTGGTGGTTATCGATGTACTCGAACGGGTCTTGGGGCACATATGGGCTTAGAGTTTCCTGCAGCGGTGGGAGAGAGTTGTTTCTACGAGAACAACATCCTCGCATCCTCCAGTGCTTTGAATTCAGATTGCTTAGCATGTGAGGGAGCAGGCCCCGCTCTGCGATGACAAATTGACACGGGAGAACGGAATGTGTCGGGGGAGTTGGAGCGGGCTTTTTCATAACTGTATTTAGTTATTCTGCCAGCCTGCTGGCTGAGTGGGGGGGGAGAGAAAGGGGGCAGATTACGTTCTGATTAAATAGTGAACCTACAAGGCTAAGGCCACAGGGGAGCTCCAGTTTTAATTTTCCCTCTCCAACTTCTTGGGGGACTTTCTCAGTGTGATTAATGGGCTGTTCTGGGACAGAGCTGTGAATGTGCCTGGCAGGTCGCACTGCTCTCTGTGTCTCTCTTATCAGCGTGTCTCTCCCTATCTCTCTGTCTGCCTTTGTCTCCCTCTCCGTCTGTCTATCTACCTGTCGGTTTATAGGACTCCACACATCTGTCTCTCTCTCCCGGTCTGTTCATCTCTCTTTGTACTTTCTTTCCATCGGTCTCTCTTCCCCTTTGTGTTTCTCTCCCCGAGGTTTGTTTGAGAGATGTAATAGGGACACTTAACATGCTTTAACACCAAGACCAACCACAGGGAAACATGGGGATAGAAATGGGGAGTGCAGTACAAGGGTGTGTGGATATATTGTGTGCGTGTGTGTGTGTGTGTTTGTCCCCTACCTGGTTAGAGTGTGTGACGATGAGGGTCCTCTGTTCAGGGAAGTTGTGGTAGAGGTTGGAGATGATCTGGACGGCCACATCTGTCTTTCCTGTACCTGGGGGTCCAACAACCTGGGGGGGGTGGGGGAAGAGAGAGATAGAGAGACAGAGAGAGAGAGAGAGACGAGAGAGAGAGAGAGAGACAGAGACAGAGAGAGAGAGAGAGAGAGTAGGGAGGTGAGAGCAGAGAGAGACAGAGAGAGAGAGGTTAGGGAGGTGAGAGCAGAGAGACAGGAAAGAGAGGAGCAAGGTAACAGTGTAACAGCCTCAGAGATAACATAGTGCTTCTGACAGGGGACTCTGAGCCTGTCAGGTCCTACACACACACACACACACACACACACACACACACACACACACACACACACACACACACACACACACCACACACACACACACACACACACACACACACACACCACACACACACACACACACACACACACCACACACACACACACACACACACACCACACACACACCACACACACACACACACACACACCACACACACACACACACACACACACACACACACACACACACACACACACACACACACACCACACACACACACACACACACACCACACACACACACACACACACACACACACACACACACACACACACACACGTCCTGTTTCAAAGCTGTGAACATGCAACCCTGCCGCTTGGCATGCTAGGTCATCCCTACAGCCTGAACACACAGACAAGGACAAAGTGAAAGAGAAAAGAAGAGACGGAGCGAGCGAGCAAGCTCGACAGACAGTGGGAGAGAGGGACGCGGACAGAAGGGGGAAAAGCTCCTTGACCTCCAGGAGGTCTGCGCTTGAACTCTTGGCGCCCATACAGAGCAGACGAGGCGCCCGGGAGCAGCGTCTCCGACACCGTCACTCCCTCCCTAGGAGAAGCTCCGGGGCGCGGCCACTACTGGTGAAGGGCGGCAGGGAGGAGGGGCCAGAGACCCGGGCTTGGGTGTTAACGAGCCAGCGACGTGCCAGGGAGGGGAGGAGGTGGTGGGGGGGGTGAGGTGTGTGTGTATGTGTGCGTCGGGTGGGGAGAGGCATGCGGGCTCACTTGTTTTACGACCGTGTTGAGAACCAGCCTGCCATGTTCACTCCCGGCGGCGCTACGATAAATAACAACACCCAGCCCCTCTGCCAGCTGCCAGTCATCAGCCCACCAACGCACTGCCGGCGAGCCACTCACACTGGCCTGTGAGCAGTGTGGTGTGTGTGTGTGTGTGTGTGTGTTGCGAGCAGTGTGTGTTTGAGTCCAAAAAATGATGGAGAATTTGAGCAGACTGCATTGGAAAACAAGGGGTGTTGTGATTATGTGTGATTATGTGCAAAACGGGAGGTGTGTGGTTAATGAGGTGTGTGAGCGTAACAACATGCTAGGTGTGGCTGGATGTGTGTGTGTGCCAGTCACACGATTAGTTCAATGGTGGGCTATGGATAGCCTTTCAACAGCACCGGTCTGCGTTGGCATTTAGCCAACGAGCCAGCCAGACAGGGGTGTAGAGAGAGCCAGACCAGGAGTGGATCTGGGGCGGTGGACGGTGCGGTGGACGGGGCGGTGGAGATGGCGGTTCTTACCATGGTCAGTCCTGGCTGCATCCCAGCACGAATAGCCTCCATCTGAGTGGGGGTGAACTGGATGGTGTTTCTGTTTAAAAACAAAAACAAAAAAACACCACATTTCCAAACGGTTAGCGTGTAAAGCATCGGGGGAGTGACGCCTCTAAAAGAAGCAAAACAAGTGTTTTTAGAAGCGTCTGTTGTGGCGCTTTGAAAGCATCATGAAAGGCGTTTCAGACAAGGTACCCGAAGGACTTGTTGTTGCTCATTAGATTTCAATATCAAAGTGCAACTTTAAGACACTGAGTTAGTTAGCATCCGATGAATGCGACAATTTCACGAGGAGGCTCATTCAAGGGATTCCGTTTTTTTTCTTCCCCGGGTGCGATTAACATTTAAATATCAACAACCTAGTTTGACACGGGCAGGTTGGGAGGGGCGGGGCTGGGTTTGTTTGTGAGACGGGACGCGAGGCGGACCCAGCGCCACAGACATCACACGGCAACGCTGCCCGAGGAGGGGGTTAGAACGGCGGGGCGTCCAAACGCCCAACTTCGCGCACAAACAAAAACCTTCGCTCAGATCTCCCCTGACAGATATGCAAACACTTTAAGCCTCGGTGTGTTTTTGTTTTTTTTTCGCACAGGGAATGTTTATCCGCTGTAGGCTAGGCTTGCTGAGGGCGTATGGTACTTAAGCTTTTGGGCGGTGTTGGTGGGGGGCTAAATTTGAGCTAGGCAGGGAAGCATGTTAGAGGTTGAAGCACGCAATCCACTCCAGTCCTGGAGCTGAACGTGAGGGGAGTTTTGAGGCTGGGGAGAGAGATCTGAGGCTGAAGGAGGGCTCTGAGGCTGGGGAGAGAGGTCTGAGGCTGAAGGAGGGCTCTGAGGCTGGGGAGAGAGGTCTGAGGCTAAAGGAGGGCTCTGAGGCTGGGGAGAGAGGTCTGAGGCTGAAGGAGGGCTCTGAGGCTGGGGAGAGAGGTCTGAGGCTGAAGGAGGGCTCTGAGGCTGGGGAGATAGGTCTGAGGCTGAAGGGGGGCTCTGAGGCTGGGGAGAGAGGTCTGAGGCTGAAGGAGGGCTCTGAGGCTGGGGAGAGAGGTCTGAGGCTGAAGGAGGGCTCTGAGGCTGGGGAGAGAGGTCTGAGGCTGAAGGAGGGCTCTGAGGCTGGGGAGAGAGGTCTGAGGCTGAAGGAGGGCTCTGAGGCTGTGACTGATGGTGTGGAAGTCAGGGCATTGACCTATGCACAGGGATAACCTTACCCACCCCCCACAATTGACATTTCCCACTCACCGTTTGGGCTGGTTGTAGGGGTACGGCCCCCGGTTAACAGGGACGTGAGGCTCCACCACCAAAACCTTGTCTTCCTCCTTATTCTTCTCCTCCTCCTCCTCCTCTTCCTCATTGGCCTTCCTCTTCTTGCCCTTGTCTGGCCTTTTCTGAATTGGGAACTTGATTCTGAAAGAGAGACAAGCTCACGGTCAGATGTGTGCAACTGATTTAAACATTCATTCTGTATTCTTCTGGATGTCTAACCTATGAGGACAAGCGAGAAAGGATTTCATCACAGGAGAACATTGAACTGAACTACCTATTTTTCCCGAAATTAATTCTCTTCATTCTGTTCTACGGAGTGGCATGACCTATGACCCCTACCTGAAGGGGGGTATCTGAAGGTCGGGGTTCTCCTCGGTGACCTTGACCGTGTAACCGGGGAAACAGGACTTCAGGTGGTCGAGGGACAGGAAGGTGTCGTTGAAGTCCAGCGTGGAGATCTGATTGGGCATCTTGGAGTAGTGGGCGGAGCCCGGGTCGCCGTATCCCAGGATGATGTCGTGGAGCCAGTCGGGGACGACGCACTCCGTGTTCATCAGGTTCCTGATGGTCTCCAGGACGGCCTGGGGAGAACGAGGAGACGCTCAGGGTCACCGCTCACCAACACAACGCCGCCGACAAAGACATATAGTGTCGTTACAACGAATGATTTCCCCAAACGTGAGACGTCACGAAACATCACCACCCACTCCTGTCACCGTTACAGACACAAAATACTTCAAACCTGAGGAGATGGAACCACACATGAAAGTGAACAAGAGAAAAGAAGACATCACAACATTTATTTTGGGCCAGTTTGATGGAAGTGGGTCGGGGGGGCTTGTCAATTATGTTTTAATGAGCTGCCAAATGCCTGCTATGCTGTCTGTGCTTATCTCTCCACTGTGAATCAGCTGGGAGGAGAGAGGTTCACCATGAGCCAGAAGAGTGGTTTTCACTCTCATGGTCAAAAGCGTCCGTAAACTTTGGAAAATACTTAATATTACATTGCTAGAATGCATAACAGCATCAGGAGAATAGAAATGATCAATGAGATCAATACTACTCATTTAAAATCAATCGGCACCGTGAACAACATGTGAGCTAACACATCATGGAAACCCTCCTCTGGTCTGTCTGCCAGCGGCAGCTTCTTAGAGAGGCAACCTGATCCAGTAGTGTGTACAAACCACAGGCATGCTCCCAGAGAGGGTGTGTGTGTGTGTGTGTGGGGAGTTCAAGGTCACCCAGGAAGGAGGGCCCTGTCTGGGATCAGGGGGAGGAAACAGGAGGCCTTGAGCTAGAGCCCCCTCACCCCCCAGCAGCCTGGTTGAAGTGATTCATCATCCTGCGCTGGAGTGGGGGGGGGGCCCGGGCTCAAGGCCTGGAGGGCAGGGTTCCGTCGACGAGGTGGAGGGAGGGGTAGAGGGAGAGGAGCGCTGGATGAAGGCTTTGTGTCTGGGTTAGAGGTCGAGGAGCACTCCCTGTGCTACCTTGGAGAGGCTCCGCTCAGGGTTGAGTCTATCAGACTTTCCAGACAGTGGTAGGATGGATGTGATGTGTGTGTGTGTGAGAGAGAGATCAGTAGAGAGAGAGGGAGGGTGGGGGTATGAAAGGAGTAGAGAGGGAGACGCAGGGACATGGTGGTGGGTGTGGGGCTTCCAGGTGAAGGGAGAGAGGGCACCGTGGCACCTACCTTGAAGTTGTTCTCCTTGGGCTTGCGCCTCATGATGATATTAAAGGTCTCGTACGGGTCCTCGGTGCTGTTCTGGATGCTGCTGGTCATGTCCTGCTGGTACTGGTTGGGGTCCAGCCACACGCGGTACGTTCGAGTGTCACCTCGGAGCTTGGGCTTGGGATCAGGACCTGGGGAAGAGGAGGGAAGACGTCCTCAATGCAGCTACGTTGCGGAATGTTAGCCTCCCCCTACTGCCCATTCGAAATATCGCAGACTCCCCCTTTAAAATGGCTTTCGAAGGTTTTTGCAGCTAGACGATGCTTGGACAGGAGGTCTGAGATCACAGTTTGGAGTAGTTGGATGTCCCCTCGTCAATAAGCCCTGCTCTCCAACTACAGTGTGTTTGTATGCATGTAGGGACGATCAGAACATGAGTTATGTGAATATGATGTTTTTTTACATCCCATAATATACAGGGCACACCCATTTGAACATGCGTTGCATAATCCTCCAGATAATAAGTGGTCTCTGGTCTCCAGACGCTAATGAGGTACTGTATGGTGCTTCAATTGGCAATGGTCAACACTTATATAAGACACACACACACAGACAGAGGCATGCACTTATGCATGCAACGTCCTTGAAATCAGAGACGGATAACAAGGGGGGTGTGGGGGGGAGGAAGCTCTAAAAACGACAGGGACAATTTTTAGAGGTCACCCTCGCCTGGCTGTTCCACAAATCCCGGAGCATCTTCTCTGCTCCCTAAAAAAAAAGAGCTTAGCTCTCCAATCCTGGCCCCGGACGGTGTTATGTCCCACCTCAGCACGAACGGGCATTACACCCTGAGTCCACAAGCACTCCCTCTCTCCCTCTCCCTCTCTCGCACACGCAGACAGACACAGGCCAGGGGGCTTTGGGCTCAGTCCCTCAGGGAGCCAGCGAAGCAGAGAGGGCAGCTCTCGCAGACATCTAAATGGGATTCCTGCCTGCTACCAAACACCACAGCCATGCGGGGGAAATTCTATCCTTTGGGCTTCAGCCAGGTCTCTCTCTCTCTCTCTGTGTGTGTATGTGTCTCATTCAATCCCTTCTCCTAAAAGAGTGTGTGAGGGGGACAGCTGTGTGTGGAGCAGTGTGTGCCGTTCCCACAGACCATCTTTGGACAGGCAGGGTCTTCAGAAGTGACCCGTGTCACGTGGCATAGCGGCAGATCAATAAATAAAACATGCAGGGCCTTGCCCTCAGCTAAGATGGCCGCCCGAGGGAGGTGATGGCCCTCAGGGGCCACGCCCGCGGCCCCAGGGTTAATGGAATGTTAATGAGAGCCCGGGGGTCGGATCTCTCTGTGACTCGTGATAGGTTGTCACTATGACAACCTGAGAGCTCGCGGCACCTTCCAGAGGGAGAGGTGAAGGTTAGGAGGTCTGGTGGAGGAGGAGGAGGATGAAGGTGTGTGTGTGTGTGTGTGTACCTACCCTCCTCTATAACGCGGCCCTTGTCGTCCAGCATGCCCTGCACCTCGCAGCCTCGCACGTACACCAGGCCCGCCTGCTCCACGAAGGGCTGGCGGCGGTCGAAGCGCGTGCCATAGAGCAGGTTGGGCCGCACCGTGATCAGAAAGCAAACATCGTGCTTCCGCAAGCCTGGAGAGAGAGAGAGGGAGAGAGAAAGATGGAGAGAGAGATGGAGAGAGAGATGGAGAGAGAGATGGAGAGAGAGAGGTGGAGAGAGAGAGAGAGAGATGGAGAGAGAGAGAGAGAGAGAGAGACAGAGGGAAGACAGAAAACGCCCCGTCAGCGCTCGCCTGATCTTTAAAACATGAAGCTCTAATTATACAATGGGGGTGGGGAGGGGCAGAGGGAATCAAATCACACCTCAGGTGAAAGACAAAAAAGACAGAGAAAGCAGAATAGTAAAACAGGAGAGCGGGGGAGGGAGGTGAGGAGAGAGAGAGAGGATCCAGGAAGCAGGATATCCCTAACATTGGAGTGACATTGAGCCGGGCCCTTTCAAAGACCCGGAGGATTAGTGTGTGGGAGGACAATGGAGATTCCCCTCCACAGAATCCATAGATAGATTGCCGATGAATCCATCGCTGTGGTAATTGTTTGACTCTGGGGAGATATCCGTATGCCTGCTTAAGCTCCACTGTTGCTCTGCATTTAAAACTGGACACACACACACACACAAGGTAACCTATAGCTGGAAGGGAGAAGGAGAGACAGCGCGAGAGAGAGAGAGAGAGAGAGAGAGAGAGAGAGAGAGACAGCGAGAGAGAGAGAGACAGCGAGAGAGAGAGAGAGAGAGACAGCGAGAGAGAGAGAGAGAGAGAGAGACAGAGAGAGAGAGATAGAGAGAGATGAGAGTGTTACCTTCCCACTCGTGCTTGATGTGGTCGCGTACGTTCAGGTTGATGGTGATGTCGGCGCGGACGCGGGCGGGCCAGTTCTCCCCGATGTTGGGCTTGGCCACCTCCACGATGGAGAAGGTGGTGATGGTCTGAGCCATCCTGGCCCAGCCCCCGAACACCACGCCCCCGTACTCAGAACACCTGTGAGCGAGGGGCGGGGGAAGGGGGTCAGACTGGGCCTCGCCACACACACACACACACCCTCAACTGACTGCTTAGAAGAGCTAGACTGGGCCTGTCCACAGACACCCCCACCACAGTATACTACACTCTACTATACTGACTGCCTGTGAGGAAACAGGTCCGTGAGAGTTCAGAGCTCCCTGTAGGAGAGCTGTAGAAGCATAGAGAACCTTCTAGTAAACAACACCCTTTACGACCCGTAGGACCTAGTTCCTGTCTCAGTGTGTGGGTGGTTGTCGCAGGCGCCGAGGGGCTCACCAGGGCTTCATCCTGGACACCACGTCCTCGATGTCCTGGCGGATCTCGTAGGTGGACTCCAGGCGGAACAGGTTGAAGTTCCTCAGCAGGTAGTCGTGGAGCGTGAGGAACTGCAGGTTCAGCTTGGGCAGGGCCAGGCAACCTGGAGCACACACACACACACACACACACACACACTGCTTGACCAAGATACTGAGAGGGTTTATGGAACAGTTGAAGTGGACCAGGACCAGGCAACGTGGAACAGGTATGTGGTGCACACACACACACAGACACACACACACACACTCCTGCACACACACACACACACACACAGACGGATCCAAACAGGCTCTCTGAGTCGTGTCTGAGGACATCTACGGGACCAGGTACGGGCCGAGGTTCTAATCCGCCCTAAGCAGTGAGATTAGGGAGAGGGGTTCTGCATGGAGGACATGTTAGCTAGTGAGGGTGCCATCATGACCCCTGCCACCTCGAGGGGATTGGCCGTAAGGAGGGTGCCAGCTGGGTGGCTGTGCTGGGGATCACACAGCGGGGGGCAGGACTGGTAGAACACACACACACACACACACACTAACACACACACACCTTCACCAGAGTAGTACTCCGTGGGGACGATGTTCTCATCCCAGATAATCTTCTCCGTCGGATAAAGAGGCATCTGGTTAAGTTGCTCGATCTGAGAGATTCTCCTCTCATGCCGGGACACCTGTGTATGTGTGTGTGTGTGTGTGTGTGTGTGTGTGTGTGTGTGTGTGTGTAGGAGGGACAGACAGACAAATATGGAAGAAAACATTTGTTAATGGAAAATTGGTTTAATGAACAAATGTCCCAGTGACAGTTAGAAACAGACAGATCAAACGGACAGATCCACGGGCTGCAGACTGACGGGATTTAAACAATCAGGTCACGAAACGGAACAGTGGAAACCGAGCGCTCACCGTCTGTCATGACAAAACCCTCTCTCATCCCCGACACGCACACTTCCGTGTCTGTCGGTCGCCAGGCCAGCTGTGGTGTGGGTGTGCGGGGCGGACATGTTTATTTTGGTCGTGTGTGTGTGTCTCTGTGTGTGTGTGTGTGTGTGTGTCCGCACACGGTCGCCCATGTGCCTGTCCCGTGTATTTTAGGTCAGGGCAAAAGCTGTGGCCTAGAAGAGAGCGGGAGGTGGCTGTGTGTCAAACATACTCCAGGCTGTCTAATCCTCTCCTCATGTGTGTACTCATACGAGCCGCCATGCTACGCTAATCCTGTTACACTGTCTCCAGGAGGCCCAGGCAGCATTCCTCACCCCCCCTCCCCCCCCTGGGACTGGATGGGGCTGGGAAGACGGGAAGAATAGGTACTTGTCCCTCTCGAGAACAAGTCAGGCCGTGTTCGCGGGCCGACCCGGACGAGTACGGTTTGTGCCGTGTGTGACCTGACTTGCCCCCACCGGCCTCGGGCATTGTCACACACACACACACACACGTGTGTGCATCCTGATGGTGGGAGACATTGTGTTGTTGGTTGCCGGGGGCAACCGCAGGCACGCAAATGAGTCCCCTGATGTTGGCCTCTGACAATCTAATCAGCTGATTATGAAATGATGAAGACTCTGCTCTTCAGGGCCTCTCGGGTGGAGAGAGAGAGAGGTGAGCGAGAGAGAGAAAAAGAAAGAGGGAGGAAGATGGCAGTGAGGGTGTTGAAGGATAGCTCAGGCCACACTGGGGCCCTGCTGATGGGCTCATGGTGAGAGTAGGGGTCCTGAGTGTCGCTCCAGTTAAAGGTCTGGGGTCACACGGAGAAGCGTGGTATGATTCTCAAAGTTATCGTTCGATGGCTCAATGAACCGTCTCAGACTACCATGTCCTCTCTGGTACCAGTGAAGGCTACGGCTTGGTGCTCCCTACCCCTTCAACCACCCCCATTACGCCTCCTCACTCACCATGCCCCTAATTGGATTAAAGGGCACATTTAAGAGGGAGAGAGGGAGGGAGGGAGGGGCGGCGTGCGTGGTCAGATGTTGCGTGCTGTATGCATGCCAAGGTCAAAGGCATAACTGAAGGGCTCCTGAACGAGCCGCGCCTATTATGCTGCAGACGCTCTCTCCGGGCGCTTATTGTTCCGCTAACGACCCATTCCAGACGCGGCTGTTTAACCAGGCCGTAAAATAAAGCCTATAAATATGTAACTGTGTTTTCTCCATGATTGAGTAGGGAGGGGGGGCGGGCGGGTCCTGAGAACCTGGCTTCATCTCCTCACCGGTGACAAAGAGGATTCCTCTGCCTGTTTTGTGGTGTGGTGAGATACGTGCAGATGTGAGAGGAGGAGTCCAGTAGACACTATTGAGATGCCCCCCCCCCTCCCCACCCCTCCTAGCGGTACGTACCAGCAGCTCGAGGAGAACCTCCTTGTCGTAGGTGGTGTCCTTGCCTTCAGCCAGCTCTGGCAGCAGGCAGAGGTAGGATGCCACCCGGTGGAGCGTGTTGGGACTGCGGGGAGGAACAGCATGAGAGCGTTAGACCATTGAGATGAACTTGATGAGTTTATCATGTTAAACTGACCACACACACACTGACCACACACACACTGACCACACACACACACTCTGACGTGACAGGATTATGAAAATCAAACATCATCTCCATCTCTCAGAGTGAAGGAGCTTCTCTGCATATAGAGCTGCCTTGATGAGACTGTGAGACACACGCACACAGCACAGTAAAGTACAGCCTGAACGTGCACACACACTCACACAATCTCCACACCGGAAGCTGTGTGTGTGTGTGTGTGTGTGTCGCTCCTTGTGACGCCAGGTTAGACAATGTGGCAGTTTGTGCTGACGTGGCCCCTCTGTCCCTCCGGTGGCCCGGGCCACACCGCCTGCCCTGCCCTGCCCTGCCCTTAGCAACGAGCCAGCAGTGGGGACGTCACTCTGCGCTGTCTGGGGAGACGGGACGTCACGACCTCCAGACACACGGAGGCTCTGAGATCTGAGTGGTCACATGGTCTGCTGAGTCATCTGACAGGACTTGAGTTGAGGGGGTGAAGAGCGTTGCCTGGCAATCTGCGTCTGTCTAAAAACGGTCTAACAAATGTGCACTGAAAGGCAGCAAGCATAGGTGTGTGTGTGTGTGTGTCTGGTCATTTGCAGCTTGTGTGTGTTCCTGTGGGTGTTTGAGGAACGCTGCGCCTGTGTGTTTGGGAGGGCAATGTGAACTGGCGGGCGGCGGGGGCAGCGGGGGCGGCTTAGCAGGCGAGGAGCGCAGCTGGAACACGGTGGCATTAAACAGTCCTGTGTAACGGGGGAGAGAGGGCCTTGTTAAAGCTCCAGAGTTCCCAAAGCAGCTTTGAGGATGGAGGGAGGGGGGGGGGTGGGGGGTCAGAGCAACACTACTTTATCCATGACGATGCACAATGGAGGGATGAGCTAAAGGGGAGGGAGAAGGCGGGCCGGCAGATCCGTGGAAACTGCTTGGTCATGCTGTGGTGTTGGCTGTCTACACCTGGTGTTGGCTGCAGCAGCCCTCCCCACACTGGGTGGAGGGGTGAGGGGGGGGGGATGTGAGTGGGGGGGATGTGAGTGGACTGGCGTGTGGGTGAGATGGAAATCTGAGAATCATCGTCGTCACGCGTCAACTCCGACCGGAAAAATGACACACCACTCGCCAAGACACAAAGGGCCTAATTAGCGAGGAAGAGAAGCGTACAGTACATCCCGCTCATATATTCAGCGTTTTATACACACATACACACGCAGCCCTACAAAGCCTGGGTTTGTGTGTGTAGAAGGGGGAGGCTTTTGGCTATCCCGTTTGCTAATATGATATGACAAACACAGCTGTTCAAAGACTTTATTCTCCGGCTCCTACGAATCGATTAAATTAATGAGGCGAGTCCCTCTCTCCGGGCTGTACCGGGCTGCTCTGTCAAGGGCTCTCGCCCCCTGCCAGCTAGGAGCACAACGTTTAGGAGGGCAGATGTAGCCTAACAGGACGAGGAAGCTAGGATGAGGGTGTTTATCACAATTCAAGGAAATGAAGAGGTTGAAGGGATGGACACGTAGATATGCCTTTAGCTTTAGGCTCTGTTAGTCTCTCTCTCTCTGTCTGTATGTCTCTCTCTCTGTCTCTCTCTTTCTCACACACACACCTGAGATGGCCGAAGTGTTTGGTGAGGGACTCTCGTGTGTCCACGGCAGCCACGTTGGACAAGGCGAAGTCCTCCAGCTCCGGAAAATGGGCAAACGCTGCTCTCTGGAAACAGGAAACACACACAGTCAGGTCACTACACACCACAGACGTCTGTCTGGGCGAGGTCCGGCTACACAGTCACAGCGAGGAGAAACGGACAGCTGCTTATCTCATGTTAACGACGCCGTGGCAACGCCGCGAGCAGACGGCTAGAACTGCTCGCTAAACAGTCAAGTGTCCAATTGTTTACAAGGACCCTCAGTATACACTCCCAACACCTGGAATAAATCAATGTTTAGTTCATATCCTCTCTCTAATGTGGTTTCTGGCTCCAAACCAATACTCAAAATCAATATTTATGACATAGCACCCTTCTCCCTGCAGGATAAATCCATGTTATCCAGGCGCACGGTCATATCAACAGAGAGCGCTGTGGTCTACTCCCAGTGAGTCCACTCTCTCCTGGCAGGCGTGACTGACGCTAGCAGGTCCAGGTGGGGGGCGGGGCTTACCTGGAGTGAGGTGATCTTGTCGTAGTGCAGGGTGGTCATCTCCTTCTGCGTCAGGGCGTTTCCCGTCTGGTCGTTGATCTCAAAGCCCGTGTAGAACTTCAGCATGTCCAGAAGCTGTGGATGGAGACGGAGAGACAAGACGGGTTAAGAGATGGGGTAGGGAGGCTTTGAAGACCTGGTGTGTGTGTGTGTGTCTCTCACCTGGCAGAAGAGGTGGCCCTCCTTCTCCCTGTGTGTGTGTGTGAGAGAGAGAGAGAGAGAGAGAGAGAGAGAAAGAGAGAGTGTCTCACCTGGCAGAAGAGGTGGCCCTCCTTCTCCCTGTGTGTGTGTGTGTGTGTGTGTGTGTGTGAGAGAGAGAGAGAGAGAGAGAGAGAGTGTCTCACCTGGCAGAAGAGGTGGCCCTCCTTCTCCATGTGTGTGTGTGTGTGTGTGTGAGAGAGAGAGAGAGAGAGAGAGAGAGTGTCTCACCTGGCAGAAGAGGTGGCCCTCCTTCTCCCTGTGTGTGTGTGTGTGTGTGTGTGTGTGAGAGAGAGAGAGAGAGAGAGAGAAAGAGAAAGTGTCTCACCTGGCAGAAGAGGTGTCCCTCTTTCTCCCTGTGTGTGAGGCTGGACAGGTGGCAGGTCACCACCAGGTGAGAGTCGTCCAGCACCGTGTTGAACCAGCGCCTGGTGGGGAGCAGGGCCTGGCAGAGGGACAGGACGCAGCGTGAGGAGGAACGTGGACAGGGAGGCACGAGGAGAACAGTACACAACGTGAGGAGGGCAAGAGAGAGAGAGAGGGCGAGAGAGGGCGAGAGAGAGAGAGAGAGAGAAAGAGAGAGGTGAAGGGTAAGAGAGTGAGAGAGATGAAGAGAGAGAGAGAGAGATGAAGGGTAAGAGAGCGAACGAAGGACGGTCAGAGCCCGGAGAGAAAGGGAGAAGCAGGGTGGAGTAGCAGGCTTCACCCTGCAGGTACTGTGAGCGTCAGCGTGTCCAGCAGACACCCTGATCCAGAGCGACGTACACGCAGTGCATGGAGAGAGTCCAGCAGCAGGTGAGAGCAGCATCAGTCTAACAGTGTTCCAGTCGTCAGATCAAAGGAGTGGTCTGGATTTATGAAGCACGGTGCAAAGTCAGCACTTGTCACAATGATACCTCAAACTTGCAGTGCAACAACAAACCTCTCAGCGACTATAGTGCTCGGTCGAGCGCGGCAAAAACAACATCATTTCCTAAGTGCAACATCAAACAATTTCGTGGGAGCAGTCCCTTTTGCCCGACAGAGCTCTCAAACACAATCTAACTGGACTGTAATGACCCCACTCAGAGGCTGGGGAGGGATGGGAACCAGCACGCGACCCACAGAGCCAGGACACTCCTGGATGGATCGAATGACCGGGGGAAGGGGGAGGTGGGTTATACCTGTCACACGCCGATCAATCCACCTCCCGAACCCGAGCCGTTTCCCAGCACTGAGACGGGCCTTATCGATGGGGATCATCGATCTGGTCTCCCCTTTTAGAAGAGCGCGCGGGCTTCTTTACATATTAACAAGGTAAAGTGAGGACAGACAGGAAGAGAGACCATGGCGATAAAGCATGACAAACAGGGTGCACGACTGGGTAAAAGCTATCATCTCCTGATATCTGACGTCCTATCAGGACGGGACAGGTTAGGATTAAGGCCTTACAGACTTGCGCTAAGGTACCAACATTTGATAAGGTAGCAAAAATGTCTGAAACAATGGATTAGACGACCCCAGAACAGACGACATCAGACAGAGACACAGAGGCCGAGCTGCCAGACAGGAACAAAAGGAATCCCAGGACACAATATGAAACCTCTGGCGATATACAGTAGACAACACCTGTGGAGAATACCCACTGATACGCCCTATCTGATAAGTGTCGTTCCTCTTGATGCCAGACCATTGTCACTGTCTCTGGATGGGGAGGGGGGGGGACCTCCTCCACAGTATCCCATCCACCCATATCTATCAGAAGTGACTCTGACTGGCCCCGCCCAGGGTACAGACAAGACAAGCCTGTCATCAGACACAGTGAGATGAAAATCAATTCTCCCCAACTCTGCCCTCACTCCCCTCTCCACGGTAACAGAATCCCATGTTGCCCGGAGACGAAGAAGAAGAGGCCATCGTGACCTATGCAACACTCGTCCTCATTGCCCAGGCCACATCTCTTTTCAGGGGAGATCCCCCAAGAGAGACCCGACACCTTCGTACCCGACACCGTCCTGGGACTCCTCGGGATGACAAGGACCTTTCTCTCGTCCTCACTGGGATCAAAGTGTGTCACAGTGACAGCAGGAACGCTCCTGGACGTGTTGTGTGTTTTGATACTGATGGCTGGAGGGGTCTATAGAGACAGCTGTCCTGTTTCTACCAACCTTCAGAGACGGATCGATTCACCAGATCCCGACCATGAGAGAATCCATCTGGCCAAGCTCCGAAAGTTATTTGTTTGTGTCCGAACCACAGGGGTTCAGACCAATCAGCATCCTCTAAGGAACTACTGGCAGATACAGGCATGGATAAAGTTAGCCCGGGTAGGAGGGTGATGGACAGATGGTTTATCCAATCACCTGCCGTGTTTCCAACCTCCCAGATGGTTACGTGTAACAAACCATTGGGCTAGTCAGGTTAAGTTCCTCCAGCCCTTCCTGTGAAGGTTTCAACTCAACATGAAAGGCCCACACAGTCGTTGTTTAAGTAGAGGGTGGTGGTCCCGTAGGTGTTCCCCTTGTCAAGGTCACGAGGCAGGGTGGTGTTTGAGAGGAGGACGGACAAGCACAGCACCCCGTCACGGGATCTTACCTCCAGGTCGATCATGAGTTCGATGAATCTCTCACAGTAGTGGACCTTCTCCATCGACACGTCACCTGAGAGGGGACAGAGCTGGTTACGTCAGGTCAGAACACACACACACACACACACTGTACACACATGACACAAGCACACACACGTATAACCGGAAGGGCGAAGCGAGGGATGACAGGGCGTTTTTCATCACGTGTAAACTGCCTGGGTGTGGACACGGTGGTTTCCTGCAGAGTGATGGAGTCTGGCCAGGAAGCACCCAGCAGCCCCAGAGCAGCCTGCAGGGAGTCCAGGACTCATTAAAGGTGTGTGGGTGGTGTGTGTGTGTGTGTGTGACTTGGGGTAAAATTGGGACCCGACAGGCTGGATTAGGATCTGGGACCCAGCGGGACCACCTTCACCCTGCTGCTATGTGGCCCAGGCCCCCTCTCAACACACACACACACACACACACAAACACACACACAGACTAGTTCTATTCTGGGCTTGCAGGTTCGGGAGTGGTGTCGGTCTACATCATGACACAGTGACATTCGTCCCTGTGGGAGGGGGGCGAGGCAGCTGAGCACCAGGCTCTTTCTGCACAGGTCAGGGAGGGAGGGGGGGAGGGAGGGATGACTTTTGGTGACTGGCGCAGGGGTAGGAGAGGTGCGTCTCTCACTGGGTAATAAGGTCTCTGATGAGCTGAGGTGAGCTCGAATGGCACGCGAGACCTGCTGGGTCAGCTGAACACACAGCCGGCAGAGAAAGAGCAGAGGAAGAGAGGAAAGGAGAGAGAGACAGAGGAAGGGAGTGTGATCGAGAAAGCAAAACAAAGGGAGATAGAGAGAGAGAGAGAGAGAGAGAGAGAGAGAGAGAGAGAGAGAGAGAGAGAAAGAGGAAGGTAGTGTGATAGAGAAAGCGAAACAAAGGGAGAGAGAGAGAGAGACCCACACAGAAGAGAAGCACGCGGATGAACAGGACTGCTGCGTCGTGAGCCTTCATCTAGCATCCTCTGCATGCAGGCAGAGTGAGACTACAGCTAGGGCTGAACAGAAGCCAGCTTGTGAACGCCGGTGCGTATGTGCAGAGCTCCACCAGGAGCAGGAAGAGTGAGGAGGAGGAGGTGTTCACCTGATGCAGGGATGGACGTCAGAACGCCACGGAATTTATTAATGAGCGCCGAGAGGAACGTTCTCTCCTTCTTGGCTCTAGAGAGAGAGATGGAAAGAGACGGGGGACGGGGGGGGAGAGAGAGAGAGAGAGAGAAAGAGAGAGAGAAGGAGGGAGAGAGAGGGGGAGAGAGAGAGATTATAAGCTTGTATCTCCATGTGAGGGCCTTTTATTATGTGCCCGTCTCTGACAGGCAGGTGGAGAGAGAGAGAGAAAGAGAGAGAGACAGTGTCTTACAGCTCTGCGTCTTTGCCGACCAGCTTGTCGTAATTCTTCTTGATCAGGTTCCAGAACTTCTGCATCTTGGGGACCTTCTTCAGCTCGTGCTGCAGCCTCGACTGTGGCAAAGAAATCATGCAGATCGATGAATCATTGTGTTTAGGACATTTTCGTCTTGACAAGCAATGCATGGGGGAGTGTTTAGGATGATAGTAGGGATGTAGACCTATAGCTGCATAGTGTTTAGGATGACAGTAGGGATGTAGACATATAGCTGCATTTGACTTGGAGCCCTCTAGCATTTCCTACTGTCGCACTGCCATTGTGGCACTGTGGGTTCTCAAATACAGACTGGTACCTGGTGCTATGCACTCTAATATTAATGACAGTGCACTTCTAGTCCTTGAGTATTTGCTGCACAGTGTTTGTACATCGCTCTGGATAAAAGCATGTGCTAGATGAACAGATGTACAAATGTAGCGTGGAGGAGGAAGAGAAGAGCGTCTCTTACCGGCAGGAGACACATCCACATGGGCAGGGAGATGAGCTGCTGCACCTGCTCTCGAATCAAGTCCACCTCCTGAGAGGGGAGGACACAGGGATGGGAAGATGAAGGGAGAGGAGTGGAGGGAGGGGGGGGGGAGGTACAAAAAGCAAATGAGCCATCAAAGAGGTGATTTAATAGAGTTATGGAAGATATTTCATTAGCGATTTCAAAGCAACCTGAACATTTACAACTTCATCAAGTGGAAATAGATTGAATACTCTCGAAGAATATAGCTTGGAGAGAGAGCAATTCAGAGTGAGTTTTCCGCAGTGGCTCCCTGTGGTTTTGAGGAGAGGCAAAGACTACAGTATGGTTAGAAACCTGTATGGCTACATTGCTTGATTTGAAGTACAATACTGCCCCCTAGTGGACCTCCACGCAAAACAACATGTTGAAACTGTGTCACTGCAGGTACGATGGTATTCCTCCAAAGGGGCATGAAGGAAACACAAACACACTCTCACTCTCTCTCTATCTATCGTGTAGAGGTGGTGGCTCCTACCAGGCTATTGAAACAGTGGTCCAGGAAGACCAGGAGGACAGTTTGTTCCTTCAGGGTCAGGCCGGCCTGGTCTCCCTCCAGCACTGCCTCCATGACACACTTGACGAAGTAGGGGAAGTGCTTGGGCTCCTTTTTGAACACCTGGAAACACAACACAACTAGGGTCACTGGACACACAAGTGTCACTGGACACACAACACAACTAGGGTCACTGGACACACAAGGGTCCCTGGACACACAACAATCACTGGTTCACTGGGTCCTTCCAATTCTTACTGAGAGGCAGTGGTCACCTTAACAAGTGTCTGCAGAATATTAAGACCTATTGTATTGTGACGAATACAACCTAGTTGAACTACGGTCCATTTTCTTGTAGCTTTGAAGAGAACGTGGGTCGACTCAAACCTTCTGTCACCACAGTCTTTAATAGTCTAAGTGTTGCACTGTGTGGACAATCCCTACCGTACACTCAAGTCCTCTCCAGACACCAGCACACCAGGTCAGTGTGTGTCGACACAGCGCAGCCTTCCTTACCTCCCAGGCAGGAACATTCTCTCTGAACTTCTCGTTGATGATGCAGCAGATGGACATGAGGTAAGCCTTGCTGGACACGTCCGGAGAGTAGTTCACCCACAGGTAGTTTTCCAGATACTGACTGCAGAGAAGCACGGGCAGTAATGATGTTAGATCCCGTACAGAAAACGTCACAATTAAAAAAGGAATTCAGAGGGAGGGGTTACTCTGTTACCTGAACTCCAGTAACATTATCTTTCTTATGGCAAACCTGAATTCAGTGCGAGAGACAAGAAAGGACATATTAGTTATGAATATAGCTCTGGCTCTGTTGCATGTTTACGCGATGATTAAAACCACCTACTTGGACTGGAAAATCTCCTTCAGGTAAACATCTTCCATGACCTGAGTCGGTGGAAATCACAGTGTTTAGAGATGGAGCCAGGAAGCACCAATGAATGCTCATCAACATTGTAGCTGGGAAGGAAACTCACCTTAGGGTCGAAGGGCAGCTTATTCTTGGAATGGGGGGCCCAATATCTGTTAGCCAACTGGAAAGGAGACAGAGGCGCTGTAACATCTACCTTTCCAAGTTAGCTCACTAACAAGTAAACTATACGTGTGTGTGTGTGTGAGTCAAATGTGTGTCACTTACCTGTGTGACATATTCCGCATTGATTTGAGAAACGGAGGGCGCAGAAGCCTTTTTGGCCGGAGTCTCTTTCTCCATGACTGTTTTGAACAGCTACGAAGTCAAGCTTGCTGGAGAGAAAGTCATGCAATCAACACCAAGCTTCAGCAAATGAGTAACACACAAACCGCTTCTCTAGGTATGAGAATCGACATAACAAATAGGAGTTATTTCTCAATAAAATAGCTACTTGGATGAGCACTGACTGAGTAAGCCACCAGCATAATGCCAGTACCGTGATGTTTTGCTCGACATTCTTGCAGTTTAGCGACCTAGCTCTATAAAAAACAAATAAACGATGTCATATTGTTTGTAGACTATGTGCTGCTTTAGATTTATGTATTTAACGTTTGGCGTATATATGCCGTTTTGTTGTTAATACAGAAACTGCACCAACTAACGCTATGTATTTGGCGCTAAGCAAGCTAGCTACCTAGCTAAATACAAAGGCGCATTTGAATTACAACCAGCTACCAGTTAGTAACTCGTTTTTATGTTACAGCATATTGATGGCTAGCCTTCAGGCTATTCATTTTAAAATGCAGGTAGATTTAATAATTTAAGGAACTAACCTTTATGGTCTACAACATAGGGTACACGTTAACTCCGTACAAGTACGTACACAAGCATGTACACAAGAAAATCGTGTTTAGAGCGACACACTTCCTGTACATAGGCAATTCCTGTTCAACATCCTGTCGGTACACACAGCGAAACTTTAGTTCCGTCAATGGCTTAATTCTTACATCGTAAAACATATCGATAAACGCAAACTATAATCTTATACTCCATTAAATGATAATATACAAGATTATCCCCGGTGAGTGCAACGTTAATAATATCGTAATCAACCAGGAATTATTTACTATTATTATCACAAAATCATCCTCCATATTAATAATTCATTTCATTTGAAAAGACCAGACGACAGAGACGGTTTTGCTCCAGGTTTATTATCCTATCTTGTACATGTAATACCACCATTATAAATGAATAGCATGCAGGTAAACAAAAACATATAATGTTCAATATACGTAAAACTATAGGAAACGTTGCACACTTAGATAAACTAATAATAAACTAATTCTAGTTATAATTAAATGAGATGCCACCCTCCTTCCAAAGCATGCCTGTTTTTTTCACTGTTTATGGCTACGGTGACGATGTGTTTTTAAATGGGAAGACTGTGTAAAAGTCTTGTCGCACACTTCACACATGTATGGCCTCTGACCCGTGTGTGTCACGTAATGTCTTTTCAGTTTGGAGGGAGAAACAAAATTCTTGAAGCATATGGCACACTGATACTGGTTGGATTGAGTCACCTCGGTCTGACTTCCACTAGTACACTTGTGGAGCTGCAAATCTCTCTCCAGAGCAAAAGACCTCAGACACTTCCTACACTGAAATGACCTCAGGGGTTCGCTCCAATCGTTATAATGCATGTCTGCCTGCAGTGGGATTTCACCCACAGAACTCTCACTCCCAGAATGCCTCTCACTAAACACCTCACGACTGTCAGTATCGTCGAGGCCTCTATTGGCAGGGAAAGCCATCCCCATGCGCTGTGTGCTGCTCCCAGCCTCGTGCTGTGCCGGGGGAGGACCCAGTAGGTCCTGGCTGCTGACACGCCAGTGGGCCTCCAGGTGCGAGGCCAGCTCAGAGGGGGTTTGATACACATTGTGACACTCAGGGCACTGATACAGATCCCCTGGTTTGTTGTCAAAGTCCATGGTATGGGCTGGCAGGCTGTGGAAACCCACACATTTGTCGTCCCTCGTCTCTGTGGGGTGACCGGAAACGGCCTCGTTGGTGCCGGAGCAGGGACCGGGGCTGTCGCCACGGGGACGGGGCTCCTCCCTGTGCGCGTCGCCCTCGGAGCTGGTGGTGGGACCCTCGGAGAGACTTCCGGATCCGTGGCGCTCGCTGGGATAGTTCTCCGGTGATTGTTGCGCGCCGCCGTCGTCCCGGGGGTTGCTGAACAGCGCGCTCTCGTGGGTGCGCTCGTGGTTTCTCCTGTGCCAGACCTGTCTGAAGGCCTTGCTGCAGAAGCTGCATTTGAACGGCCGTAACCCCGTGTGGATAAGGAAGTGCCTTGACAGCTTGGACGGCGTGTCGAAGCCCTTCTGGCAGATCGTGCACACGTGACCTTTCCTTTTATCGCCGGCCGCTTTGCTTTTGATTTTAGGATTGGCGAGCTTGTTCGTTTTGTCGGGGGGGGATTTGTCGTTGATTTCCGCGGCTTGTTTGTTTTCGTGGTGCGTGTTCTCTTGGTTGTGGAGGGAGTCTTCGTAGTTGCCTTGCATCCCTACCCATTCTTTTGTACTTTTCGAAGGCCTGAGGTCCGTTTTCATAGCACTCGTCTGGGGAACTTGGACGTGTATTTTAGGATATTGAAGAGGATGTTGTTTCTGCGGTTGTGCTTTGACGTGACTCGTCGTAGCTTGCTGAGAAGTGGGTCTGAGGGGCCCGAACTTGTTGTGAGTTCTCTCGTGGACCGTCAGGTGCGTGGCCTGTCGGAAGGTTTTCCCACACGCCAGGCAGTTGTAGGGTCTCAAATCTGTGTGCACGCGACTGTGTCTTTCTAGTTTGGAGAACGACGGGAAGTATTTATAACAGATCAAACACTGGTGTCTGGTGTACACTGGAGTTCCCACAGGGTTGGCAGACTTGCGCCTCTTTGTGGCCGTCTTGGAAGAGTGATTTGGTTCTGAGAGGCCGCTTGAATTTGAAGACGTTTGCTGAGAGGTAAATGGCCTGCAGTCAAGGTTATCCTTACCTTGAAGTCCAGGATTTGAGCATACGTGAAGTTTATATTGAGTCAACAGGGGAAAGGTTTTCCCACAGGGGTGGCAGGTATGCCTCTGTCTAGTTGAGGCGAAGGTCTTCCTTTGAGGCCTGAAAGGTGAAGGGGTTGCATGCTGAAACCCTTGCTTTTTACTATTGTTTTCATTCCACCCAACTGCTCCGGTGCTGGGTTGACCAAACTGTCTCTCTGAAAGCGTGTCCTGTTCACTGTGCTTCATGGCTGCCTCGTTTGGGGACTCGTGATTGGCCGACGCAGAGGAAGGTTTGGTCGCGAGAGGCAACTTTTGCTTGTAGTATTTTGTCCACAGGTGAGTGCGAGAATGGATCCTCAGGTGACTCAGCTGGCGGAATCTCTTCCCACACGACTCGCACCCAAAAGGCCTCTGCCCTGTATGGGTCATCATGTGCCTCTGTAGTTTGGATGGAGAGGGGAACCGTTTGAGGCATGTCGGACACGAATGGGGTCTGTGCTTGATCTTCTGCTGCTGACCGTTGGCCTGGCCCGATCCTGTCTGCTGGTCAGAAACCAGCGAGGGGTCACTTCCCTGCAGCGCACAATCCTGTCCGTCACCGGGTTTTGGTCTTGCGTTCTCCGGTTTCACCATGACGCTGAGGTGAGGGGCATGCCCGTCACTGGGTCGAGCAGAAGCCATCCCGTGGTTGGGATGCTGGTGAGAGTTGACGGGGTCTAAGAGAGCCTTCCCAGAGGCCTCCGACAGACTTTGATTCTGAAATTCCTCCTCCGAGTTCTTGTGACTGATCTGATGGCGTTTTAAATGGACGGCCAGGCGGAAGGCTCTGTTGCAGACGTGGCACTGGAAGGGTCTCAGCTCTTTGTGAGTCGCGTAATGCTGCCTGTGTTTACTGAGGCTGCTGAATGTCTTGGAGCAGATGCTGCACTGGTAGTGATTGGACGCATGTCCTTGCTGCTCCACCTTGACGTCGTTGGGACTCTGGTCTGTGGCCTCTGATTGGTCGTGGCCGGGAGGGGGGGGTCCGTACGCTGATCTCACACTGAAGCTCCATCTCCACGGAGGAACTCGCAGGATTACTCGGAGCGGACGCCTTCTGATCGCCTGCGGCCTGGGAAGTCGACGAACCGTTCAAGCTCTGGCTGTTTGCCTCCGACTTCACGTCGGCGCCGGTGCCCGCGCACCTGTGCGCGTACAGGTGTGTTTTGAGGTGCCATACCTGCCTGAATGACTTCCCGCAGTCCCCGCAGGAGTACGGCTTCTGGCCCGTGTGAATCATGAAGTGACGCTTCAGTTTGGACGGCGAGCAGAACGTCTTCAGACAGGTGGGACACTGGTGGTTCACCCTCATTTTGCCAGCCGAGGAACCCTGCTGGGCCTGGCACACGGGGGGATCCTCAGAGAAGCCAGCGTTGTGGTGTGACTGGGAGTGGGATTTCAGATGGGCCTTCTGTTTGAACGCCTTCCCACATGTCTCACACTCGTATGGCTTCAGCTGACTGTGAGTGGGTATGTGCCTCTGAAGGTGGTAGGATGAGTTGAAGGACTTCAGGCACACCGTGCACGTGTGCTTCTTGGCTGTGCTGCCTTGATCGGCGTGCCAGAAGCCTGCTGCACTCTGACTACTCCCCATGGCTGAGGATGCCCCCATGGGGTCATGAAACATTGGGTTTGGGAGGAACTGACTATTGGATAGGATGTTCTGTTGGCTGATGAAGCCATTATCAATCAGAGAGGGTAGGAGTTCTGGCTGGTGTCTCATCTCTGTGGGAGACATGCCGGTCGACAGTGGCATTCGTTCTTTAGCTTCTTGTGTTTGGGAAAACATTGGCCTGGTTGGTTGCAATGGCATGGTGTTGTAGATATTGAAGTCATGTCCAGACTTATCTGGCGAGGGTTGATCCTGACGTGTAGACACCGGCTCCATGGGATTTGGGAAGCTGCCATGTTGGAGGCTGTCTGTGGGGAAACTCCAAGGGTTGCTTTTTCCTGTGTGGGTCTCTATGTGCTTTTTTAAATGGACAGATTGGCGAAAACCTTTGTCACAAACTGTGCAAGTGAACGGTTTCTGTCCAGTGTGAGTGAAATGATGACGCTCCAGTTTAGAGGCACTAGGGAATGATTTTGAACAAACAGTGCACTGATGCATTGTGGAAGCTAATTAGTTTTAACTTTCAGTCTTTGCTGTTGACGGGTTGAGTATTTTTCTTGCATTGAGATTACACAAACTCAGCGTTCCTTAGACGGAGGCAAAGAAGAATCAGGTATTATTTCCGACCGTCGTCCTCATACGAAGCCTGGGGGGGATCATAAATGGCAAGAATCAAAATACAACCAAAATTAAATGTTTAATATAGATACGGTAGTACAATATTTGTATTTTACTCATTAATTTACCTATTTTCATTAGCTAGCTACCTAGCGAACTATATGACAACATGCTAGCTATTAGCTTAGATGCTAGCGTAATGATAACACCGTTGTAATAACTGTATAATGGTAAGTTTAATATTCAAAGTAAAATACTTATCGTACAAGGCAACATTAGTAAGTAGCATCAACGTAAAACAAGCACATTTTGTAGCAGTAAAAATACATTAACAAACGTTTATTACGAAGGCCTTACAGAGAGGGCTCCAGACACTGTATCCTTCGTTCTCGGTATCTTCGACATTGCTCTCTTTATTCGTCGCACCGGCTGGATCTGGATGTTTATTGGATACGTGGCTTCATTCCGCTCAGCCGGAGGGCCCCGGCTCACAAAACATGCGTACTCAGTTGTTCGTCTCTCTTTGATGCACGGGCGGAAACATTTGCTCGCAAGTTCCCACGGCATCATAAATGTACAATGTGTTTGTTAATTTAGTCGCATATTTGTTCATTTAAAATGACTCAAACAAAATACCACATCAACTGCAAACCATTGCAGACAGTTTATAGTACATTAGCAAAGTATGTCAATGTTACCTTACATAAATCAAAGTAAGATGTCAAAACACACTTTCCAAAATACAGAATTAAAAGTATTTATAGATTTAAACATAATCAACTAAAAAGCACCGACTGATCTGATTAAATGATTTACATGTGTCTGGACATGTATTCACATGTTGACGACATCCAAACACACTTTGAAGGTGTTATTTGTAATAGGATTGTAGCAGGATTAGGACGCCTACACTGACCCTAACTTTAATTACAACCTCATCTCCAATCTTAATCTTCCAGCAATGTAAGACTTATCTAAGAGACAAATCGGTCTTAAACTCATTCACCTAACCTGCCATTCCAAGGGATACTGTACAGCTCTTGTACGACATTCAGCCATATATTATCACGAAAGTGTTCAACTAGACTGGATAATATCAGCAATTACATAAATATGTATGTTTGTGAATCAGGAAAGATTAGTCTTATCAGTATAATCCCCAGGTAAATACGTATTTGATTCAGACTCCTTATGTTCCAGATAAGCTTACCCAACACCTTGCAGTTTAATCACACATGAACTGTTAATTTGAGTGTCTGTCCTGTCCTGGCACAGCCTGTCTGTATCAGTCAGTATTTGCAGTTCATACACTCATCCTTACTTTTAGAAGCTTTGTGTCGGATGTTTTAGACACTGTGGATGCAACAACAGACTGGTCAATGGAAAACTGTATTCATGAGATCAATGCACTCAAAGGTTTGGGATTTCTTTTTGGCATACAGTACCCATTCTAGCCACTGGAGGGCAGCATACACCACTCAATGAATATGGTTTCCAATCTAGCAGGAAGGGTTGCACTGGCACACCTTAACTTACTGCTACATCTAATGTAACATTTAACAGCCACTATCTTGTGACGAGACATAGTAATAATCCAAAATATTACCATCAACAATATGTTCAAAACATAACTATCAGTATAACTTACTCCTATAAAGCCCATAAGGCCACGAGGTGAGACTGAAGCCCAGAGAGCCCAGCGTTGTGAGCAGAGCTCCCCGCTGCAGCCTCACTGCCAGGGGGGAGGGGAGCCACACATCAGCCTGGCTAGCCAGGAGGAGCCTGGAGGAGCTAGAACACAGTCAAAGTCCATGTGCCTGGCCACAATGACAAGAGCCGCGGGGCTGTACATTGCACACAAAGGACAATGTTAGCCACAACTCCCAAGTTTGTGTGCGAGGCAGCTGCAGGTCTGTTTGGTGGAGAAGAATAAAGAAACGCGAAGAAGAAAAAGACGCGAGCACACACACATATACACACAAAAAGAAAACCCCAAATGTCATCCTGTCTTTATTCATATTTCTGAGGCGACGTGGTGGTTTGTGGAAACAAAGGACATGCAGATGCTGAGGAGTAGCTTAGACACACTGGTTATGTCGAGAGGAAGACTGCATTGTTGTGGCGGTGGCTGTGTTTGTCTGCCTGAAGAACATACTAGTATTTGCTGTGCTCATCGACAAGTGGTCGTCTGGCTGCGTGTGTGGCACACCCATTTAGAGGCCTCAGTGCCACAGACTAACCGGAAGATTGCTCCCAGTTGATGTTTTTCACTTGTTTTTTTTTCACACATACCGTACCCACGACCACAACAATGTGTCTCGACACCACGGTCGTGTCCCCTGCAGTCAAGACGACCCAGAGTCCTGCCGTACACAGCGAGGTGCCTGGCTCCTCTTGGACATGACTCATGAATCTTTCCCCTACACATGGCTTTGGACTGGAGTTCAAGAAGTTCAACCGAGAAGAAAAGTGTGGACGACTCCCACGTGTTCAGCATTTTAACGAGACAGCTCCAACCCAAACAGAACGAGTACGACGCGTAGATATAGCCAGGTACAACCAGATACTGTGGGAGTTCCCCTGATACACTTGGCCCTGACCTCGAGGTAAACCACAACACTGAACTTAACATGGATATTTATGGTGCTATCGCCCTCGTGGACAATTGCTTGTTTGTTTTAAAATGTATCGACCTTCGACAGAAGACAAGTAAAGCAAATCTTCGGGCTCCGATGGTTGTCGCTATTGTTCAATTTTTGATAACAGTGCTGAGAGCGGCGGGCAGATGGGTGCGGATCGATACACCCCTCTCCGCGCCCGCCGTCTCCAACACAATGGAGGGAGGAGCCCGGGCCAGGGCGCATTCCAATTGAGCTCGTCAATAATATGGTTCGCGATCTTTGAGAAAGCGAAATGTTCCAGAAGCAATAGTTAATGGCACTGTTTTCTTCCCACACAATCACACCACTTGTGATCAGACACACACACACACACACACACACACACACACACACACACACACACCACACACACACACACACACACACACACACACACACACACACACACACACACACACACACACACACAGAAGCGCACACACATTATGTGCACACACACACCCACCCAGGAGGACCTTGCCCCGCAGCTGTGCGGGGATCGTCCCTTTCCTATTAACCAGAGAAGCCTTTGAATCGATGGGGACTATGAGGAGCCTTAATCTCTTCAGGTGGCTTGCTCCTGATTGCCTATTACTCTATAATAACACGTCTTTGGCCTGTGGAGCATGAGGGAGAAACAAACAAAGGCCCCCCGCTCTCCTCCCACCACGGAGCAGAGCGGCAGGGCCCCGGCCACCTCGTCAGGCCATGGGCTGCCTCTCTGCACAGCACCACAGCACAGCTGGCGTGGTGGTGGTGGTGGAGCGGCCGTGACTCCGGCACTAACAGCAGGAGATCCAGGGATGAGCCAAGGGATGTGAGTCTGGTCAGAGATACCCCTACTGTTGCTCTCTCTCTCTCTTCTCTCTCTCTCTCTCTCTCTCTCTCCTCTCTCTCTCTCCTCTCTCCTCTCTCTCCCCCCCCTCTCTCTCTCTCTCTCTCTCTCTCTCTCTCACTCCCCCCTATCTCTTTCCCCCCCATCTCTCTCTCGTCTGTATCTCTCTCTCTCTCTCTCTCTCTCTCCTTCTCTCTCTCTCTCTCTCTCTCTACGTCTCTCCGCTCTCTCTCTCTCTCCTCTCCTCCCCTCTCTCTCTCTCCTCTCTCTCTCTCTCTCTCTCCCCTCTCTCTCTCGTCTCTCCCTCTCTCTCTCTCTCTCTCTCCTCCTCTCTCTCTCTCTCCCCCGCTCCCTCTCTCCTCTCCGCTCTCTCGACTCTCTCCCTCCTTCTCTCTCTCTCTCCTCTCTCCCCCGTCTCTCGCTCGCTCTCTCCGCTCTCTCTCTCCTCCTCTCTCTCTCTCACTGTGGGCCCCTGTCCTCTGGTATGCTCGGCAGGCCTGTCTCCTCTGTGGCTGCCTGCGTGACAGCTGCTCTGAGCTTAGGGGACGGATACAGTGGATTAGAGGCTATGGTGTTGGGCACTTCCATAGACATACTACACTTACACACACCAGCGCGTGTGGAAACGCACACACATGCTTACGCACACACACGCTCACGTGCACAGGGACCAAACTCACACATGCAGACACACACACACATATTGCATAAGACGAAGGCTTTAAGATCAATATTCCATCTTTGATATTCAAGTGTGCACAATGGTGTTTACATCCACACACACATTTGAACAACTACACAATCGGTCATCTTCACGATCTAAAGAGGTCTCGTTGTGGTCTCTCCTCCAGAACTGTTGCTGAGACCCAGAACCGTTCAACAGTCTCTCTGTGTGGATGGTCTCTCTCTCTCGCTGACCCTAAACACTGAGCCAGCAGGACAGGTGGAGGATCAGGGAGTCGGGCAGGTCCAGAACTGGAACCAGCGCTACAGATGGACTGGACTGGTCTAGGGTCAGCCTCAAACATTCCTCCAGGCCTGAGAGAGACAATCAGAAAGAGAGAGAGAGAGGAAGAAGAGAGATCAAGGGAAAAACAAAGAGGGAGAAATAGACAGAGAGGGATAAACATTAAAGAAATGACATGTGATCCAAAATTCCAAAGTGACTTTAGTTGACATGAGGATAAGAGCCCAACGTGGCCCTCTCTCGGGGCCCGCCCCTGGACAGAGGCAGCCCTTAACCCTTCCACCAGGGAACACAGGCCTATTCACTAAGTATTGACATTCCCAAACCCTGGCCAGATTGTAGCTTCCCATTCAAACCCCTGCAGTGCAGACATATGTCCAGCTAGGGTTGTTCATATAAGCTACTGAACCCCTACCACACACACACACACACACACACACACACACACACACACACACACACACACACCACACACACACACACACACACACACACACACACACACACACACACACACACACACACACCACACACACACACACCACACACACACACACACACACACACACACACACACACACACACACACACACACACACACACACACACACACACACACACACACACATACACACTTAGAGAGGGGTGGGTTATCCCCTCTTGCCCTTTTGGCCAAACGAGCAGCTTGTTGGTGGGATCTCGTGGAATGAATCCCGCCCCCCTGTTGTGTTGAGTTGTGTTGGGACTGACTCGCTAAGCTTCACTGGAGATTCGGACTTGTCCGTGTGTGTGTGTGTGTGTGTGTGGTGTGCGTGTGCATGCCTGCGTGTGTGAGTGTGGTCTTGAGTGTTGAGGGAGATGGCAGTCACCCGACAGCTACTGGACACGTGAGAATTCACTGAGTGTGTGTGAGGACAGCCTTGATGACAGTTTGTCTGTTTAGCGGGGTCCACTGGGAGACCTGACCACCCCCTCTTGCACCCCTTTCCATGCCTCTCTCTAATTGGTCACAAGTGTTTCATGACGCTTTGTTGGCTGCCTGGCCGTGTTTGAGCGCATGTTGAATCTGACACGGGTGTGGTCACAAGGAATCAGATCCTCTGGTGCACATCGAGACTCTCTGCTGGAGAATATGATACACGGGGTGTCACACCTGTCAATCAAAACCCCACGGCCCCCACCCACACTGTGCCGGCAGCCGAGACAACGAGCAGTCGAATGGAGATGCCTGTACCGTACAGGAAGTACTTAAGTGAGCCGGTGTCAACGATGAGTTCCAGCTAGCCGTGTCGCTAACGCTAAGTTTGTGGCACCAAAGTGAACTTGTGGAGAGAGAGATGAGGACAGGAAGGTTACGAGCGCTGCTCAGTGCCATTTAATCAGCCTCATCCTCTTTCATCAGAGATCCTCACAGAGGGCTAAATGCACGCACAAAAGAACATGAGCTCATTAGCTAATAATGCGCCGCGGCGTCAAAACGCCCCCACCGAACGCGCCGGCCCTATTTTGATTCAATCCCCGAGTACTAAGAGCAGCGAGCGCGTGTGTGTTCTGCGGGATGCGAGGCGTGAGGTGCACCCTGGGACGCGCGGTCCTCCGGAGAGGCCCGGCAGACAGCAGAGACGAGCGGCCAGATCACAGACGAGGGAAACAGGAATATTAGCAGAGACGAAACGCGGCCTTCATCCCCCCGCTCTCTCCGACACATCCCGTTTCATGTCGGGACGCTTTGGTCTCTGAGCTCACACAGGCAGGACAGCGTGGGTGTGCGACGCGCGCACGCGCGTGTGTGTGTAAGCGATGACAAGAGGGCTGAAGGTTATAATGAGTGACCATATTTGAAGAGTGTCTTTTTGTATTTTTTTGGTCAAAGCGTTGCTGGGTATATGTGCTTTTATGCGTGTCTGCCAAAGCCCTACGAATACAACACACACACACACATACCCCTACCCCTTTCCCTGGTGCCCTAGTCCCCTAGCCCCCCTACCGTGGCTACCCGTGGCTTCATCACGGTTCCATGGGGGCCATTAAGATCCTAAAAGCAATCACATTAGCAATGGGATGTAACTAAACCACCCAGCTAGGGGTACCAGCCAGCCAGCCCTACAGCCAGTCAATCAGCCAGCCCAGTGAGAGAGGCAGAGCCCAGTGTTCCATACCCACGTCTTCTGAAGCTAAGCTGGACCATTATACATGCCATGAAAGCCCTTGGATTTGCATGGAGGATTTGTGTTAGTAAATCAATAAGTACAGTGTCGACACGAGGGAGAGGACAGGAGAAAGAGAGACAGACCGAGAGAGAGAGAGAGAGAGAGGAGAGAGAGAGAGAGAGGGAGGGAGGAGAGAGAGAGAGAGAGAGGGAGACAAAAGGGAGGGAGACCCAGGGACAGAGGGGAGGCCGTTTGAGCGGCCCTGCTGAGTGCCTGCTGGGCCTGCAGGGGCGTGAGCCCGGAGATGGTGCTTTTTAGTTGTGCTACACTGACTTCCAAACCGCTTCAAATTAACCGGTAAACGAGGGGGGTAATTAGGGGGCATCGGCTCATGAAAATTGCTCATTTCGGCAGAGGCAATTGAACTATAAGGGCAGAGAGGCCTTGGTGGCAGCAGAGCGCCTTGGTTTCTGGTGAGATGAGGGGTGGGGGGTGTGGGGGGGGGGATGTCCTGCCAGGGTACACTGACCAGCGCTCTGAGCTTAGTGGTTTCACCCAAAATGACACACCAACATGGTCTCCTTGAATAAAAATACTACAATCTTTTGAGTGAACTACCCCTTTATGTGTTACTAGTCCAGTCTCCGAGCTGTTACTACAAGCTGTTACTACAAGCTGTTACTACAAGCTGTTACTACAAGCTGTTACTACAAGCTGCAGTCCTGTGTAGGCCCGGGTCTTATTCTTTATGACTCTTTTAATCATATTCACTCACTTGGTTGTAAAGTGAGGTACAGTAGGCCGCATCCCTGACCCTCTCTGGCGTGGCTAATGCGACGAGACAACATCTTTAAAGGTTTCATCCGCAGCATATGTCTTGTCTGTCAGCCGTGAATCCTAGCGCCAGTGATTCGGGGGGAAGTGTGCAGTCACATTTAGCGTGGGGTCCGGGCCGAGGCTGGGGCCGAGGCGGAGGCCGGGGCGTGGGCCGGGGTGGTGGCAGTTGCGCGTGCTGTGACGCTTAGTGCCAGGGGTGCTACTTTTCCTGCTCTGACTTTTAGGGGCCTCCTCACCCGGGGACCGTGAGCTGTGACCCGTGAACAGGGCCGGGGGGTGAGGGGGGGGGGCGGCTCCCAGGCAGACGGGGGAAGGGAGGAGGGAGGGGGGTCGGGGTGCGTGCCAGGGAAAGGTAACAGATTCCAGTTCAACGATGAGTCAATAACTGTGTTTGGGGGTAAAAAACATGCACGCACACACACACACAAAACACACACACATTGTACAGATGTCTAGATTTGGAACAGACATAAACCACTATTCCTATGCTCACTGATCTAATAGCACACTTTAGGATGATGCGATTCTGAAAACATATGAAATCAACTGAGATGCTGTATATAAACAGATATATAGGTTCATTAGAATAAAACATTGCTACTGTTTGTCCCCGTAGGCCCTACTATTTCCATCTCCTGGCCCATCCGCCATAGAGCATAACGTTCCTGTACAACTGTCGGGTATGCTTTTTGTAATTGTATTAGATCACAAATACGTTTGTCACAAATAACTCCTTTTTCTTCTGGTTCAAGTATTTCTGAAGAAGAAACTCCCCATTGTAGAATAAACTGGGATTGCATACGACAAATGGGAATCAAGGACAAGCCCTTTGTGACGTAGTGTGTGCTTCAGCCCAGACTGGTGTGAGGCGTGAAGTCTCATCTCCCATGAGGAGCTTGTGGAGAGCCAACGCCACAGTCTAGGATTAGGATCGTATCATTAAAGAGACAAAAACAAAGAAGGCCAGTTTGTGTTCAGACGCACAAACACACGTATTCTAAATAGACGGTTATTATTCCTGTCCGTGGGCCCTCGTCCTTTCAAACCGCCCCTCCTCCCACCGTAAACAGGAGTTATGCAGAAGCTAAAAGTGACAGTGAAAGGACCGGGTCTGGCATGGATTCAACACTGCTAATTGATTGCTTCGGCAAAGACCTGACAAGCGAGACCGCATGATGAATGTTCCGGTCGGCCTTTCGCTGGAGACGGAGAGAGGAGCGCTCTCAGGGACAAAAATAATAATAAATACCATTCCACATTCGTCTTGATGAGGCTACCCAGAATCCTGTGAGAATAAGCCTGGTGGTGGCGTATACAAATATAATGATGACAAAAGACGCTGTCAGCGACGGAGCCGTACTACAGTACAATAGAGAACTGTAATTAAACGCCGAGGAAGATGGCCGACGTTCCTCGGGTGGCGTCTGCTCGTCGGCGACTTCACCGACGCCACAGTGGACTCGCGTTACAGAGCCACCCCCCCCCCACCCCGCCTGTCACGAAGACGGAGTGAGTGATGGTTACCTGCGACCAGGCGTCCGGCCAGGGTGTGGGCGCACTTGTAGAACACCCTGGCGCACAGCGGCGTTAGCCCTGCGGCCGTCTCCTGCGCGGCCCTCTGGAAGGTGGCACACAGCGCCCGGAGAACCTCCTCCGTGTCTGCGGGCGCTGGCGGGCGCTGCTGCGCTGGGCACCGACAGGGCCCAGGGAGAGGGTGGCACACCGGCTGGTGCTGGACGCCAGGCCCCAGCACTCGATGGAACCGCATGCCAACTCCGTGGTCATGTGACAGGAAGTCCGTTCCTCGGGGGCGTCGCGGACGGCGGTGACGTGGAGCTCGACGGCTGCGCCCCTTGGCAAGGCGGGCACCACGGCGACCACTAGAGGGGCACGCTGGACCTCCGGCTCCCCCCCGGATAGCTCCTCCTGTGAATACATGCAGGTGGCATTTAGATTAGAACATCGTAGATTTGGGGAATTGGAGTGGCGAGCGTTGAAGCTGTATGTAGGCTTTAGACCTCCTGCAGTGTCTCCTGCCTTTCTCTCTGACCTTGGGAGAAAAGGAGGCTGTACAACGTTGTGAAGCAATTTCCTGATAGACAGTACAGATATATAGGTTGTGCATCCATCCTCAGACAAAAGAGCTTTTATCTTCAACATGACTGACAGGGTATCAATTAAGTTCTGAGGTGGCGAGGTGTGTCTTGATGTAATGATAGGTTGCTAACAATCAAATTTGACAAGAATGCAGAGGCTTTACGGCAACCATAAACAAAACAAAACAAATGCAGTGAAATGTGCTTTCAGGTCTATCAGCTAATATGACAGCCTCCTCTACAGACGGAGGCCATTTGAACGTTTCAGAGAAGAATGTTCCAAACACGCCGAGGCAATTTCACACCATTTCAAAAACCAAGACACACATGAAACAGAAAAACACAGTAATGGCTCTAAATTATTTAATCTTACAGAGTAAAAATACTGTTTTTCTGCTTTCTGGATCATTGTCCATTAATGGACATCAGCTGTCTTGTGTGGCTGGCTGGCTGGCTGGCTGACTGACTGTCTGACTGACTGGCTGGCTGGATGGCTGGCAAGCCATGGCTACAATGTAGCCCTTCCAATAATACTTGGCTGTGGCTTCATCTTCTAATGGGGGAGAAATGAGCATTTTACCCAGCCGTCGTTTCGCCTGGAGTCGATAGGGCAAAAACACTTAACCTCCTTTTCAATTCCCAGGATCAATTTTCATCCACTTACACCCCACTCCGTAAGTGCAGAATAATAACAGGTTACATACACTTTATTTTGAAATTCACTCACACAAAAAAAGAAAACTAAAAGAAAAAAAACAGAAGAAACCATCGACGGGAGCAATGGCGGCGGCACCTTCTTTGTCCCCTTCGACAGGCGTTCCCGCCGTGACCCCGGCTCCGCAGGCTACACCCACGCGGCACTTACCTTCAGATTAAACTTTAGCCGGGGCATAATTGTGTATCAACAGCCCACAGTGGATGGACAGACGGAATGAAAAGAAACAACGATAGAGAGGAATGGTGGTGGTGAAGATGTCTTCACTCCGCTGATTGCGCAGCGACCATCTTGCGATAAATACCGACAACAACCACCAGCACCTCAGCAACAACAAGAGAAGGAGAGGGGGGGGTCGAGCTGGGAGTGGACACTGCGACCTGTTAAGAGGGGTGAGCCGGAGTGACAGGATACATATGCGGCCTCTGCTTTGATAAATGTTAAATTAGCACTTAGCGCCTGATGGCTGTTCTCCTGGAGGGGTGGGAGCAGGGGGGTCCTATACTGGTCAATACTCACTGCCCTGAGAGTGAGGTGTGGGCCTGGGGGATGGGGGTGGGGGGGTGGGGAGGTGCTCAGCCAGGCTTAAAGGCCATTCAGCTGGGCTAGAGTCCTATGGTGCCTTGCTGTGCCGTATTGTGGTTGGGGGGGGTGGCCAATTTGACAACATGTCCTAAAACTGTCTAAGCAAGCGACGCCAACTTTTTGACTTAATGACAACAAGTTAAGTTTTAAGTACATTGTTTGAGTGTGTAGACATGAAGGGCTTTAGACTGAGTCCCAGGACTGTCTCTCTGCCTGTCTGTCCACCTGTCTGTCTCTCTGCCTGTCTGTCCACCTGTTTGTCTCTCTCTCTCTTTCTCTCTGTCTCTCTTTTTGCCTCCGTCTCTCTAGTCTACCTGTTTCTCTCTGCTCTGACTGTCTCTCTGCTCTACCTGTCTCTATGGTCTACCTGTCTCTCTGCTCTGCCTTTCTCTCTAGTCTACCTGTCTCTCTGCTCTGCCTGTCTCTCTCCCTGCAGTTAGACACTGACAGCACTCAAACCGTCATACCCTTCAGGCCCTTCATTGGATTCACCCAATAAAATAAAGAGGTGACAAATGTTGATATATGGTGGAGCTGAGTGCTTGCATAGAGGGGAGTTTGAAAGTGAAAGATAGAGAGGAAGGGGGCGGGTATCTATGTAGACAGGTGCTACTTACTGGAATCCATAGTGTTACTTTGGCCCAGCCCAGCGCAGCCCAGCCAATCCCAGCCCAGCCCATGTATGTCCCTGTACTGCCAGCCCAGAGCTCTGTTTCTCCATAGGAGCTGAGGTCTGAGCTGAGCTCTGCAGCTCCCCTGCGGGGGATGTGAGCCCCTCCCCTGCTCCACGTTTGTTTTTTCTCTCCAGCCTGGTCTGGCACACGTGTGGCGCGTGGGGGACGGCGGGCCCGGGCGCGAGGCGTGAAAGGCGACCGGTAAACACGGTAATAAGGAAGTGGTGTAAAAGGCGGCAAGCAGCAGGGAGCTGATGGGGCCGGCCCGCTTAGCCAGTTCCCCTACATTTCCTGCCCAGCGGGGAGCCTTTAGCGCGCTGCACTGAGGACCACCAGTCCCCTGTAATATCCCCCTCTCTCTCGCTCTCTCTCTCTCTGCCGCCCCTTCCTCTCTCCCTCCCTCTCCCCCTCCACCAGAGTCTCAGGCCAGGTGTGTAAACTGCAGTCACAGAGTATTTGCAGTGGTGCGTATTCCTGCCTCCACAGGGGCAGGGCAGGAAGGGGTTGAGGGCCAGGGAATATTCACCATGGGACATATAGCCACATAAACAGTGCGAAGAGAGCACTTATTTAAACTATATGAAAGAACTGAGGAAAGAGCACTGAATTGAGAGTACCGTACACTGTACTTTACATAAGGCCATATAACACATCACTGAAATGTACTTCAATAAACATCTTTGTTCCTCAGGTATTTTCATTCATAGCAGGATTTGTGAGGACTGTGCTAGAAGGATAACAAGCTAACAAGTTGTTATTGGAAGAAAATCACATTGGCAACGACACATTATAAGTTGACATGCTTTCCTGGCCTTTCATTTCTACAGAGAGACGCGTCGCTTAAACAATTATCGACTTATCACATGAACACCTCCTCGTACATCACACACACACACACACACACAGGAAGACACACACACACACGGCACACACACACACACACACACACAGGCAGACACACACACACACACACACACACACACACACACACACAGGCACTGATTGACCTCACGGCTCCATGCATCGTAAATACGATTTCACACCTGGCACCTTCGCTGTGCTCCCAATTAACCCCGCCAGTTTCCCCGTCCACCTGATTAGACAAATGATCGACGCACAACAACAACACGACGGAGGCGCGCCGCACACGCGTCTTCCGAGCGCCTCGCACACACACACGTCGCACCTCGCCCGTGCTCCTCTCCCCGAAACACATGCACGCTTCAGCAGCCCTGTGTACACACACCTCATCACCACTGCGTTGTAGCCCCAAGCCGGGACACACGTTAAGACCCCTTATTCGCGACATCACGTGTAGCTAAGTGTTAGTTTCGCTTAGTTGAGTAAAAGGTCTCCCGCCTGTCAGTACAAGTTGTCGAAGGCACCCAGATGAGCTTCTTCTGTGCCGTCGTCGAAGATCTATTCGTTCCGAGCTTATTGCACGGGCCAATATGTTATTTCTGTCAATTGACCTTTGATCGCCACGCTCGGTGCGTAAATCAGCACCAAATCAAGGAGGTGTCGTGTCGCAGGCTGTTATTGTAGCTCTTCACTCTTCACAGCGAAAACACTTCATTAAGAGTGCATAGATGTTGTGCGTAGAAACATTCTTACTACCAGTTCAAGGTGGAAAGCAGTTTTGAAAAGTCTACAGTCTACAGTGAAGCACAGCAACGAGGGGAAGCCCAGCCCGGGTCGGCAGGTTCTGCAGTGCTGCACTTTCTCAGGCGGAGCAGAGCCGAGAGGAGAGCTGAGAGGCTGAGTTATTCCCCTCTCTCTGTGGGAGCCGTGTTAGCGGTGTTTGACCCGAGTTAAATATTCTCATTACAATCACTTCAAATGAGCACCGGCGCTTTGTGTAATCCAGGGATGGAGGGTTTCACCGGGCCTGGATGAAACGGAGGGCCCCCCCGCCCTCCCTCTCTCTCTCTCTTGGATCTCCTCATCCCTCCTTCCCATTGCTTCTACTCCTCCCTCCATCTGTGGTGAGAGAGAGAGAGCGAGAGAAGCGAGAGAGGGGGGATGTTAAGGAGAGGGGTGTCGGGAACTCACATCCAGCGTGGGGCTCTCTCTGACAGAGGGAGAGAGAGGGTGGGAGGACAGGATCGGAAGAGCTCTGGCACTGGCCCCCAAGAGGCAGAGAGACCAGGAGGGTCGACTGGGCTGTTTATGAGTGAGACACACTCAGCTGTCAGTCTGACGAGGGGTTCACCTGGGTGCCAGGCGGAGAGGGGATCTGCCCGCCTGTGCCAACCTCAAGGTGCCAGTCCAGAGTCCACTGGAGAGGCTGCCGACCTGTCTTTGACATGTATTTAACAGTCTGAACAGATGGACTAACTATATTTGGAGTCACTTCTAGCCTAGGAAACCCCTGCAAGCCAACTCTATCTCCCAGAGTTCCTCTCCTTAGTAGGCAAGCCTTTTGAAGGCCCTAATTAGAAAGAGGGTTCCTGTCACTCACAGTCACGGTGGGTGGCCAGAGACCAGTAAGCGGAGAGAATACAAACTCTTTGTCATGCTGTCTCTGGTTGAAGCCTGGTCCACTCTGTGAAACCCTCTCCACAGGGTGATCTGGTCCATCCAGGACCTGAACCTCAACTCTGCCCTGTCAGCTCGCTGCTCTCCATCTTTAAGAACTTTATAGTGAGTTTCGTAATAAATGGTTTGCGACAGATATTCTCACTTCTGCTGAGATCGTCTAACATCTCAGTCTGGGAAGAGACGTGCGGAACGGTCCCAAGACTGAGCTTCCCACCACCCCCGGCAGGATCCACATGTTGGAGGAGGGGCTCCTTGCCAGCCCGTCTCCCCAGGCCCCTGGTCCCCTGGCTGGGCAGATTAGAGCAGGAGGGGCTGGGCCGGCTGGGGAGCCTGGTGCCCTTATTAGCCAGAAGGAGCAGGGGAGGAATGGGTAGTGAGGGATATCAGGATGGGAGGTTGTGGTGGTGAAGTGGTGGGGTGGAGGGGGGGGATAAGCTGCTCTGAGAGTTGAGTGGAGCTCCAAAAGAGAAGGGGGGATAAAGGATTATGGAGGGTGGGGGGGGGCTCTAAGGAAGACATCTGCTTCTGTGCCAAGCTTGGTATTATCAAAGACACCCGCGTCTCCCAAATCATCAAGTTTTCATGAGCGGGCTCACTGGTAAATATCAGCCACAGCGGCCCCTGGTCTCTGAGGAGGGGGGGGGTGGGGGCCGGGCCAGGAACTTTGGCTCATATTGAAATTCTGCTTTAAAGCGCATGAAAATTCTGATAGATGTCTCTGACTAGCTTGAATACTCTATCAACTTTCTCCCACCTCATTCCGAGTGGATGCTAGTGAGTGTATTCCGTTGTCCTTCTGCGAGCTCCGCACTGAACATCGCTTCCTGCTTTTATGTCCACGCTTGGCATGTACTGTTTCTAAAACACACATCTATACAACGACTCGAACGACTTTGCATCACTTTGTTTGTTTTCGGTGTGGAGAGCCGTCTTACGTGGCCCGCTGCTGTCCTCAGCTTGCTCTCCCAGACCTCCCTGATGGCGGCGACGTCCCGGCTCCGCGTGGCGTAGCAGTGGGCCTGGAGGACGTGGCCCAGCGTCAGGCCGCTCACCACCGCTTCCAGAACCTTCTCCACGTGGCTGAAGGAGAGCCGGGCCTGGGTCCCGACGCCGGCCTTCACCAGCTGCATGGAGCAGGGGACCAGGGCGATCTGGCCGGCACAGAACACAGCCTCGTCCACCTGGAGGGGAACACAACACAGGTGTATGAGGCTAGAGAACTGATCCCCGGAGAACAGATAGGAACATGGCTATGAGGGGCTGGTTGTGTTCCAGCTTGATTTGACTTTCCAGACGTCTACTGTAGATATCATATGATATAAGTTCTTTTTTTTACACATGTTGGTAGTGGCCAAGCTATTTTACAGCTGAAACTGCTTGATGTACACGATCTAACACACACACACACACACACACACACACACATTCACATGGATTTAGAGAATAAATCTCTCCTTAAATCAATTTGTTGTTTGAAACTCAATTACACACTCCCACAGACCTGGTTACTGCCAGGGTAGTCCCAGGCTCAGCTCTGGAGAGATGTCACACATGATGAATGCAGCCATTCTCTCCAACCCACAAACGCCCAGTGAAGATGTTGTGCTGCTTGATTGAACGCGAGGCCCAAATTATTTATTTGATTTCAACAACATACACTCAAACACATCCCACACCCACAACAACAACAAGCTTTGTCAACGTAGAGATTTCTTCTTTTTTCTCTTCTGGTTTTCCAGAGCAACTTGAGGGATTGTCAAACACGTAAAACAATTTAGTAGAGGTGTGGCTCACTTCATAAAAGTAAGTTAGCTGAAGCCTTTCTGAGTCCTGTCAAAAGAGCCCTATTCTGTCAAGGAGGTGCAACCATCAAATTAGCATCAATTATCAAATTACTATGTTGGAATAGCACTGCATCAATTAACAAGTTCAGTCTTTTTTAATCTTAATTTCATTTTGCCATATCCTATCACCAATAATACACATTTCACAGTGTTAAGGTAAGCAGGTGATTGCGCTCGTCTGTGTGTGTGTGTGCGAGCGTACATCTAGAGCAGTGTGTGTGTGCGCCTTATTCATGAGCGCAATTAGCCATGCGATAATTAGCTGAGATCTCCCGTTAAACGCCTCAGTTAGAGCAAGTTCCCTAAACTCAATAATTTAGCTCAGGAGGAGAAAAAAAAATCCATCTGATTAATGCAAGAGGATGTTCTGAGGGCCTGGCTAGAGACCCAGAGGCCTGAGCTGAGGGTCTGCTGAGGGGGATCTGGTCCACAGAGACCAGGCAACCCACCCGCCCAGGCCCCCCGGCCCAGCGCTGGGGCCCTATGGGTCCAGCTTAGCCTACTTCCTGGTTAGTGCAAACAGCCGGTGGTGACAGGCAGGTAATTGGTGGGTTAAGCACAGACCCTGGGGTCTGATTGGGCGCTGACCTCCAGGGGGATCAGGAAGGGCCAAAATCAATGGGTACATGGTGTGAAACAAGGTGCTTAAGCCATTAGCATAGAGGGCCTGCGCGTGGGTATCATGTTGCTCTGTCAGATTAGTAGGGTTAGGGGTGGACCGCTGGTATTAGCAGAGGCTTAACACCCCTCCTCTCTCCTCCCTTCTCACCCTCTACCCGTCACCCCTCCTCTCCCCGTATCCACAGTGTCCCTTCGCTCACTCGGAGGGAAAGTGAGGCTAGATCTCCGCTCACCCACACGTCTAATGCCCAAAGAGTTCTTACATGGAAGGTCTTCATACATTTGGACATTTGGTGTTAGGTTTTTATCCAAAGAGACATACAATGTGCATTTCTTAAGCGCCGCAGATAATCAAGGACATCAAATGTTGTAATAAACATACCGGGTTGAATATTAACCATTCATTGTTTCGACACCACCTGCAAGAAATCACAGGTGGCCTTTTTGTTGTGATTGAACTTGTGGCGCCTGGAGAAAGTGTGTTGGAGGATGTCAGAGTAACCCAGCCCAGCGTGCTAGGATGGGAGGAGGGACAGCCATGCTAACCCAGCCCAGCGTGCTAGGATGGGAGGACGGACAGCCATGCCGCCATGGTCATCTGGGTCTCCTGCTGTAGGACACCTCACTGCTGGATTCACTTGTTCAGCTTTGATGAATCAGCGGCTCCCGTCTCCACAACTCCATATTACCGAGACGAAGGATGAGGTTGGAAGTGATGAGGACGAGAGGGGAAGGGGGAGGAGTGTCTCCTTCTTGCTCGCGAACGCTGGGATCAATCACCGGATAATTTACCTGGGAGCGGCGTTTGCCGAGGCGGCGGCAGCCATTCATCTAGGTCGGCGTCACATCAAAGCCCCAAACACATCCCCGCCTGTCCCGCACGTCAACAACAAATCGTCACTGGCGTTGCATTTATGGGGCCATCAGATGCCATCATTTCTCCTCCTGGCTGAGGGCCGAGAGGCTGCTGCTTTACCCTAGGAGGGGGTGGGGGGTACTGGGTAGGAGAAGAGGAGTGCCCCCCCCCCTTCTACCACCACCAACCGTCCTGGCTTCTGGGTTTCAACAGCCGGGCAGGGATGGCTAGCTCCCGTTTGTTGATTTGAATATCAAAAGGGGGAGGGGGAGGGATATTTGGTGGGGCTAAAAAAGCCCTCTCCCCAGCCGCCACCAAGCAGGTGTGCGGTGATCAATTATTAAGGCCTATCGCTCAGGTTACCCTAGGTGAGGGAGGGGACTGGAGGTGGAGATGGGGCGGGGGGTCTTTTCAGATTATACCGATTTGGGGGGATGCAGGGGAGAGGAGAGCGAATACTATTTACATAAAATTAACAGTTCAAAAGAATGACTTCACACACCAATCAAACTTGTTAATTGACTGCCAATGGTGTGTCCCGGCGTATACAACACGGGTACATTATTCATTGGGAGCCTTGACATCCAAGACAGACCAATTTGCATGGGCGTCCTAAACGTGATCAACAACCACAACGCCGCATGCATCTTTAATAAGCGGAGAGATGGGGGGCTCTTAAATATTCATGAGGGTCAAACAATCGCATATCACATTAAACTTCCTGTAACAAGCTGGAGTTCAAACGCTAACCTCCGGGGTCTAAACGGCCCCCGGAGAGAGAGAGGAAACTCGTCGTCTTAAACTTGTATTTATGATTTGACTGTAGAGTTGATGGAAGGACATATTGACTGGCTTTATGTAGCTGTGACTGGCTGAGCAGCTTGATGCCATTTCATGTTCTCACGTTGTCCATCTTTTTTCAACGTGTCAAAAAGTGTTCAACGAGGAAGCTGTCATCAGTGAATCACACATAGGAGCTGCAGCATACACACAAGCATTTACAAACAGTTTGAAATATATATTGCTTATAAATATAGTGTTTATAAGGAAATCCGTAGTTTTTAAAAGCAAATGCTTACATAGGATTAGGATTTATTCATTTGGAAACAGACTTAAAACCACAATTTGGGACTTAGGGTTCGACTAATAAACGGTAGAAAGAAGCAGGACCAATCATTCCAAGGTAACTATGTGCTACAGTGCAAATGGCAAATAAACCTCAAACTAGAAATGTGGTTTAATAGTCAGTAGATCAGCTGCCCTGCCAAGGGAGGGAGGGGGTCAGGGGGGGGGCAGAAGAAAAGCTGTCCAGAAAAGGGAATGCTACAAACTGAATGTTTAAACAAAGTGGGTTTGTCATTGTTTTACTGTCCCAGCAAAAAGACACATCATTGGCCTCTGAAAGAGTTTGGTCTTGAACGCTGTACCTTCCAGTTATAAAAGCTATTAGTTGACTTGACACTAAACCCCTATCAAACAATATTCCCCTAACTGTCCCTCCAAGCCACACAAACTTCCCATCAGGAATGCGTTGGAAGCGACTGCCGCGCGCGCTGCCTGCTTAGCATTAATTAAAGCCCTGTTTTGGCTTCATGCTTTGTCGACCTTTATTTCATGGCTTTAAACACCATCATTTTTCATAAACCCAATGACGAGTCAAAAGGTCAGGCAGCCCAAGGACTCTTTTTCTCCCTCTCCTCCCTCCCTCCCTCCCTCCCTCCCTCCCTCCCTCCCTCCCTCCCTCCCTCCCTCCCTCCCTCCCTCCCTCCCTCCCTCCCTCCCTCCCTCCCTCCCTCCCTCCCTCCCTCCCTCCCTCCCTCCCTCCCTCCCTCCCTCCCTCCCTCCCTCCCCCCCCCCTCTCTCTCTCTCTCTCTCTCTCCCCTCTTCTCTTTCTCTCCATCTCCCTCCCTCTCTCTCTCCTTCTCTCTCTCTCTCTCCATCCCTCTCGCACGCTCTCCCAGCTCCAGACAGTAACACATATGCAAATGCACTCGAGACTCACTTGGCTGCATCTCTGCTCATCCCTTAGCCCACCAAGCCGTATGAAGCATCTCTAATTGTTCCTTTTAGTTGGAGGCCCCTCTAGGCACAAGCAGCCATGCCATTCCAGGCCAGGCCAGGCCATTCCAGGCCATTCCAGATCTAACTGTCCTATTTTGACCCTCTGAGCTTTCCATCCTGCTAAGTGTGAGTCTGGGTGTCGTTCAGCAGTCAGGCTGTCTGTCTCTAAAGACACAGGGATGTGTGTTGGAACACAGCAGTCAGGCTCTCTGTCTCTGTCTCTAAAGACACAGGGATGTGTGTTGGAACACAGCAGTCAGGCTGTCTGTCTCTAAAGACACAGGGATGTGTGTTGGAACACAGCAGTCAGGCTGTCTGTCTCTAAAGACACAGGGATGTGTGTTGGAACACAGCAGTCAGGCTGTCTGTCTCTGTCTCTAAAGACACAGGGATGTGTGTTGGAACACAGCAGTCAGGCAGTCTGTCTCTAAAGACACAGGGATGTGTGTTGGAACACAGCAGTCAGGCTGTCTGTCTCTAAAGACACAGGGATGTGTGTTGGAACACAGCAGTCAGGCTGTCTGTCTGTCTCTAAAGACACAGGGATGTGTGTTGGAACACAGCAGTCAGGCTGTCTGTCTCTAAAGACGCAGGGATGTGTGTTGGAACACAGCAGTCAGGTTCTCTGTCTCTAAAGACACAGGGATGTGTGTTGGAACACAGCAGTCAGGCTGTCTGTCTCTAAAGACACAGGGATGTGTGTTGGAACACAGCAGTCAGGCTGTCTGTCTCTAAAGACACAGGGATGTGTGTTGGAACACAGCAGTCAGACTGTCTGTCTCTGTCTCTAAAGACACAGGGATGTGTGTTGGAACACAGCAGTCAGGTTCTCTGTCTCTGTCTCTAAAGACACAGGGATGTGTGTTGGAACACAGCAGTCAGGCTGTCTGTCTCTAAAGACACAGGGATGTGTGTTGGAACACAGCAGTCAGGTTCTCTGTCTCTAAAGACACAGGGATGTGTGTTGGAACACAGCAGTCAGGCTGTCTGTCTCTAAAGACACAGGGATGTGTGTTGGAACACAGCAGTCAGGCTGTCTGTCTCTAAAGACACAGGGATGTGTGTTGGAACACAGCAGTCAGACTGTCTGTCTCTGTCTCTAAAGACACAGGGATGTGTGTTGGAACACAGCAGTCAGACTGTCTGTCTCTGTCTCTAAAGACACAGGGATGTGTGTTGGAACACAGCAGTCAGGCTGTCTGTCTCTAAAGACGCAGGGATGTGTGTTGGAACACAGCAGTCAGGTTCTCTGTCTCTAAAGACACAGGGATGTGTGTTGGAACACAGCAGTCAGGCTGTCTGTCTCTAAAGACACAGGGATGTGTGTTGGAACACAGCAGTCAGGCTGTCTGTCTCTAAAGACACAGGGATGTGTGTTGGAACACAGCAGTCAGGCTGTCTGTCTCTAAAGACACAGGGATGTGTGTTGGAACACAGCAGTCAGGTTTTCTGTCTCTGTCTCTAAAGACACAGGGATGTGTGTTGGAACACAGCAGTCAGGCTGTCTGTCTCTAAAGACACAGGGATGTGTGTTGGAACACAGCAGTCAGGCTGTCTGTCTCTAAAGACACAGGGATGTGTGTTGGAACACAGCAGTCAGGCTCTCTGTCTCTGTCTCTAAAGACACAGGGATGTGTGTTGGAACACAGCAGTCAGGCTGTCTGTCTCTAAAGACACAGGGATGTGTGTTGGAACACAGCAGTCAGGCTGTCTGTCTCTAAAGACACAGGGATGTGTGTTGGAACACAGCAGTCAGACTGTCTGTCTCTGTCTCTAAAGACACAGGGATGTGTGTTGGAACACAGCAGTCAGACTGTCTGTCTCTAAAGACACAGGGATGTGTGTTGGAACACAGCAGTCAGGTTCTCTGTCTCTGTCTCTAAAGACACAGGGATGTGTGTTGGAACACAGCAGTCAGACATGCTAATGGTCCCGTCTCACCTTGGAGACCTAATGTGTAATTTAGACCATGTGACTGATGGTCAGTTTCGCCCCGTCGTCAGCGTGTGTAACATGTCTTGATGAGAACACTTTAAATGACCGGACAAAGCGTTACACGAGCTCCTAATATCCTGGCTGGATATCCCCAAAATGCTGACGCACCATTTCAAGTGGGTCCAAGCCACAGTACATGGGTGTTGTGTGGTGTAGTACCTGAGACTGAAGGCAGGGGGGGCAATGACTGACAGCAAGCCTCACAGCACACAACATACAGTATCATATCTCAAACAGCGAGGGTTTGAATGTGTAAACGCACTGCTCCAAACTCATGCAGTCATCCAAAGGAACCACCGAACATGCAGCAACACACTTTTTCTCCCCCATCCGTTGAATATTCCAAAGCTTGGCATGTATTTTCAAGTATGGGGATCAAGTTTGACTCAGATTATTTAAGTGCATATATTATTTGTCGCCGTTTTTTTGGAGGGAGGGATTTGATACTGGCTAAGTGTTTAATCCTGGCGCGGCGCATGGCAGTTTGTCAGGCTGTTGTGCGATGATTCCATCGCGGCCCGGTTGGCGTTCGGAGCCGATCACGTCTCCCTCACGCGCGGGGACGATAGGAGACGGACTGGAGTCGAGACGTGCCCCGAGGAAACCCTGTCTCCTCTGACACCTTGTCTTCTTAAATACACGACGCCGGAGAGAGATGCAACCTTCGTTGCTTTGTCTCTCCGTCTCCCTGTCTTTCTCCTGCGTCTTCAACTGTATTAGTCTTCTCACTTGAGGACTGGATTTTTTTTTCCGGGGGGGTGGGGGGGTGTGTGTGGTTGGTTCCATCCCTCTTGTTTTCCTCTCCGTTGCTGTGCTCTCTTCCTGTTGGTGCTCCGGTTTGAGCCTAACCCTTGCATGCTCAACTGTCACATGACATCAGTGTTACTTAAACGGCGACATAAATAGCTGTACGAAAGGCACAAAGAGAGACAGAGGAATACAGAGAAAAAGATGGAGACGGAGCAAGAAAGAGAGAGAGAGAGATAGAGAGAAAAAGAGGCGTATATTCGAGACTTCTTCTTCCACGGCATCCTCCCAGCCCTCCGAGACCCTGAGAGACAATGGAGGACCACAGACCTATATTTAAAGGCTTGGCTGTGAACATAACATATCCAAAGACAGGGACTGGGATGAGGGGATGGTTTTGAGCCATTGCAGAGACAAAGCAAGGCCGCCCCTCTGTCTGTCTTTCTCTTTGTGCTGTCATGGTCCGAGCTGCCAGGCACCATGCCCCACACGCTCTCTACATGCCCGCTCTACGGTGGCCTGTGTGGGCCAGTCACATTGTCCTGTCAACTCTGGTCAACTTTACGCTTATTGCTGGTTTGTCTGGAGCTGCTGTGTGTTATGAAGGTCAGAGGAGGGAGTATGGACACACACACACGCCACTGCAGATGATTGGATACATAAATCCGCAATTTAATCAAATATGTCTGCACTGACACGGAAAAATCTGAACTGACATCCTGTAATTGTTTTATCTATTATTAAAAAAAAATCATGTTTAAAACAAAAGGTGTTCCCCAAATACTGTTTAAAATCGAATATGACAAAAGAACTTAACTGAAAAAGGTGTGTGCATATTGAGGCCCAGCAGTCCGATGGCCATAATGACTCCAGACCCGTGGTGCTGTCTGTGAGGGGCGGTGACGGAGGGGCATGTGTTCTCATGGCGTGAGGGCAACATGCCCCTGCTCCCTTCAACTGTCCGGGCCTCACAGGTTTTTTTTTCACAGTTTTTTTCTTGACAAATTGGTTGTGAGGCTTTTACGACTGATGCACATATCGCAAAAAATCCTATCTGCCAAGCCTCCTCTGTGACCTGCCCGTAGGACACTGCAGGCTCCCCCATGCGTCCCTCTATCAAAGCCCATCTTTCCAGGACAATGCAAATGATGACAAATTCCATCATCCCGCGTTATGTGTGCGCCGCCCCACCCCCCTCCACCCCACCCTACCCCCCTCCACCCCTCCCACCCACCCTACCCCCTCCACCCCTCCATGCCCACCCCACCCACCCACCCTACCCCCTCCACCCCTCCATGCCCACCCCACCCCCGTTAATCTCCCTAATTCGAGAGAATCTGGGGAGAGTTTTTTTATTTTTGTGTGCGGCGTTCTTTCTGCTGAGGGGCATGTTGTCTGATTGAATGATGCTGAAACTGCAACCCTCATCCTCTGTTCCCGCCCCCCCCCCTTGCCCCCCCCTCGCCCCCCCACCCCTCCCCCCCAGCTGTGACCACCTCTCTCTTTCTGTCCTTTCATATTCCGTTATTTCTGGATGGACAGCGCAAACCTCCGTCCACTTTTTCTGTTTCTGGGAGGAGAGAAGTGGCTACCTTTAAAAGAGCTTCTCAAAAAGGAATCAAAACGAAAGGTCTGTTGGGGTGGGGAATTTGATCTGCAGAGCAAAACCATTTCAATTCAGACTGTTTGATCGTTGGACTGTCACCCGAGTGTATGCGCACGTGTTTACGTGTGTGTGTGTGTGTGTATTGTTGAGAGTGATGGATGTCCACCCTGTCTCCCCCATGAGTTCCAGTGACACGTCAGGCTGTCACATTGGTAAAAGCAGTGGTCTGGACGGGTCAAGCCCACTGTCTCACCCTCTGCAGCCTAAACACTCTCCCACAGACGGGTCAGGCCCACTGTCTCACCCTCTGCAGCCTAAACACTCTCCCACAGACGGGTCAGACCCACTGTCTCACCCTCTGCAGCCTAAACACTCTACCACAGACGGGTCAGGCCCACTGTCTCACCCTCTGCAGCCTAAACACTCTACCACAGACGGGTCAGGCCCACTGTCTCACCCTCTGCAGCCTAAACACTCTACCACAGACGGGTCAGGCCCACTGTCTCACCCTCTGCAGCCTAAACACTCTACCACAGACGCGCAGACAGACGGGCAATGCAGAAAGACAGGAAGAGACAGAGAGAGAGCTACAGACAGACTGGCAGACGGGCAGACGGGCAGTCCGGGCAAAAGACGGGCAGACAGTGAGAAAGAAACAGAGAGATGAGAGACAGACAGACAGACAGACAGACAGACAGACAGGCAAGCAGGCAGACAGGGAGACAGACAGGCAGACAGACAGACAGACAGACAGACAGACAGACAGACAGACAGACAGACAGACAGACAGACAGACAGACAGACAGACAGAGAGACAGACAGATGAGAGACAGACAGACAGACAGACAGACAGACAGACAGACAGACAGACAGACAGACAGACAGACAGACAGACAGACAGGCAGGCAGGCAGGCAGGCAAGAATACATCACACAGATAAAGCAACGAGGACCCGAGCGTGGCAGTTCCCTCTCCTCTCAAAAGATGGCAGTATGACTGCATTAACCAGCCTGCCAGTGAGGGGGTCTGGAGAGCAGCTCAGCGTGCTGCAGCCACACACTGAAACACTGAACACTACAGCCGCACGCTCTCTGCAAAGATCACGCTCTTTCCCAATTCTGCTTTTGACATCATGAAAACGCTCTCATTTATACACAACAACTACAAAGTGGTGGAATGGCAGCGTAGCGACAATTAGTGAGACTGTGAGGTTTCACCACTGTTTCACTGGGTTTGTTTATTCTGCTCTGTGGTGTCAGTGCAATGGAAAAGCTATACACAATGATCACTATTCACAGTCCAGACCGAGCTGTAGTGATATTCATATATTGAGTGGATTTTGATTGTATTATTTTGTCTCTATTAAAAAAATTATGTTATGGAAATGTGATTGATGAAAATATAGAGAAATCATGTCACAACATATTAATATATTTCTGAATGAATAACCAAGATGACTGCTGAAGTAAAGCTGATATAGTACTTCAAATGAATATATTTCAAAAGACTTAATATACCAATATTCTATATTCTATACACGTGGACACTTCCTAAAAATCTTGAAACAGTTTAGAAATGTCTTATGCGTAACCAAACAGTGAAAAAACACTTTTCTTCATAGCATCCAACATGTTCTTACGTAATAAATATAAATAATAAATCGGGGTAAAAGAATGTAATGCTGAAAACGCTGATATGTCCAAACTAGACAGTCTATAATTCATTCAAAGCACTTTAACCTCAGTGAGAAGCTGTCAGGACAATGGCCGTGTGGAAAACAAACGGCTGAGGTTAGATGTCCCGACCACCAGTATTCAAAGACAGTCACCAGAATATCATAAAACTGAGCTCTGAACATTCCATTTAACTACGGCAAACAGGGAGAAGAAACATCTCCTTAATACATAAAGACAACTGCAAGGCTAGTCCACCGTCACACGCAGACCCAGAGAATTTTCCTGGGAAGGTTTTTCACCAGAAAAACGTTCTGTCACGTTTAATAAGGAGAATTAAAGAATGTAAAAATAACTACATAGTAGCCTTGGTATTAATTAAAAAATAGACAAAATCACCTGAACATTCTCACTATAAACCCACGGCTTCACAATAAGAAAGCGTCATTCTTCCACTCATGGCGAAAAAGTGTTGTGTCATCCTGTCAGACTAACAGTGTTCCTAACAGGACCCAGCTCTATGTAAGGACCCAGCCCTGTGTAAGGACCCAGCTCTGTGTGATGACCGGAGCTGAACCTGCAGTGCCTGTCGTCTGCTACATCACTGTGGAGGGAGCCAACATGGGCACACCCGCCAGCTTGCTTTGCTGTTTCTGTCCTACCCGTCTCTACCCTTCACAAGGAGCCATCTCCAGCTTCTCCCTCTCGCTCCTGTTCTAGGAGTGTGTGTGTGTGTGTCTTTGTGTGCGTGTGTGTATACATTTGTTTCTGAGTATTGTGTGTATTTGCGTGTTTGTGTCTGTACCTTTGTGTGTGTGTGTGTGTGTTTGTGCTCTTCTCCAGCCCTGTCAGCTACGCCCGCTCATCACAACGGGAGACACACACACACACACACACACACTGGGGCAGCGTCTGAATATAGCAGCGAGTTACCATAGTAATGGGCTGGTCATAAGTAGCTCCTGTCAGAGACAGTGATAGGACTGGACAGCACGCTGCACTCCTCTTTTATCCCTGCATCTCTCATTCCCTCCTTTATACCAGGGAGGGAGAAACAACCTGCTTACAATGTACAGAGACGGGGAAGACGAGCGACCAAGACTTCACACAGAAACACTCGGGATGCTGATAGGAGCTCTCCGTGCGATTGGGTAGTTTGTGATAGCGCCCGGAGATTAGATCTAAATGTGGGACGTCGTCGTGTGGCTCAAACGGTGTCTCGACGACGCTGCTCTACGGCTCCTCCTCCACTTCATCTAAAGCCTCATATGTGGACACACCAAT
>CAEFZP010001441.1:45000-50000 GCA_903064625.1 Mallotus villosus | reverse complement strand
CCATCACATTAAGAGACGACATTATAATTTCCAAATTTGCCTGTGCGACACCAGACTGATGACATTCTCTAGAAAATAATTAAGATCACAGAAAAAAGGCACTGGAGCCATCCAGCTCCTCCTCCCCTCCTCCTCCCCTCCTCCTCCTCCTCTCCTCCTCCCACCCCTTTTTTTTTAATCACTAATTATTTCCCAAAGTGAGGAGAGAGGTTGTCGGGGGAGGGGAGGGTTATTTAGTTCCAGAATGCAAACCCCTTCTCTATCTTACAGTGCGCCGTTGCCAGGGCCTTATTCGTCACGGCGTCGTGGAGACAACAGTCTTCGTCACCGCGGAGAATACTCATTACAGTGGAGTCATGGGGGGGCAACGCATCTGCATGCTCACAGCGAGGGGCTAATTGTATCAATATGTAAAAAATCCCCCCCGATGCCCCCCAAACACAGAGAAGCTGTTCATATATTTCCGTGGTAATTGAAGCAGTGTAGGGAGAGTGTGTGTATGTGGAGGGGGGGGGAGGGGAGGGGGGGAGGGGGGAGACGAGACACGCAGTGAGACGAGGCGAAGCTGCCGAGTTCAGCTGAGAAACTTCCAAGCAAACAACGCAGTCTCACCCGCTCCTCTTGTGTTTCCCTTGTATCGTTTAACCAATCGCCTAGGCAACTTGTTCTCTTTCCAGAAAACCAAACGTTGTAAAGGAATGGCGAAAAGCAGCCGTTCTTCCTCGTCCTCGACCACACTGGCTAAGACCACACAACCCTAAACACGATGAACGGAGCGATACCAGAGATCCAAAAGGGGGGGAGAGGCAGACCACCTCGACACCAGACCCAGAGCCACGTGTTCCCACAGGGGGCTTAGTGAGCGGGCTGAGGGACAGCGTGGAGGAGATGGACCCTGGACTTGTTGACAGAACCTTGACAACTGCAATCCTGTAAACGACATGTCGAGTAAACAACAGGAGCAGCCGAGCGTGAACCCGCCAACCACACTTCCTCCCTGTTCCCCTTCAAACCACGTCGGGCTGGCTGGATGATATGATGGAGGGGGCTTTGTTTGTTGTGTTCCATTTCAACAGACACAGAGATCCCCCTCCCGGCCCCCCCCCCTCTATCAAAGCACCCCAGTCCCTCGGTCCCCCACCCCTACCAACCCTGGGGGGGTCCTCTTACCCTGAGGGCCTGGCTGTAGGGCCCGATGTTGGCGGGGGCCCAGTGGGACAGGCTCTGGACGTGCAGGGCCTCCCTCTGGTGGAAGGAGTCCTCCTCTTCCTCCTCCTCCTCCTTAGGGGCCGGCTGGGGCCAGTCGTGCAGCAGGCAGTCCACCTGGAGGAGCTGGCCAGGGGGCAGAGGGGCCTGCACACACACCCTGGGGAGAGACGGATGGATGGAGAGAGAGGGAAGAAGAGAGGGAGGCTGTCAGACGACGGACACACAAGTCTTGGGCGGTAGTTTGGGGCGAAGGCTTCCCCTTGCTAAGGCGTCACACGCAACTTGGCGTGTTCGAGGGGTGTTGGAGGGAGCGTGCGCAGCGACGGCGTCTGACCTGGCTGGAGGGTTGGGACCGAAGTGCGTCCTGTAGACGGCGTTGACGGCGCCGAAGTCCTCCATGCTCCTCACGTACAGGTGGACCAGGACGACGTGCTTCATCTGCCAGCCTCTCGTCTCCAGCTCACCTGAGCCACACCACCACACCACAAACAGATCACTAAACTGACTAAACACTATTATCCAGGCTGCTCACTGATGTCTGGCTCTTCTATAGGGCAGTGTGCATTGACGCACCGAAGAGCGAATAGTTCTAATCATTCTATGTTCACCAATCTTTCGACACGGAGGTGAGACAAGGTCAGGGAAGAAACCCAGCCTCTCTCCCAGCTCCTCTCTCTCCCAGCTCCTCTCTCTCTCTCCCAGCTCCTCTCTCTCTCCCAGCTCTCTCTCTCTCTCTCCCAGCTCCTCTCTCTCTCTCTCCCAGCTCCTCTCTCTCTCTCCCAGCTCCCCTCTCTCTCTCTCTCTCTCTCTCCCACGCTCCTCTCTCTCTCTCTCCCAGCTCCTCTCTCTCTCTCTCCCAGCTCTCTCTATCTCCCAGCTCCTCTCTCTCTCTCCCTCATCTCTCTCTCTATCTCTCTCTCTCTCTCCCCAGCTCCTCTCTCTCTCTCTCCCAGCTCCTCTCTCTCTCTCCCAGTCCTCATCTCTCTCCCAGCTCCTCTCTCTCTCTCCAGTTCCTCTCTCTCTCTCCCAGCTCCTCTCTCTCTCTCCAAAGCTCCTCTCTCTCTCTCTCTCCCAGCTCCTATCTCTCTCTCCCAGCTCCTTTCTCTCTCTCTCTCCAGCTCCTCTCTCTCTCTTCCAGCTCCTCTCTCTCTCTCTCCCAGACTCCTCTCTCTCTCTCTCTCCCAGCTCCTCTCTCTCTTCCCAGCTCCTATCTCTCTCTCTCTCCCAGCTCCTCTCTACTCTCTCTCCCAGCTCCTCTCTCTCTCTCTCTCTCTCTCTCTCTCTCTGCTCTCTCTCTCTCTCCCATCTCCTCTCTCTCCCAGCTCCCCTCTCTCTTTCCAAGCTCCTCTCTGTCTCTCCCAGCTTCTCTCTCTCTCCCATCTCCTCTCTCTCCCAGCTCCCCTCTCTCTTTCCAAGCTCCTCTCTGTCTCTCCCAGCTTCTCTCTCTTCTCCCAGCTCCTCTCTCTCATCTCTCTCTCTCCCAGCTCCTCTCTCTCTCTCTCCAGCTCCTCTCTCTCTCTCCCAGCTCCTATCTCTCTCTCTCTCCCAGCTCCTCTCTCTCTCTCCCAGTTCCTCTCTCTCTCTCCCAGCTCCTCTCTCTCTCCAAGCTCCTCTCTCTCCCAGCTCCTATCTCTCTCTCCCAGCTCCTCTCTCTCTCTCTCTCCCAGCTCCTCTCTCTCTCTCCCAGCTCCTATCTATCTCTCTCTCCCAGCTCCTATCTCTCTCTCCCAGCTCCTCTCTCTCTCTCTCTCACCAGCTCCTCTCTCTCTCTCCCAGCTCCTATCTATCTCTCTCTCCCAGCTCCTCTCTCTCTCTCCCAGCTCCTCTCTCTCTCTCTCCCAGCTCCTCTCTCTCTCTCTCTCCCAGCTCCTCTCTCTCTCTCCCAGCTCCTATCTCTCTCTCTCTCCCAGCTCCTCTCTCTCTCTCTCCCCAGCTCCTCTCTCTCTCTCCCAGCTCCTATCTCTCTCTCCCAGCTCCTCTCTCTCTCTCTCTCCCAGCTCCTCTCTCTCTCTCCCAGCTCCTATCTCTCTCTCTCTCCCAGCTCCTCTCTCTCTCTCTCCCAGCTCCTCTCTCTCTCTCCCAGCTCCTATCTATCTCTCTCTCCCAGCTCCTCTCCCTCTCTCCCAGCCATCCTGAGATAAAGATTGGAGTTTGTTTTGCCTTTGTCAATGCTGGCATTGTAAATAGGCCCTCGTACAAAGAAGGTTCTTCATTAAATATTAACTTGTTTAATATTGTCTGTGCCCTGTGAAGGCTGAGCAGCCCTGCACCACCGTAAACATTAAATATGCTTTTCATCTTCCCTTCCCGTCTCTTGATAGAAAACAAAAAAGGAGAGAAAAAAGAATGAAGAAGATGCTCTGGTAAAAGCATACGCTTAAAAAGTTCTGCGGGGCGAAAAAAAACACCAGAAAAGCGACCCACCCAGCGTGTGTGTGTGTGTTTGGTGTGTGTGTTTGTTTGTCTGTGTGTGTGTTTGTGTGTGTGTGTCTGTATGCATGTGTGTGTGTGTGTGTAGCAAGGCGAGGGGCCGTTCTTCTCCACACTATGTTCATCTTGCAGGGACTCTCCCTGTTTGCCTCCAGCCCCCCGCCCCCCCCCACTGAAAGCCTGCGTCTCTGACACGTGCCAGAGCGCTCGCATCGCGACCATCAAGGAGCAGATGGAACGAGAACCCCTTTTTTTCTTTCTTTCTTTTTTCTCGCCGGCTTCGTCCAAACTCGTCGAATTCGACAAAACTGTTCAAGTGCGCTTTTGCTAACATAACAAGGAGGGAAGTGACCAGGGGACTAAGAACTTTACTCGCCATGTTTGGAGGGCTAAACCTTGCTTAGAGAAATGGAACCCCCACACACCACCCCATCCTTCCAAACAAGAACACATGTTTTCTGTAATTCTTTTATCTGGTGCGTGTATCAAATATCACCCCTGGTCAAACTCATCCACAACCGCCCCCTTCAGATGTTGAAAAGTTCAAATCTTCACTTGATCGAAGGGAACATGGATTATTAGGAGTCGGGGCTCGGTGATGTGGGCGCGTGTGCTTTCTGTTGTTGTTTTGTTATGTTAGCCTTTAAAGAAGCAACATAATTCTCCAGTAGCTGAGTATTGAGCTAGGATGTGTTTGAAGGGATTTTTTGGCGCTGTGATACCATACTTTGTTTAGGGCAGTGCTTTTCATTCTCTCTCTCTCTCTCTGTCTCTCCTTCATACCTCCCTGCCTGACTCCCTCTGTAGTCAAGAGTACTGTACCTTGCAGCAGTGTGAAGGCAGCCATGGTCTGGCTGTGGATTCCAGGGTCTGGGCTGTGAGCCCCCGAGATCCCAGAGATCCACTGGTATCCTCTGGATGTCCTGCGAGAGCAGGAGGGGGGGGGTGACCTGGGGGGGGCCAAGGGGAGGGGGGGGGGCATTCAGAAAACCTCTCTAAGAGCTCCAACAGCCAGGTCAATGATTCAGTAGGTTTGGACTGTTTTGGGGAGACAAAAGGCAAATAAATCCCTTGAACTACGGGCTTAACCAAGTTTGCTTTTCAAACTAAAAGCCCAACGAGGTGTTAGAGGTCCGGTCATGTGTACAGGAACAGACCGGAGCAGATGAAATAGGAGTCCGCGGACTGTCGTAAATGTTCTCGGAACGACAGCGCTTGTCAACGATCATTCAAACATACAAGCATCATGGCGCTGACCACGTCACACAGACACCGAGGCATACATCACACACACACACACACACACACACACACACACACACACACACACCACACACACAGGAACACACACACACACACAC
>CAEFZP010001441.1:0-40000 GCA_903064625.1 Mallotus villosus | reverse complement strand
GTGTACAAACAACCGAGAGGCTAAACAACGTGATGAGAGACAGCACAATTCCGCAAATACAACATTCAAAACGAGGAAACAAAGTCATCCAACCACAAGGACCAAACACAGGAGAAGAGAGTTTGGAGGAGTGACATGTGCAAAGTTACTAGTTACTGTCTTCTTCTGACCTGGACTACTTCTCAAATCTAACTCTGGCTGTCTGTTCATTCAGTGGCAGGCTATTAACACCAGCCTAATGACCTGCACGGTCTGACGTGGAGTTGTGACAGAAATGCTAGCGCTTTCTCCCAATTCTCCCTGCCGTTCCTCCCCGCTCTAACACATCCACCCCGAATCTAATCCAGCCACTGACGACGTTACCCAAATCCATCAAGCCCGGACCGCATGCTCTGATTCTGGCTCTTAATTAGAGAGGTTGAGAGTTAATCAGAACGTGAGATACTATCTTTTCCTCTGGGCCTGACAACCCTAAAGGTCAGATGTCATCCCCCAGGCCCCCTCAGGGAGGGGTGGTTACCCCCCTCTCCCACCCCCCGGAGGGTCCACCACACCCCGGCTCTCATCAGCCTCGACCGATACCCCGCTGTCCGCTGTCACGGGGGAGCGAGGGAGGGATGGGATGTCTGAGGGAGGAGAGGAGAGAGTGGAGGGAGAGCAGGCTGAGGGAGGAGAGGAGAGAGAGGAGGGAGAGCAGGCTGAAGGAGGAGAGGAGAGAGTGGAGGGAGAGCAGGCTGAGGGAGGAGAGGAGAGAGTGGAGGGAGGAGAGAGCGAGGGAGGAGAGGAGAGAGTGGAGGGAGAGCAGGCTGAGGGAGGAGAGGAGAGAGTGGAGTGAGAGCAGGCTGAGGGAGGAGAGGAGAGAGTGGAGGGAGAGCAGGCTGAGGGAGGAGAGGAGAGAGTGGAGGGAGAGCAGGCTGAGGGAGGAGAGGAGAGAGTGGAGGGAGAGCAGGCTGAAGGAGGAGAGGAGAGAGTGGAGGAAGAGCAGGCTGGAGCGTGGAGGGAAGGAGAGAATGAGCAAGGCCCTTGTTCTCCACCCTGGGGAGCGCCGGTCTTAATTAGTGTGAGAATATCTAATCTGGACATCGTCTCATCTTAACCCCGCCGCCAAGGTAATAAGGAAGAAAAGAGGGGGGGGGAGACATTAAAATTCAGTCCCATTCAAATATCCTCTTTAATTAGTCATGCCTTTTAACACGTTTTAATGAGCGGCTTCACATTACAGCGGGTTGTCGCTTTTTTTAATATGTTCATTAGCTTCCCGGCCTTAAATAATATATGATTACATGATTTGATATTTACAGGGAGGGAGGTGGGGCTGTGCGAGGAATGACTGATATCATGTGAAATGATCTACTGTAGATGACAATTACCATTGTGTCAGACGCACAAAGTGAAAGCCCTTCACATGCACTCATTAGGTGAATTCCAAACGGAATTGATGATCAGCCTAAATAACTCTATATTATATATATCTATTATCTATTTTGGTGGCAATTGCCTCATTTGCCTCGTGGTCACATTGTTCTCTCGATGGGAGCTCACTCCTAATTGTCGTACCTGCCGGAACAATAAAGGTTAAACAAAGCGTTTGAAAATGGCAGGTGGACTGAGGTCCACAGTGGACCTGGAAGGGGCCTCATGGTAACTGGAAGGCTTCTGTCTCTGGCCTCTCTCTCTCATCTGTCTCTGGCCTCTCTCTCATCTGTCTCTGGCCTCTCTCTCTCATCTGTCTCTGGTCTCTCTCTCTCATCGTCCTCCACATCAGTCTCCACTCAAACGGTTTTATAACCTGACCTCAACGCAATTACCCCATCTCATTATGCCACATTAAAACCAAATAAGCCCCACTAGAAGCTGCTGTTATTCTGCCATCAGACCCAGGTTAGCCCCCTCCCCCGTCACACACAGACAGGTGTCCTCAGAGCTGTAAAGGAAAGGCCTCCCTTTATAAAAGGCACTTTTTATCCCGTGTTATCCTATAAAACTGCAATTAAATTCAGTGAACTTTAAGAGCAGGGAGAGGAGTAACGAGGTAGCCGACAGAAAGGGCCTCGTCGCTATTAAGCTTCGCATTAGCGAGAGGAAGAGTTTCACAGATGAGGAGAGAGAGAAACACGTCTACTTGCTGAAGGGGAGTGAGCGAAACCTTTCTTGTGATAGAGCTCGTCGCTAGGTGCGCTTCGATCTAAAATACAAAATTGGACCCCCAAAAAATCCTCCTTATATTTCATGTCAAAGAGTCGAGTCTGGGTCCATGTCCGTGGTTTACACCTATGGTCATGGAGCGGCCCAGTCACATGCAGTTATGCCCACTGCAACGTTCTTTACATTTCATCCGCCCCGAAGCCTTAGGACCGATCCTACCAGGCTGATGAATGTAAAGCTGCAGTGAGCTCCCTGGTCTGCTCGCAGCTCTGGGACACGCCGAGGCTAATGCTAAATGAGAAGCAGGCTGGGAGATGCTAGATACGGGGCGCTCGCGTGGCAGCCGCCCCCCTGCACGTCTGGAGATCTGGAGCATCGACTGACAGCCTGTCTTTAATCCCCCTGCCTTCAGAGAGAAAATTGGATTCATGATGTGTGTAACATTTTCCCCACCAGCTTTCTTTAAATGCACGAAATAAGCATCTCGTGGCTTGGAGGTGAGCCGAATCTACCTTTGAACAGCGTTCTCAAAGACCTTAGTGAAAACAATAGCTGTTCGGTATCACCTCATCTCGGGGAAAGAGAGAGGTAGAAGAGAGAGGAAGACAGAGAGGGATACGGAGAAAAGAAAAGGTGAAGGGGAGGGGAGGGAGGGAGGAAGCACCAAACAAAAGATGAGAAGATTAAGGTTCGGCGTGAAATTTGTCAGCTTCTTATCTGGATCTCAACGTCTCAGGGCTGAATAGTAACCCAGGTGAACACGGCCATTTATGCATCGCAGATGGAATCTTTCAAATCTGGCAAATTAAAAGGAAAACTGTGGCCAATTATAACCTTGTCAAATGTGTTTCGAGGCCAGCCTTTATCCGTCTAGGAACGTCTGCGGAATTGACACTCGTATCAAATAAAATAAAAAGAGCTTCTGGGGATGCAATCGTTTAAAACGGATGTTTTCAATTAAAAGAAGACTCATAACATTCTCACGGCAGTGCTGAGAGAGAGAGAGAGAGAGAGAGAGAGAGAGAGAGAGAGAGAGAGAGACATGAGAGAGAGAGAGAGAGAGAGAGAGAGAGAGAGAGAGAGAGAGAGAGAGAGAGAGAGAGAGAGAGATAGACGAGAGACATGGAGACACGTAGAGAGGAAGATAGGTCCAGAGGTCAGTGGAGAGGTCGTGACCTGGGTCAAGTTGTACCCCTGAGGCTGATGGGTTCAGACTCCTGCTACCTGTTTCTTTAACAGTGTCCATCACCTGGGCTCAGTCTCAGCACAATAGGGACATTAGGAGCACATTAGGAGCACATGACATGCCTTTGCTTAGGGCTCAGTGGCCCAAATGATGAAAAGACCAGGGAAAATTGTTCCTGTAAAAACAAATAACTGTGTCTTTCTCATCATAGATGCATAACCACCTACATTTCACAGAACCTGACCCCAAAACGGCAATCTCATTTTGTTACGTGAGATTAGAAACCGGCATAGACAATAATGTTTTGTTGACCAAAACACATGACAGAAAGAAAGGGTGCAGTCTTGAGAACAGAGAGGATCAGTCTTCGTTACTTTGCCAACCAGGAAGGACAGGCTGTTGGGGAGCTTGTGAGGCTACAGGGGTTACCACAGGGAGACACGGATCTCACACACGCCAATTACGGCTAAATCTGCACACCAATTAACCGCCACAGAGGAGGGTGAACCTGCGCCCCGTACACATCTACACTAATCAATCAATTAACTCATTACATGAACGTGTTATCAGATTGGCGCTCGGAATTGCCAATTACCACCACTAGATAAGGTGAGGGTTCAGCTTTATAATAAAAATAATGCAGAAGCTCTTCCACTAAAACAGTGTAATGGTCTTCATTTGTAGCAGTCTGCTGCTGCTAATAGCTTAAGAAGTGAATACGTCTTCCCCTTCATGATAATGAATGAGTCCCTTTGAGGACAAAAACAATATGTCCTGTTTCTTTCTCGTCTTTTCTCCCCACTGGTGGATTAGGCTCTGGAGATGATCTCTTCTGGAGCTTTCTATCACAGGATCATCCTGCACTTGGACAGCTGTCTTTTTACAATGGGGATTTGTCATCTGGAAGACAAAAAAATGGTGAACAGTTCACCGCTAATTTTCTCCTGTCTCTCTGAGCAGATCATTCCGGAAACATTACACTCTCTACCTCTTCTCGATCTACCGCCCACATTTCGACGACTCGCTGAAAAGCACACGTCTCCGACGGGGGCCAAACGCACCAGGGTATCAGGGGGTGTTCTCTGCTGTCATTTCAGATGCTGCCTTGACCTTTGACCTGGGAGAGCTGTTTCATCTTCCCCTGAGGTCTGTACAGGTAAATCCTGACAAACACACACGCACACACCACAACTCCACCCCCCACCCCCCGAGGTATGCCTCTCTCTGTCACCCAATCTCCCCCAAACAGCACAACTCGCTGCTCAGACCTGCTCTCTTCTAAGCTGCAATTATACGAGTGGTGCACCGAGTGCCGACGGCGTCTTGCGGCCTATTCAATTCTCTCCTTTCTAATTACTACCGCCTTGGGACAGGTGAGGAGTCAGGCCCCGATAAGATCTTCCCTTTCTACCTGTAGCCAAAACACACACCCTCACACACAAACACGCGCGCACGCACGCAGGCACACATGCACACGCACCCCCACTATAAAACTAGAGATTAGAACTCTGACACCTGAGGTATTTTTGCGTTTTTTCACCCAAATGCAATCTTTCGAACAACTGAGAGAATGTGCTTGGAGCGGAGTATGTTAAGAGCGGGGTCGTAGGGTCGGGCAGAGGAAGGCGCCCGGCCGGTGACTCATGTCTCTGAGCTGAGCCGAGGTGTTCCCTGCTGGGGTCATCCACAGACAGACAGCAGTGCTGCTGAGGAGACGGCACTGACAGGAACGTTCCGGGGCCAGACACAAAAGAGGCTTTGTGTCGGCCCACCGAATGATGATGGCGGTTTAAAAAGCCCTGCATTAGCATAATTACCTCCTCTGTCTCTCGTCTGTCGTCTCTCTCTCTCTCTCTCTCTCTTCAGGTTCACCGCGTTCCGACGACGTGAGAGAAAGGACAGAGCGGTCGAGGATATCAAAGGGGAAAAGCAACCCGAGACAAATCCACAAGTCAAGAGCACTGTATTCCAGCTTCTCGAGATAAAGAGCCTTTACTCTGATAAAAGAGCAAAATAAGAACGCATGTCGGAGAAGGCTGCTCAAATCACAATCGGGTAGATCTCATTTGCATAACACAATAAGGGCCTGGAAAAGGGATTCTTCACGTTATCTCTTAACAAAGGCCAAACTAAACTTTTGAAGTGACTCATTCGTCCAACTGTCAGTCTTCAATCACCCCAAAAAGTCGAAAAGGAGAAATTGGCTCTAGTAATGTCGTCGATCAGGTCACTGGGCTCATGCCTGGAATGTGTATTTAAATGCCGTTGAGAGACGAGAGCAGAAGAGCCAGAGTCACGACATTCCGCTCTCCGGGTCATCTGTCTCGCTCTGACCCCCTTTCAAATGAGTCGTAACCCAGGGCGACAACACGCACTTAAGAGCAGGTAAACACCGTCTCCCGCCCCTGATCTATGGCCACGCGGGGAAGAGGAGCCGCGAGAACCCTTTGCGGCGGCGTTGTCATTCATCAGCGGCACCGACAAAGGGAATCGGGGGCCCGTCCGCTGCCAAACAGATACAGGTTTAGCGATCTTCTTCACACTGTGAACTGGGGAGAAAGAATGGGAGGCGAAGAAGAAGAAGGGGGGGGAGGGGGGGGGGAAGAAACCTCCTCTCCTCTGATCCTGTCACCTGATCTCCCTCTCTGTCCTCGGGCTCCAACAACAGCCAGGTAAGATGAACCAGGTGACACGTTAACCTCCTGCCGTGGAGCCGGGCCCGTTTAAAAGCTTAAGAGGAGATGTTCTAGATTGGTCTATCGCTTCAGGGAGCGACTGAGGCATGTGGCATCCCAGAATGCAATGCGTGTCGGGCACACAATGGGGGGGGGGAGGGGGGCCCAGGTTTATTGACAGGATTCATCAACGGGCTGTGTGCAATCACCTGTGATCCCCCCCCCCACACACACACACACACACACACACACCTCCTTCCCCACCCCTGCCATCCCTCACCCTTATCTTTTCATTTGGTTGTTCCGCTCCGGTGCTTTCGGCTAAACGCCTCTGCTGAACCACAGACTGATGGTTTGAACTCCACTCTCTCTCTCTCCCTCTCTCTCTGGTTATGCCACAATGAGAGGGGCGGTTAGACGGAGGACAATGGGCAGGACTGCTCGCCCGCCGCCCCGGTCGGGGGGAAAAGAGAGAGAGAGTCAAAAAAGAGAGAGACAAACCCACCTAGAGCGGCCACTTTGATGAGGAGGGCGTGGAGGTCAGCTGATATCATGTCGGAGAGCAGCGTCTCCTGGTCGCGGCGCCAAAGGAAGGCCAGCGGCTGCAGGCCCAGACGCACGCACCTGGGGGAGCAGGTGAGGAGGGGGCGGGGGAGGTGGGACGGAGAGGGGGGGTGGGGGGATACAGAGAGAAAGAAAGAAAAGGACGAGTGAGACCGACTTCAAGCGTTTCCTCGGATCACCACGCGGCTTCAAAGGCGGCCGGCGCCGGGCACTTTCACTTCTCGGTGGCTGGCTGCCACGGCGACGAGGCTGGCACGGCACACGTTCACCCGACGCCGCCAGCGCCCCGGGCATTTGTCAGGGACAAGATGGAGGGGGGGGGGAAATTAAAAAGGGGGTAATTATCGTAAGACGCCACCGCCTTGTGTTGTGTATGTCCGTCACACTCCGCTGCACACATACACACCCACCCACCTCAGTATGTGTGCAGGTAACTGGAGACGAAACTCTTGGGTTTACATGCCTGATGCTCAGAGAATGCCTGGGGTGTGTGTGTGTGTGTGTATCTGTGTGTGTGTGACTGTGTGTGTGTGTGTGTGTGCTGGGGGGGTTAGGAAGGAGACAAAGGAAGATTGACAGCTGGATTTGTTCCTAAGCAGAGAGCTCTGTGGTTGTATCAGGAACACTAGACTAGAGAGGCTGCTTCTGGAATGTGTCAGACCACAGTGACAGTCTGAAGAGAGAGAGGAGAGATGGAGAGACCGACAGAGAGAGAGAGAGACAGACAGCAAGAGAAAGGGAGAGAGAGAGACAGATAGAGAAACAGACAGCACGAGAAAGTTTGAGAAAGAGAGAGAGAGAATAAGACAGGTAGAGTGTGATAGAGAGAAAGTAAAAAAGGCCCCTATCAGAATTTCACTCCAAATTCGTCGGACGGTTCACGCCTCCACATCGTCCATTATCAGATGATATTGTACACCTCGTCGGGCATTATCCCTTACGTGCTAGACTCATCCTTTATACACTAGGATGAGTCTAACATCACAACATGCCTCACCTACTGTGGAATGGCACATCATTAACTAAAGACATATCTAACCCACAACTGGCAACATTGGCCTACATGTCTGATGTCAAGGTCGTGTTCCCCAGGTAGGACAGAGCTCTAACATGAAAACACAGCTAATGTAAACAGGATGGAGTAAACAAATCTCAATGTACAGCACAATCCCTGTTTCGTATTACAATGCACTTCCTTCTGAGGGCCACAATGTGCGTCAATGCGGACTGAGGGACTGTGTGGTGTGTGTGGCTGACTGAGGGACGGTGGGGTGTGTGGCTGACTGAGGGACTGTGTGGTGTGTGGCTGACTGAGGGACGGTGGGGTGTGTGTGTGGCTGACTGAGGGACCGTGTGGTGTGTGTGTGTGTGGCTGACTGAGGGACTGTGTGGTGTGTGGCTGACTGAGGGACTGTGTGGTGTGTGGCTGACTGAGGGACTGTGTGGTGTGTGTGGCTGACTGAGGGACTGTGTGGTGTGTGGCTGACTGAGGGACTGTGTGGTGTGTGGCTGACTGAGGGACTGTGTGGTGTGTGGCTGACTGAGGGACTGTGTGGTGTGTGGCTGACTGAGGGACTGTGTGGTGTGTGGCTGACTGAGGGACTGTGTGGTGTGTGGCTGACTGAGGGACGGTGGGGTGTGTGTGTGGCTGACTGAGGGACCGTGTGGTGTGTGTGTGTGTGGCTGACTGAGGGACTGTGGTGTGTGTGTGTTGCTGACTACACATGTTCCACTCGGACCCTCTGATAGTCAGACAGAATGGCTCCCACAGACACGGCCTCCGCTCCCTCCTTCTCCTGGCGGACGAGAGAAGAGAGGACAGGGTGAGGAGAAAGAGAGAGAGGACTGTGCAAGATGTAGAGCGGATGAGAGAAGAGAGTGATGGAGAGAGAACAGGTCCCTAGGTGCGGAGAGAAAGAGAAGTGATGAGGCGTGCGAGCGCCTCTTCGCCCGGCCCTGGTCTTGCTAGCGACCAGGTTCGGCGCACGACCTGGTGCGTCGAGCGCGCTATCCGCGTTCGTCGACATCGTGGCCTCTCGGCTGCGTCTGCCGCCCCGGTTCCCGGCGCCCCTCTGCGGCTGCGCCCGGCCCCTGGTAGCCGTCGGCTCGCCCCGTCGTTTCGGCGCTCGCGCGGCGCGCGCCCGGCCTGGTGCTTCGGCTCGCGCGCTCGGCCCCGGCTTTTCCGTCGGCCCGCCGTCGTCGCCTCCCTCGTCTGCTGCGTCCCTGCCTTCGGCCGGCGCCACGCCCGTGGCTGCGGCTCCCCTGCGCGGCGGCGGCGCGCGCCGTTTCTGCGTCTCCCGGCCGGCGTGCGCCTGCCCGGTGCGCGCGCGCGCGGCCGCGGCCTGCCCGTGTTGCGGCGGCGCCCCGCGCGGCCGCGCCCGCCCGGGTGCGCGGCGCGCGGCGGCTCGGAAGGTGAGGAGAGACAGAGACACTCGGTGTAAGGACGCGTTTTCCCTCCATTCATCCGCTGTTGTAACCAGAGCACGCACCATGTACGCACACAGACACACACAGGGGTAGGGATGTTTACTCTACGGTGCTATCCAGGTCTTCCTGGTCCAGCCCACATCCCCTCCAGGCACACCCCGCCGACCACCTCAAGAATACATTCAATAGAAATAGGTACAACTCCTGAACCTGTCTGTCTGTCTGTCTGGACTGGTATCTGTGTGTGTGTGTGTCTGTCTGTGTGTGGTGTAACAAAACCAATACTGATCAGATCACATTAATATTACAGGGAACAATCCAACCCCCCCCACCCCCACCCCCCTCATGCCCCATCCAGAGAGAGACTGGGATCCACAGCTGGACACACACACACACACACACAGCTCCATTAGAACATTACATGGGTGGTCATTTGAATTACAGGCCAGTGCTGAGGCAGAGGAGAGATGCACAAGTTAGCCAGTAAATTACCTTGTAGCCATTATCAATTTCCCAGGCTACTGGTCCTTAAGATAACCCCCTCCCCTCCCCCTCCTCCGATTCCCCCCGTGGTCCTGCCTGCAATTTCTCTCTGCCTGATAAACATGCTGATTAAAGCGAACGGCGTGTAAAACCTTTGATACTCTCCTAAATGAAATCCATGCCCAGCCTCGGGCCGTGACGCTTCCCGCGCCACACAGCGCTCCGAGCAGACATGCCAGCTAATCAGATAAAGAATATATACAGTCTGGGTATGTGTGTGTGTGTGTGTGTGTGTGTGTGTGTGAGTGAAGGGACAAGAGAGACACGCAGCAGGCCGGAGGCAGAGTGTGGGGACAGGGAGAGAGAGAAAGAGGAAAGGAGAGACTAAGAGACTGTGTGAGCGCACACATGCACGTGTATCCACATTCACACACACACGCACGCGTATCCACATTCACACACGCACACACATACACACGTACACGCATACTGTCGCTGGTTGTTTGATGAGGTAAAAATGCTTTATTTTAAAGGGATTTCAGTGTGTTAACTGGGAAGAATGACTTTTGTGTATTTGGTATGGACATAGCTTCAGTGGACTGTGATGCTGTGTGACAGTAATGAGGCCAGGCTGATCAGAGCAGGGAAGGGCTGGAGGCTCAGTCAGGCAAGGCTAGGTAGGGCTGGGCTGGGGGGGGTGCTCACTATGATACTGCCATAACCTTTCTCTGGAAATTCTGTCAGTTTCTGTGGAACATATCAGAAATGAGCCAGAGAAAGAGAGAGTGACAGAGAGAAAAAGTGCGAGAGGCAAAGAGAGAGAGAGAGAGAGAAAAAGAGAGCGACAAAAGGAGAAAAATAGAATATTAAAGAAAACGAATGACAGAGAGAGGAGGAAAATGAAAGAAGTCCAAAGTTTAAATGGCACATAAGCATGAACAATCCTGCTGAGTCGCTAAACTCTAAACCCAGCAGGCCCTGACAGATTAACAACAACAACCACAGATAAGTCATCCTCTCTACTTGCTTTGTCCTTCAATCTTCTCTCTCCTTCTCCGTCTCTGTCCACCTTCTCTCTCCTTCTCCTACCTCCCTCACGGTCCACTGGGGAGTTGGAGGCAGAGTAGTAACTATACTCTGCTCGGCCGTTAGAGGGTTGAATCAGTCAGGACCAACACAGTGGGATCTCCCCTGGTCTCTCTCTGAGTCTCACCACAGTCTCAAACTCTTACCCAGACGATAAGAAGCCGCCGGCCTTCCACTCCTCCTCAGAACTGCGTTCTCACATCCCCCTCAGCACTAAAAGCCAAACTCTGGCTCCCAGACCGTCAGGCAAACAGCATCACGGCAAAGCTTTCTTGAAACTTGTTATTTTTGGGTGCCTCTTTTGTTTTCGATGCCGTTAAAGCCGAACCCGGGAGACGGGGCTGGGACGAGAGCGTGCTAGCTCTGCTCTGGGACCTACCAAACCATTTGGATTTCCCAAATTCTAGACATACTTTGTCCTCTGCAGTGGAGAAGACGGGGGGGGGGTCCCCACAGGAGGGGAGACGGGTGGGAACGGATTCATCTGGAAGAACCCGTAAGAGCGTTCTGTGTGCCTTAACAGCGCTATAAAAACACAGACTTTGATTTGGTTCCGCTTGAAATATTTATCCCAATGTTTATCGTTTGATAATATCGGCGAAGCAGTTTGTGAAGTGCTGTCGGATAAAACACTTTATGAGTGATATCTGGCCAAACAGTGTTTTGATAGAGTTTCAGCAGGGCCCATGGGGAGAGGTGCTTCGATAATGATCATATAAATCACAGCAGAGGTCACTGGGACTTCCTGAATCCCACAATGCACCTCTGCCTCCATCCATGACCGTCGTCCGGGGGTTAACGTGGAGAGATCCTCGACAAGCCCTAACACCTCCCCACCCCCCTGGCCATGTTCCAAGGTCAGCTCGCTGATTGTAACCCGTGATGATCCCAGTTCACATTAGGAGTTGCCAGACTGATCCAGGATCTGGGCCCTCAGGTTAACTGTTCCTCCCTGAGCTCGACTTCTGGCACATGGAAGGACCCCAAGGAGCCCCCATCATAGGTAGACTAAACAAAAGGGCTCCATTAATGAGGATCTGAAGCCCCCACACCCCCCCGCAGGCTCTCTGGCCCCCCCCGAGTCATGTCCATCAGGGCACTTAGCCCCATGCAGTCATTAACTTCTGTTACTAATTGTCAAATTCATTAAGGCGGCCCTCCCCTTGCCTTCTGTGCTGTGAATGGATGGAAGGCCTGGGATGAATGATGAAGATGTTGCAGCTGGCCAGGTTAAGGCTGGCAGACATGTTCCAAGACCACAAAGGGACCATTAGGCTCGATTTCAAGTTAGCAAGTATATGTGTGTGTGTGTGTGTGACTCTGTAATTATACATCTTGGTTTAGGACCCTCGGAGGTCATTGTGCCCGGCTCGTGGACGCCGACAGACGCGGCTTTTTCAAGGATTGATGAAAACGACATTGAAACATCCTGAGGTATTTGTTTATCGATTGTCGGTGAAAACGAGTGAAAGAGGCTCATATCGACAGACGCACCGTTCTGTTTTACGTGCTCCTGTACCTACTAATACACACACACACACACACACAGTGTAGAATAGATAGTCTAGCATGAACAGTCAGCACAGAAGGGCTGGAAATTAATTTAAGTGCCTCGAATGACGGTTTCCTGAAGGGCATCGGGAGACCAAAACACACACGAACACACACACACACACTCTACTGCATCATTGTGTCCTCACTGTCATACCAGCACTATACACCCCCCCCACCCCCCCACACCACACACCCACCACACACACACACACACACACACACACACACACCTCCCCTGATCCCCTCCCTCATCTCCACCGCTCATGTATCCATGGGAGAACCAGTGGACAGGACATGGCTCTAATGGACCCTCCATTACTTTGGCACGCAGTAATGTAATAGGATTGTCCTGTTCTGCTACATGGGGGCCGGGGGAGGGGGGGGGTCGGAATCACACAGAGAAGGAAGAAGGGTCTAGGGGCCAACATACAGGGGTTTAATATAATTGGGAACCAGTCCAGGGGCGTGTTAGGGGCGTGTTAGGAGGCATGTTCAGACACCTTGAACATCTTCTGGTGACAGGTGCCCTCCAGAGAGGGGAGGAGGAGGAAGCCGGCTCACAGCTTTTCGATCTGCCGTCTCTTTGTTTATTTATCGGTATGTTCACCCGGTTCCCAATCCCAGATCTCACACAGGCAGAGCTGCTTCGACCGTTCCTCTACAGCCACTCAGTACACCGTACCACACACTTCTTCATTAACCACTTCCAGCTGCTCGTACGCCTACATACACAGTTTCACGGCAACTTTAACAAATACGACTTGGAGCGCACGCTCTGCTGAGTCGTCTCGTGAAACAAACTCCCTTCTAAAAACCTTCGCCGAGTGCTTTCAGAGCCCCGCCCCCTGAGGGAGCGAGGCGGTCGGCGTGAAGCAGCTGCTGAAAGACGCTCTCTCCTTCCTTTGTGCCGAGGCCGAGCAGGCGGGACGGCGGGACTCACCACACGTCATGCCTCCACGGGAGGGAGGGAGGGAGGGAGAGAGAGAGAGAGAGAGGGAGAGAGAGAGAGAGAGGAGCAGGAACGACAAACTCGGGAACCGTCCGGGACCGCTCCCTGGGCCGCTGCAGGACATGGTGACTCAGAAAGGGAGGGATGGAGAGAGAGAGAGAGAGAGAGAGAGAGAGAGCGAGAGAGCGAGAGAGAGAGAGAGAGGCCTCGTCCGCGGGGGCCTGCTTGCAGGTGCGGACGGGCCGGGTCGTGGAGGATGTGACACGGTCCATTGTCTCATCGCTGTGGTGAGTGACGCCTGGCTATCACCGGCACCCACAGGCCCTGTCAGGAGGAAGACGGGGACAGACGGAGGGACGGAGGGAGGCAGGGAGCGGAAGAGAGGTTGAAAGAGAGGGATAAGAGAGAGAGAGCGAGGGAAGGACAAAGATAAACAGAGAGAGAGAGAGAGAGAGAGAGGGGGGGGGATGTAGAGAGGAAGACAGATGAAGGGAGAGGGAGAAAGAGAGAAACTGTCAACACTTCCTCATGGAGTACCGTGGTGTTTGGACTGGAGACAGAGAAGAGCTGTTTTAGGGGTGTTTCAGCTTGTTTCTGTTCAGTCGTCTAGCCTGCAGTGCGCACACACACACACACACAAACACACACACACACGTACACACAGTCTGCGGACTGTGATTCATTTACAGTGACAGAGCTGTTTTCACCAATAGAGCCTGTGCATAAATATGCCAGGGCTCACAGCTGGAACACGTAGAAATTCATCAGGGTTAAAAAGTAGAGAGATTAACATTTCCTGGGTTTCCTCAACGATATATGGGGCCGGGTAAATAGAGGCTTATGCAGACGTCAGCTGGGCGGGGGTGGAGTGGTGAAGGGGAGGATGGAGGGGGGGGGAGAGGGAGGGCCCAGGCTTCAGCAGGGCCAGGGAGGCCGTCCTCAGCCAAGGGGCCCAGACACCTCCCTGCTGGGGAGGAAGTACTGTGGCAGGGAGAGTCTGGAGAGACTCTTTCTCCATGGATCTGTTGAATTAAGACGACACTTTCATCCACCGCAGCGTAGACGGGGGGGGCATTTGAACCTGATATTATGCCCTCATGTTCAATCAGAACGGTCTGAATCAAGAAACATTGGAAGCTCGACGTGAGTGGTTTTACCCACAGCCCTCTTGCGAGACAGACTATTAATTAGGCTGGTTGGGTATTCCCACAACCTCTGGAGAGAGTCTGTTCAGGTCACAGGCGTACGGGGAGGACGTAGCCCTACAAACAGCAGAGCTTTTCCATAGAGCACTGAGTCAAACCTTAATCCCGACTCTGTCACTGTGGCATTCCCAGCTGGCTGGAGGTGGGAGAGAGTCGCTCAGACAGGAAGAATCTCAGGGCACCACAGAATAACACACCACAAGAGGAGCGCAGTTGTCACTTTTCGCAGAATTCGATGAGAAACAGGCTCTCTCTTTTTCTCCGTTCATCTCTCTTTCGGGCTCTCTCGACCTCCCTCTCTTTCCCTCTCTCTCCGGCCAAGAACACTCTCAGACTTCCTGGTGAGATCGCCCCGTGCAGGAGCGAGATAGATAGATAGACATACAGATAGAGACAGAGCAAAACGGAGCGAGCCAAAGATACAGAGAGCCAAAGACGCAGAGAGTGAGAGAAAAACAGAGGGAGGGGGGCATGGCGCTGGTGCTGGTTTTACACTCTCTCTCTCTCTCTCTTTCTCTCTCTCTCTCCACTCCAGACTCCAGACAGTGTTTTTCTTCGACTGGTTATGGCTTTAGCTGCAGGAGGTGATGGGGCCCGCCACAAATATTTCTCTCTGGGAATGCTTAGCAAAACAAACATAAAAGTTTTTTTCGGGGGGGATAGGGGTGAGTTGAGTGAGAGCAATCTCTCAGCCAAAGTGTCAGACACAGGACAGACAGACGACGATAAAAAGGGCGAACGACTTCTTCACCGAGCGGAGCGCTCTGGGCTAAGCAGTTGTTCGGTGCTTTCACCACAGACCCGACTCTCTCCTCTCACTTCCTGCAAGGTGGCTGAGAGCAACAAAGTAGGCCCGCGACTATTCTTGGACAGATTCACTTTAAAACACGAAGGGTGATCTCATTAGACAAGAGCTTGGGAAGATAGCCTCTCCACCAAGATGTTTAGTCAGAAGAACAGACCTAGCATCCGCATGTTACATGTTTGACTTCCCCTCACGGTCTGAAAGAAAACATTAGCTAGAGCTAGCTAGCTCAGCCCGCTGAGATGCAAACGACTCAGACACAACACAGACACACACACACAAACATTCACAGACACAACACAGACACACACACGTACGCACACAAACATTCACAGACACAAGCACCCATATATTTATACAATACAGTATGGGCTTGTTTCACAAATGCACAGGCACACACACACACACCCCACACATTCTCTCTATGGGAATAATGTTTCAGCAGGCAGTGTTAGTGGCTCATGCCCTTGGCAAGCTCAGATAAGGCTATCTGTTTCCATCATCACTAAACAAGATTGAGCAAAGTACATTAAGCAGAAAAATACAAACAAATTACAAAGGCTTCAGGCTAGAGCTCTTTATCTCGCGTTCGTGGGGACTGTTCGGGTCTGTCGGTCGAAGCGAGGGAGGGAGGGAGAGAAGGAGGGAGAGGGAAATGGGCCTGCGTCTAATAGATCCTGTCCCGCCACTTCCACACAGCCGGAGAACAATACTGGCGGCCATTATCTCAGCCGTAATGCTATCCTTCCTCGTGTGCAAAACAAGCCGCAATCTCGCCCCACTGCCTCCGTGTCCACCGACACAAATACGAGCTGTCCTGAGGAAAGGACAACAATGGCTATCACACACACACACACACACACGCAAACAAACTGAGGGCCGGGCGAACTGAAGGAAGCTACGCTAGGTCCTTTATCAGGAAGCTACGCTAGCTCCGTTATCAGGAAGCTGCTACACGACCTAACGATTCCCTGGTTGGAGTTCTCCATAAGATTTCCTGAAAACATTTCCGAGGCACATCGTCTGGGTTGTTGCTGTAGCAACGCAGGAAAACAACAAGGGAGCGAAACATCTTAAGCTACAGCAAACAGGTACATCAGGCTCCCATTAGCCAGCTTATTGATCTAAATCGGCTAGCCTAAACCCCTTGTTCTGACCTCCCCGGTCATGATTTATGTATAAGCAGCTTTTAAAAAAAGAAATCCATGTCCTTCCGAGGCACCACGCGCACGAGTGTCTAGGGCCGAAAGATGCCGGTAACCAGAGAAGGAAGGGGGGGTGTTAAATCCACTCCCCCCCCCCTCCATCGGCCCCAGCCCTCCCTGGCATCACACCGCTGTGGATAGACGGTTCCCTAACACCTCAGACCCCCCCCCACACCCCTTCCCACCACCCCTCCAATCAATACCTCCAGGTTTAACAGTGCACTCCTCCCACCTGCCCTACTCCCATCCATCCATCCATCCCTCCCTCCGTTCGTCTCCTTCTCTCTCTTCTCCCTCTCCAGTCTTCTCCCCTCACAGCGGGGGGGCAGCCAGGCACCTGCTGCCGCCGCACCACCTCTCAGAAGGCAGCGTGATGAAAGTGGGCTGCGACAACAGACAACAGCGGCCTGATAGCAGCAGAGAGAGAGAGAGACAAGAGAGGAGGGGCAATGTTTAGACTTGTGGACAACTCCCTCTCCAATCTCAGCGGGCCCCTGCTGATATCGATAATGGCTGGGTAGGAGAGGGGTGGGGGGTGAGCATGTGTGTTTAAGAGAGGTATTATCTGACAAAAAAATTGCTTTTTTCTAACACCCACCAACGTTAGGGGTATGTCTGAACATCTACAAAGGACCAAAAAGGACTCCCGCTCACTCTTGCAGGTATTTCTTTGTGAAAAACAAGAAAATAGGGGAGAAAGCAGAATAGTTTGGAGCTGAGCCTCTGCCGCCCTGAGATATCAAGTTCTCCAACTTCAAACCGAGGCCTTTCCTGAAAAGTCCAAAGTGTTACACAAAGGAGATGGAAAATAACATCCACATCTTCTGAGATAGAATGTGAACGATGAGCCATGTGTCAAGTTGTTACTAATTGGTTCTCTCTCATAAGAATATGATATCATCTCTTATCATTCTTATTAAATGGAGCAGGTTTGTCTGGGCAGATCAGGTCAAAGGTTGCAGGGTGGTTGTACAATCTTTAATAGCGTGTTTAATCGAGTCAATGATTAAAGTCATATTTCCCCCACTACACATGTACATTACATTAATGCTGTCCTAATGGGGACAGAACTGTCATGTGATCTAATCTGCTGCTCTTCTGGAACATTCTGACAGGGCCATTCTGATGATGAAAGATGAGGGGAAAGCTTCAAGTAGAAGAGGATGCTTCGAGCCCAGAGTGTGGACAGCCCACAGACAGACCTGTTATCATGTAACTCAGGCCCTCTGTGACCTGACCTTCAAAAGACAGGACACACACACACACGCAGCTACATGCACACGCACTCACACAGACACACACACACACACACACACACACAGGGTCACGGGGCATAAAGGGCCAGTGTGTCAGGTCAGAGCCGGAGAACGAGGGATGAAGGACTTGAGGGATGTGAGATGACTAATCTAAACCTCAGCGAGGGCCTGCAGGGAGCCCGGTCTTACCGCCAGGGGTGACTGACACTGTGGATCTCAATCACAGCACACACACACACACTCACACACACACACACAGGGCAGCAGCAGACTGAACATGTAGAGCTACACACACACCAGGAGTGAGAGAGAACAGGACGAGGAGGAGCGGTTGGAGCTGACACGAAGAGACAAACCTACAGCTGAAATAGATACAGAGGGGAGGGGGACGCTCGTCCTCGCCCCGTTGTGAAAACAGTTATTTCCCCCCCTCAAAGAGCGGGTTGAAAGATCAGGACGGCGTGGTGGGACAGGCTGGGTCTGGAGTGGCTCGGCCCTCTCTCAGGTTACTCACATCAAAGACTGGGAGCCAAACCCAGACAGCCGAGAGAGGAGAGACAGGGATGAGGAGGGGGGAGGGGGGGGGGCATTGTCACTCAACGATTATCACCACCACTGGGGTTTGAAGAGGGGAGGGGGTTGGCTACGGAGGGAGGAACCGTCAAATTTGGGAATTTTCAGTTCTCGGTTGACAATGGGACCCGAAAACGATCCCGTCTTTTGATTCTGAATAGAACTGAACCTTCTTTGAGACAGCGGGGTGAGGGATGGCTAGGTCTGGTCTGGCAGTACCTGTGAGCGGTCCATAGGTGGCACTGTTGGCTCACGTTTACGAGCCGACTCCAGTGAGAAGGCTGGGGAGAAGATCCACACCGACTAATCACGGATTGGGAGAAGAAAAAGTCTTTCATCTACGTTCATGTGTCATCTGCCAAATATCATTTTATAACTTCTAATTAATTCAAACTGCTAGGGTGAATCTTTCAAAATATCACACTTCCCAAACAGAACACATTTTTGATGCTAAAACTGTTCTTTTCCTGTGTGAATGACTTAACAACTAATTATCTGAAGAAGGCTTTTTTTCCCCTCCTCCTCTTCCGTCCAACACCATCAAATCAACCAGCAAACCTTGGGTGGAGAAAACTTGAGACTTGAATAAACTGGTTCTTCGGGAGAAACGAGCGATAAAAAGCCCTATCATACAGAACTGATGGCCAGCACTGTACATTTCAAGTGAATGTGAGACACTAACAATACAGTCAAAAGGAAACTTCTTTCCAACAAGCACCTACAGTACTTTGATTAATCTCAGCAAAATGTCAGATATAACAAACAAAAACATCACACCACAGCGATTAATAAGGAAACTCACAAAAAGCAGAAAGCAAGGAGTGGAGGGAGTCGATTTAGACGACAAAAGAATTACAAAACAATACAGGAAGACTTTGGGTGTTTTCTACGTTTGGCCCTGTGGATTGGCAAAAGGAGGTGGGGGAGGAATCATTGTTTACTGAGCAGGCCTGTTCCCTCTGCTGCGGCGGTGTGAGAGGTAAACACATGGAGGACTGGCTGTCTGCTGGCCCGGGGAGGCCCCCTGGGAGGCCCCCTGGGAGACCCCCTACACTAACCTGTGGCCCTGCTGAGGTCAGGGGTCAGCCCAGAAGTGCCCTGGAAATGGGAAATTAGCAGAACCTAGCAATCACAGAGCTGGAGCTGGCTACAGAGAGAGGAGTGTGCCTGTGTGTACACGTTTGTGAGTGTGTAGTGTGTGAAAAGGGAGAGAGGGCGTGAGAGAGAGGGGGGAGAGAGAGAAGAGGAGAGAGAGAGAGAGAGAGAAGAGAGAGAGAGAGATAGAGAGAAGAGAGAAACAGAAAGAAAGAAATGGAGGGAAAGAACTGGACACCAGAAACAAATATTGAGAGGAAAAACGAAAGAGAGAGAGAGCAAAACGCCCTGAGGCAGGTTCACTGGCCCTTCACTCTCATGCAGGTGTGTGTGTGTGTGTGGTGTGTGTGTGGAAATAGAAAGGCCAAGTCCGGCCCGGCACTGGATGAACATATCTCCATGCAGACCTACAGGGAAAGCACTTTCCTCTTCCTGTTTACACCGTCAGGACAACTCTGTCCCAACACAACCTCCTACACCCCCAACCCCCCTCCCCCTCCCCCCAAAAAAGCCTTCTATTTAATGTTGATGCTGCTAGCCTTTGGAGTGTGACTGGGGAGGAGAGGTGCTAGGCTGGATGGCTCCACCAGCACTCATACATCTGTATGCTCTGACAGGGGGAGAGAGTGCTCCTCTTGAAGTGTTTGTCCAGGTAGCGCTGCCCTGGCTCGAGGCGGTGGAGCGGGCACTACCAGGTGGGTGTTAAACACACATGCAACCATGACAACGCCCGCCAGACTCGCTTCGGGCACCACCACCGGCCTCATCCATTATTTTGGGGGTTTTGGGGTGAAATATCAATGACATGTTTGAGTCGGATCTTTGTCATCTGGGGCCGAAGACCTTGAACATTTCCTGCTTGCCTGTCGAGAGGACACAGGAACAGTTCTTCCAGAAAACTGTGAAAGTTGAAAGTTTCTAAGACGATGATACAAGAACACAACAAGTCCAACTATCGAAGAAGACCCAGCAGCATCACTAACATGGCCTGTACCACACACCTCAGGCTGGGTTCAAGTGCTCAGTGAAGTTAGCACAAAACCAGCATTAGCACACAAGCCATACAGAGACAGACAAGAGGGTCAGAACTCAGGCAGCAATGTTAACACATAATCCTAATATTTTCATTCAGCAGACGCTTTTCTCCACACATAAAAAATGGGGATTCAAACGTGCAACCGTTGGACATGCGCTCAAAGGCTCGAACCACAGAGCGAAACCTACCCCCCCACGCCGTATCCCACGGTAACCACAGCGAGCGTGTATAGAGCAGACAGGCACCTTGACCGTGAGCAGGAGGTGATAGAGGTCCTCCACCTCGTCCCCCTCCGTCTCCCTGTAGTCCCTGGCCGTGTTCAGGCTGGCCCCCTGGATGGTGCGTCTGTACAGGGGTAGCTCCATGGCCTCCGCGTACAGGTCTATGGCCTGGTGACCAACCGTCTGGTACATGTAGCTGTCCAGCTCATCTGCAGAACACGGGCGGGGTGGGGGCCAAATACAAATCCCGTCAAATAGATGAAGAACAGATTACGGTTTTGTGGAATAGGGAAGAATAAAATAGGAAACAATGGAACAGAAATAGAAACAGAAACGTGTCACTTCCTGTCCTGTCTGTGGACTATAAATCTTAGGGTGGGTGGTGGGGGTGGGTGGGGCACAGTGATTCTGCAGCTGAAGAACAGTCTGCCCCCCCCCATGGGGTATCTTGCAGCTGCTGAGTCTATATAGGGCAGACTAGATTGATACGGTAGTGTGCAGGGAGGCTGCGTGGGTCCAGGCTCACCTGTGTCGGCTGGGCGCAGGTTGGCCAGAGCGACGATCCTGTGTCCTGCGTCAACACACTGCATCATGTTGTAGCAGCTGTCTTTGCCCCCGCTGTAACACCATAGGACATGGCCCATTGAGGCTAACGTTATCACCACACAGGACCAGGCTACACAGACAGGCGGATAGTCTTGCATTAGGCTACTGCTTTTATTGTGTCAGTGTGTGGGTAGTGAATTACTGGATTATGTGTATATTTTTTTCTTCAGTACTGGACTGTAGTAGAAAACACAAGGTCTTGTTCTCCATCATTTCATGAGGTACTACAGTCTCTCACTGCTCTAGAGATCTTAGTTGCACACAGCAAGATAACAACATATTGGCATGTATTCAACATAACGCATTCGGCAAGTAAATCGTTAGAATACAGTTTCAAAATACAAACACATATAAAAACCTAGGTAGAAGAATGAACACAGCCAGTGCAGTGTCTCTGTGCTGTTAGCTACCTTGCTACTGAGAGCAATGAATGAATGCATTTAGCTACCTTATCAACGCGACCACTTTCATTTTACAAATGCACTTCCGCGGTTTATACAGAAACAGGAGCGAGACACTGTGAAATAATGTTATTCCGATAGTATAGCTGAATGTCTAGTTAGCATAGCAACCAGTAACAACAACACCAGCATGTACACAATAACACGTGAAATGTACTTCCTGGTTGGAGAGGACCCTTTAAAACGAGGTAACCTACACAGTGCCTGTCTGATAATAATTAAAAAACGCACTGAAATGGAAGGGTTCGGTGTGAAGTGTTGCGAGCTTTTCATACACTCCAAATTGTATTTCTATTGTAATTGTACACAAAGTAGAGTTACAGAAATATGTATAGGAGGAACAATATTTCATCGGGAACAATGTTTTGTTTGGATGGTATCAGTGGCAGTTTGTTGTGATGTTCCTGAACTTTTATGTTTAGTATTGTCCCTGTCTATGTCAATAAGATGTAAAAGTCAAATTCCACTCTTGGATTAATAAAGACTCTACTATATTTTACGGTTTCTACTGTAGCGATTGTAATCGTGATCTATTTGTGTCAATTGTTAAGATTTAATATTTAGAAGTTTAATGCTAAATAAGTAACTGTCTGCCTTTATTATCTGATTTGTGGAGGAGATATGAGGAGTAAACCTCCTGACGCCTGTCGTTGTGCATCTGAGATATGTGACCTTATACTGTGTGTTAATAATCAATTGATTATCAGCCTAACAATTATCAATGTTTCATTTGACTGAGAGCACTAATTGTAATTCAAGCGGTAGTCTAGAAAAAAGCCCTTTTATTCCATCAAAAGAGTGGTAGCAGTAGAGAAAGACCACTAGTCCATGTTATGCTAGGCCTATTCACACAGGTTGTGTTCTTTTTTTCCCATGTGAGGGAGCACCACAGCTCAGAGGAAAGCCTTTGAAGCTCTTTCTGCTGTCTGTTGTTGTGCCAGAGCAGAATAATTGCACAGCCTTTGTGTGCCTCCCTCACCTTCTGCCCCTAAGCAGGCCAAAGGCAAGCGGATTTGTCTGAATGTACAAAATTGAGATAGACATCTCCTCAATCCACTGCTTTTTGGTGTTTTCCTCTCCCTTGTTTTGTTTTATTTTGGGCCTTTTGAAACGTGGCAAAACTTCACACCCAAGGATGAGAATTGTTCACCTTTAAAAGAGTTCCATCCCAACCCTGAGAGAGTGGAGCCCGACGCAGAGATCAAGAGGACAGTGGAATCTACCGCACTACTGCTGCCCTGCCTGCCTGCACAGTCATCTGCTGTACTGTGATCTACTGCAAGTTACTGCCAGTGTAATATGGTGTGTGCTGTACATTAATTTAAAACAGATCTGTTTCAGTTGACTACAGTGTCCCCTGTCGAGATCCATGTAAAGCTGTTGTGAATATTGATGTGTCACTTTGTTCTTGACTATGTTCAACATCAGCCTCACAATTTGCCAGTGTTCAAAAGATTAGCACATACATGATAAAGTTGCTAAATGTGCTTCTACTATTGCAACCCATCAACTTCCCAGTGTTTCTGATATCCCTGTGTCTCGAGGGGTTCTACCAAGCTCAGAGTCATCCCTCTATTCTTTCATCTATTGTTCTTACTGGAAGGAAAATTTACTGAACTGTTTCAGCTGTTGGTGTGGTCATTGAACATGCAAATTTCATATTTGAGAAATGGTCTTGATTTGGAAAGGGAACTTACCAATAGGTCTGTTCTTCACTTTGGCCAAACCGGGAATTTATAGTCAAATTTTTCAATTTCAGTTATGATAATTCCTCTTCACAGCAGCATTGCCTCCGGTCACTTCCATTATGGTGGTGACCCAATGCAAATGACCTCACTTAACAGCTTTAGTTTATGAAGTAGTTTATTATTTAGACAGATTAATAAAGAAGTGTGTTGTTCTGCTTTTTGTTTTATTTGCAGCACCACTCGACTGGCGTAAAAGAGGTTTTTATATCCGTTTTGTTGGCGCAAGAGGGGATAAAAAGTGTTGATGGATAGGGCAGCCGAGACACAGGCGATGACGTGAATATGAGACGCATAAATATGAAAGCAAGGCGGCGGAAGTGGAATGGCACCCTTGGCCTTTTCTTAAAGTAGCATGTGCATATGACAGATGATTTACACAGATACACAAACAAATTCTTTTGTCGCCACAAGGACACGAAACTTTTGGCGTAATGAGAAAGTGAGGCCTGAAATCACGGGCCGATAAATTGAGTGTCAGGGCAGGCCAGCCAAGGTTGCGTATCCAGGAGCCCAGAATACAAAGCACACCTTCAGTTGGAACCCCTTTATAGAGCTGGACCAATGTAAACAATATGATAGCTTTTCAATTATTTATATGTCCTTGATGTCCATCGGTGTATAAATCAGTATTTCAACTAAATTATCTTAATTAAATGAAAGTAAGATGACATTTAAACTGGTGCTTTGCTTGGTTTTGGTCACCAAAGTGTAAAAGGGAGAATGTTTTCATGTTTCCTATTATGTCCAATAGACATAGTTTCCATGTCATTAGGATTAGGAACGTATTATGGTATATCATGCCTCCAAATGTACTGGTCTCTGTGAAGACATCTCTCTGCTTAAGCTCAAGCCACTCTAGAATGATGTTTCTGACTTTCTGTGAAACCACAATTTGGATTTCAATTCATCACAAGGCCACGAACATAAAGCAGATACAACGTGTGATTCGCTGCCAAATCAAGCCTGTTGTATTCCTCCCTGTCCAATACACCTGGTGTGTCTGTTTCCTCTCTCTCGCTCTCTTTTCCCCACTCTCTCTCTTCTTTCCCCACTCTCTCTCTCACCTCTCTCTCTCTTTCTCACACACTCCCTCCCTCTTCCTTTCTTTTCCTTCTCCCCCCTCTCTCTCATTCTCCTTTCTCCCTCCTGTGCAGGTTTCTCTCAAGCCTGTCAGTGTCCACAGCCGTCCAATCACAGACAGCACATTTAAATTACATGACAGTGATGGATTTTACTTCCTATTATGCTGAACATGCTGAACATCACATACTGGTCCCCATTACCAGTCTCCCAGACTTCCTTCAGCTGGAACCTCTTACATATAGAAGCCTCTGGCGGGTCAAGGCCAGGTCCAGATACACAGGTTCTCTTCTCCTGTACTGAGACACCTTGGACAGTCAACGACAAGTTAGATGCGGATGGTAGAAAGACTAAAGCATGGAGACTGAGGCCGAGGAACTGGCATGGAAACGCGAGGGAGTGAAATTGAGGCAGGGAAACTGAGGCAGGGAGACTGAGGTCGAGGGACTCAAGCAGATAGGCCGAAGTAGAGAGACTGAGGGAGCGAAACTGAGGCAGGGAAACTGAGGCAGAGAGACTGAGGCAGAGAGACGGAAGCAGACGGAACACTGCGTTATGTGTTCTAAACTCACTCGCCCCGCTCTGCTGTTACACCCATCGGGGACTAATTTTCCAAAGCACTATCAGCGTAATGATACCTCTTTAGGGCCTAACCGCATCCAAATCAGTTAGTAAACAACCCAAACGGGGATCTGCACACATTTTTACAGACAATTAACTGTTATCATGAGGGGGCCAAATGGATTAGCAGGCTCATTAATGTCTCAGCCCTAATGTGCCCTTGATTGGAAATGTGAGCGAACGCAAAGTCAAGTCTGGGTTTGATCCAAATTGTGTTTGGTCTCGGAGCAACCTTTAAAAACGCCCCTCAGCTGGCTAACAATGATTGAGATTGTTGGGAATGCCTCCGGTGAACCTCTTGCTTTATTACCTTCATTCAATTTGGCAGTAAAAAAAAAGACTCTGATGTGTTTGTAAGCGCGAGCGGTGAGGTTGATGAACATTGTTCCCCTTCATCAGCTCTGGGTTTCTGCCTCTGTTCTCAAAGCTCTGATCACACTGTTGTTTTTGCGTGTTTTCCCATTTCTGTCAGCGCCTGGGAAGACCGAAAAAGACGTTATTGGATCATTTCAGACTGAGAGGCAATGAGGCTGATCTGAATGGGATCTGAAGGGGTATTTGTATCTGTTCTCTAACGATGAACCCGGATTTCAACTTGATAGATAGTTACATCCAGTACATTACACTATCTCTAGAACGCTCACAGAAACAGATCTTGGTTCAGGTCCAGTAAGATGCTTTAAGCCTCTTCCTGACTCTCATGTAGTCATCGATCAAGAGACACAGGAGACCAGCAGGTGCCTTCCCTCCTCCCCTCCATCCATAAGTACAATACAAATGCAATTTCCTCGAAAATATTTCCCCTCCCAGTTAAGAACAACTAGCCTTCCATCCATAACACTCAGGTTCATGACAGTTACGGCTGCCAAAGGGATGTGGTCCATTACAGCTCACCACAGCTGCAATTATGATGAAGCCAATGAAACTGACTCGCGCACTGCCATCACACGGGCCCTTCTGCCAAGTCCAATCCTCCATTCGAGCACTTTACAGAGACGAGCTCTGTCTCTCCTAACCCCTAAACCTTGCCTGAACCTTCCGCAAGGGGAACAAAGGAAGACGAAGAATATCGGAGAGCATTCAGTCACGAGCATCTACATATTCAGGAGTGATAATCACTTCGACTTTTCTCCGGCTGTCAGACACAGGTCTCTCCTCCAGGCTAATGGATCTCGATGACACGGCTGTGATCCAGTTTGTTTGGCTATCTAAGCCTCAGAGTTTCATGACAGACAACTGTCGTCTTTTCATCACCCGTCTTTCGACGCTCTAATGAGGATGTATGCTCTCCGTTATGCCATCCGAGAGGCGGCCTCGCTCGAGCTGACAAATACAATCTGAATCCAGGAAATGGCTCGCAATCATAATATTGGAGCTGACATCAGAGGTAGCCACAGAGGCGATCCCGCACACCCCTCCCTCTGCTTCAAAGCTCTTCCCGGGCCTGTTACGGCTTCCCCTCCTGATGAAGTGTGACACTCTGCAAACACAAAAGCCCCAGCCCTCTCGTGGGTACACTCTGCTTTACTTGGACTCCTCCCGGCCAGCCCCGATGCCAAGTCAACTTGGCGCTTGTCAGAATGGGCCCCATATCTATGAAGATGTGTGGGCGGCGTGGGCTGTGCCTTTGTGTGTGTGTGGACGTGTGTGTGTGTGTGTGTGTGTGTGCCATACCAATCCTTCCTGACATGATGTAATGTAATCTGCCCCCTAATCAAAGCCACCACCTGCGTGTGAACACTGTAGACAATCTAAAAGCTCTTCCCTCCTCTGCCCATCCTGGCCTCAATGTGGTGTTTGCAGAGTTAAATAGCTTTTGGAAAGGTACTTAACAACAATCAGACATGTCTTTTCAGGCTCTTGTGACTAATGTTCTTCTACTTTTGGCTTCGGTTTCAAACATTTCCCATCAGGTTAGAAAAATATTTTACCTCAGAGGCCAAATCCTATCCTCTTTGATGCAACAAATTCATCATTCAACTTCCTCTCCTTCTTTGGAAAAGTCATCATTAGAATCTCTTTCCAAAAAGTTCAACTAAAGTACAGTCTGTCCTGATATTACAGTAAATCTCTCTCTTTATTACAAATAATAACCTGAATATGAAATACCATAGGCGGACACCATCCCTGTCTTTCATCGGTTTGTTGACGTGTTTTAAAAAGTTGTTATTAATTCTCGTCTCCACGTTGACAATCTATCGCTATTCCCTCCCGAGCATCCTTCACTCCCGCCCTCATATTTGAACCCTGGCAGTTGCAGTCTGGCCCTTTCCCGCGGTGAGACCTCACCTGTGCTTGTGTGACCACAGCTAGCTGGCCTGACGAGCTCTCGCACACAGAGACAGGTTCTGCCATTTGTCTTGTGGTTTGGAGCCTGGGCTGGTTCTCCAACATGCCTCGCTATGTCAACACTGTCTATAAATACCCAGTCTTAGATGTGGCCTCCACTGAGGAGAGGAGAAAGGAAACGAGAGATAGAGACAAAGAAAGCAGAGAATGAAGACAAGCAGACTAAAACTCTGGTTCTATGAGTGGACTCTCTGTAAAGGCACAAGATATGCACAATCAACCATCAACAAACTATTATATTCATTTAGCATATGCTTATATCCAAAGCAACTTGCAAATATATGCTTAAGGTTTATTGACGGTGTACACATCCACAGATGAACTCTAATGTCACCAGACCAATGTTTTTTTGTGTGTGCCTCCTAGCGGGGCTTGGATTTCTATTGGCCTCAAGATGAAGCCAGCACCTCGAGGGTTAACATCTTTAGAGCGGGGCGCGGGCGCGGCATGAGAGACGGCCAGCGATCATTCTGAACCGTTTCTGAACCTGTGACTAACCATAAATAACAAACAAAAAGCCAAGGCCTCCTCCCCTGCCCGCCCGCCCGCCCGCTCGGACGGCACATTAACCCAGCCGCCAGATGAGAAACAGCCCCTCGCCAGGCTGGAGATGACCTCAGGTTTTACGACCTTAAAACCTGTTGATCCCTCCCCCCCCCCTGCCCCCTCACCCCCAGCCCCCTCACCCCCAGCCCCACTCCACCCCCCCCACCCACACCCCCTGCCGATGGATTGTCGGCCCTGTAAAGAAACCCCCCCCTCCTCTCCTCCATCGACCCCAGCGCCTGTCTCAGCGAGAACAGAGTGAATCCTATCAGCCGCTCTGCCATGAGAAGCACATCAGTGCTGCCTCTGCCCGGGCTCTTCTTTTTATGGGCTGAATTCCATACACTGGGCCCAATATTCCTGACGGCTGGAGTCCTGTGATTAAAGTGTATAAAAAAGCAGGGCCCAGCTCTACTAAAAACTGGGGTGATTTAGTGAGCTGTCACCCCCCGGTCGAGGCTGGGCAGTGAGTTCAGGGCCCGGCAGGAGGTTTGTAATGAAAATGAAACAAGGGAACGAGACAGTGTCGGAAGAAAGGTGGGGAGGGGGGCGCGAGGGGAGTATTTGTCTGGGGATGGTGTGTGTGTGTGTGTGCAGGAGTTGTATCTGTTTCTGTTGTGGGAGGTCATGTGACTTTGAGTGTGTTTCAGTGGCTTGTGTGTGTGTTTTGTTTTTGTTGCACTTGAGGTATGTGTGTTTGTGTGCGTGAGGCCGTCCTCCAGAGGACGTCCTCCATCCCTCCCTGAGAGCAGGTGTCTCTGGCTGCCCGGGCCCTCCGCTGACCCGTCCCTCCACCTTGTAAAAACCCTGACCGTGTCACCCTGCCCCTCCCTCCCCTCCTCGCAGGATTCCTCTGCCTGGCGACAAGCGAGGTTTGATACCTTCAAATACCGTCTGGCTGTAAAACATACATCCTGATGGCCCTTCCTGTGTTGTGTTTATTAGCCTGTTCCCCCTCCTCTTCTCCTCCCCCTCTTCACGTCCTGACCTCCACCTCCCGCCCCTCATCCTCCCCCCCCGCCCCCGCCAACCCCACCAGGCCGCTGGCCCCTGGCTCACCCCTCATATCCCGGGTTCAGGGTCGGGCCAGCCAGCTCTCAGCCAAGAGGGCGGGGGCCCTGAAGGAGCGGGGCCGGGCAGGAACGACGTGGAAGGGCCTCTGGACCCCAGCGGGGCCCGTCTGGTGTTCCTGAGAGCTTCTAGAAAAAGGGAGGGGGTCTTGTTTATAACATGGGGGAGTGGGGGTGAGGGGTGGAGGGCTTGGATTGGGGTGGGGAAGGGTGGGTGTATTCATCAAAGTCCAGTCCAGCTCACCCAGATGTCCCATGTAAAACAACTGGGATTCCTAACAACACTGTCAGACAGCAAGTTCTGCAAGGGACCAGCTGGAGAGAGGGAAGGAGGGACCTAAAGAGATGATGATGTATAGAGACTTAGGATAGAGAGAGAGTGTGTGTGTGTGTGTGTGTGTGTCTGGTAGACTCTGGAACATTATCTTCTGTTGCTCTCTCTTCTCTTAAGGAAGGGCCTGCTGGCTTGCACAGTGCTGATTCAAAAGCCTGGTATCCACTGTTCCCCTCTGCAGGACGAAGACAGCACACACACACACACACACACACACACACACACACAGACACACAGACATGCTCACACATCATGCCAGCTCACCCTCACACACGCAGGCACACGCTGTTTCATCCCTGCCATACTCGACTCACATCCGTCAAGCCTTCTCTCTCCCTCTCTTTCTCTCTCTCTCACTCCCTCTCTTTCTCCCTCTTTCTTTCAGTACTGTATGTCTCTTTCCCTTTTTTCCACAGTGTCCTACAAAGTTGTAGAGTGGCTCTTTTCCCTTGAGCTTTCCAGAGGACAAGCCATTCAACATTTCTGTCAGCTTGGTTGCTGAGAGTCTACTTATTTAGTTAGCAACTACAAGGACATGGACAACAAAACCACAAGCACAACAGTTAAAACAAACACTTTATCAAGTGCCAACAGACACATCTTTGCAATAACGCCGGCTACAACATCCGGAAAGTTCTAGACTTCCTGAAACAGACGTGAGTAAAACAGATGCAGCCCGCCCTCCATCCTGATGGCTTTATTTTTCACCCGGGATAACCTGCTAATTTTTACTGCTCAATGTCCTCCACTCAGCCTGTGTCACCAAGTCACACACACGCTGCTCCCGCGTGATATATGGGCCGGCGTGATGATGTCAGCGTAAAACACTTTCAATAATTGCCATGATGAATATCCTCAACCTTCCAGCACCTTCTCCTCCGCACAGGCCTGGCCCACACCTCCAGCTAAGTTCATCTATCAACGTTCTCGCTCTCTCAACTGGTGAAGCCATCCCGGTGATGTATGGCCGGCTGCCATCCCCGTGTTCCGCCGCGCAACTTTTTTCCATTCGATCAGGAGAAGAGCCTGCAAAGCCCCCTCGTGCATCACATTACGGTGAGTTAAAGGGGCAGAGTGGCCGGGCCACAACGCCGGCACTTTAATTGGTACATTTGGGATGGCGTCCATGCAGGAGTGCACTCGAGTTTTTTCTCTTTTTTTTTACGGTGACATCATGAGGTCCCCAGACTGTTGTCAACCCCAGGCAGCAAATCAGAAAGGAGCGATAATTCAGACAGATGTTTATTCATCAACAAAGAGTTCACGGTGTTATTCTCCACGTTGCGTGTACAGTAGTTACAGCGCCAGCGTGGAAGTGTGTTCTTGGCCTGTTTCACACCGTGTATATAGTGTGTGTGTGTTTTTGTGTGACGGCTAACGAGCGTGTGTGTGTCTGTGTGCACTGTCTGTCTCTGTGTGTGTGTGTGTGTGTGTGTGTGTGCGTGTGTGCGTGTGTGTACAGTAGAGAGCGACGGTCTCAGTTGCCTCACATCCTCCAGCTGTGCTGTACTGTATACAGAACACTTCCAAGGGAACAGAGGGTCTTCCTGCCTCCAGTGTGACTGCAGAGGCTCAGGTGAAAGAGAGATGTAAACACAGAGAGGTCCTTCAGGGTGTGTGTGTGTGTGTGTGTGTGTGAGTGTGTGTGTGTGTGTGGGGGGGGTGCAGACAGGGTCCTGGGCTGGGCCCGGTGTCTGGAGGGCCTGGGACACTCGCTAAGCCGTCATGTCCACCGTTCAGAACGAGGACGGGAGGGGTGTTCCACTCAGATCTGTGGCGTCCGAGAAAACAAACATTTCACTTCCTGCCTGCTGAGGGACACACGTGGAGGACGGTGGGAAACGGGTGACACACACATTCCTGCTGTCCACAAGACTTCGCTGGGACGGGACCCTTTTACACTCAAGGATTCAGATAGAGACTACAGCCTTCCAATGAAACCCCCTAGTCTTAGATTTGGGATCCAGAAACCCTCAATAGAAGTGTCTGTGCAAACGTACTTGACTGTGTAAAAAGACTAGTTGGCCAGTAACCAACCAAACACACCGTGACACTCTGCTTTATGACAGGGAGAAGCCAGCCGGGGATGTTCAGAGTGTAACAAATTGATAGGAGTCAATTATGTGTCTATTATTAACCTCCCATGGTTCACTGTCAATTATCTGTCCCATTAACCCAGGAAAACTGTACGCAGTGTGTGTTTAACACTCAGCCCATCCAATATGGCAGAGCACCCATTCACAGCAATAAAAAAAGACACAGAAATGATGACTTTCAAGTCAATTCAATTCAATTAGGCATAATTAAACCGGTTAAGGTCATTTGAACCTCGAGTTCCGGTTCTTAGAAGATTCATAGTCATAATAAGGTACATTTGAAAGATTAGTCATAAATTTACCATACTTATACTACCGGCTTTAACTCAGTGCACAAAGAAGCTTTTCTCCACAGCGATTATCATGTTAATGATGATATTACGCTCTGGTGTGGTGGTGAATCAGAATTAAGGATCTGCGTCGTGCCAGAGGAACCAAAGATCCAGCGCCGGGAAAATAATTGAGTATCTCAGTCAGTCAATTACTCCATTCCACAGTATCGTACGGCAAGAATCAATATGGAAGCAACGGCATAAAGAACGCCTGCACACACACACACACACACACCACACACACACACACACAACACACACACACACACACACACACACACACACACACACACACACACACACACACACAGCCACGGTGGAGGTGGGGTTCAGTGGAAGCCTGTGAGAGTGCTGTGGTGTCCAGGTCGTGACGTGATGTCTATTCTCCCTCGCTTCCCCCCTCGTGTTCATCAGCTAACCGCTCCGCTCTTGTGGGAGGAAACCCACAGCCTCACTCGCTGATTCCTATTTACACTAAAGCCCCTTAAAACACTTAAGGCAGGATATTCGATTGTGAGCCTTCTTTTCCACGCAGGTTCTTTCCCGGAGCCAGCCGTCACACGGGGTTAGGGCGCAGACACTTGACACACGTGGCTGGGAGGGAACAGGCTGGGGTAAAGCAGGACCTGCTGGATGTTAGGGAGCCGGACTGGAAGGCCGTCTGGTGTCTGGACGGGTCGGCATGCGTGGTTCATCTTAATCTCACTCGTGTGCGGCCATTTTAGAAGTAATCTCTTCTATCATGTTGTTCAATCTGCCACCCCCCCCCTTCCATAACCTGAGAAAGTTGTGTATCAGCTATTGTGTGTGTTTGTACGTGAATGGCCCATTTCTGCATAGAAGGGAGCTGACTGTTGCACCGAGAGATGCAAAGGAAGGAAACAGGCCTGACCACAAGTCAGTCCCACAACGCTGGCTGGATGGCAACATCAAAGGTGTGTCTGCCAGACCAGACATGCTCTCATCTGACCTCCGCCAACTCCATTGTATACACAGCCACAACAGCAGAACCTTGAGCATGTCTGTTTGCGTGTGTGTGTTGGTGCGTGTGAGTGTGTGTGTGTGTGTGTGTGTGTGGTTGGACATCCTCATACAGAGGCCTGTCCATCGGCAGAGCTCCTGCCAGGCCAGCCAGTTTGGCTAATGGCTCCTCTCTGTTGCGTGAGAGATTTACGAGCAAAAGACACAAGACAATTAGGGCAAGGGAAACTCAAAAGCCAGGAGAGCGAGAGAGGAGATTTACGACCTCGTGCAGGTGGGGCTATTTTGAAAATTGAAAGTCTGATTAGAAACTGCTGATGGCCTCCCTGTCTGTCTCACTAGATGTGTGTGTTTGCCTGTCTGTCTGCCAGTCTATCTGTCTTTTTCAAGCTTTCTCTCTCTCCATTTCTCTCTCACTTTCATTCTCAGGCTGTCTCCAGGTCTACAACCGATATGTCCTGCTTATTTGTTTACGGATGTTCAGGCAGCCTATCACGTTCCTGTTACTGAGGCAGACCCATGTAATAAATGAGTCACAGTGAGATATGGCCCTGATCTAGCCCCTGAGGCCAAACAACCTGTAGAGAGCACACTCTGTTGACACTAGCACTCTCTCTCTCTCTTTTCTCTTTCTCTCTCTCTCTCTCTCTCTCTCTCTCTCTCTATATATATATATATATATATATGTATATTTATCTTTCATTCTCTGTCCGTCTCTCTATCTCTGTCTTTTCCTCTCTCACTTTTGCTTTCTTTCTCTTTCTATCATGCTCATTGTCTTTACATACCCCACCCCCTTACCCCACTCTCTCTCTCCTTCCCTCTCCCTCCCTCTCTTTCCAGATGACCTCTGGTGGCTCTCCACTCAGGAAGAGGGACAGGAAGCACTTGTAGTCATGTTCCCAGAATCCAGGAAGGAACCTGGAACACAGAGAAAGGATATACGGCTGTTGGAGAGAGAGAGAGAGAGATGGAGAGAGACGCGGAAAGGAAAAGAGAGGGCGCTGGAGCACGCCTCGCCGTTTCAAACGAAGGACAAGAAACGTGCAAACAGACGGTATTTGGAGACGGATGCGGACAGAAATCCTGTCGGGTAAGAGTTAAGATAGTGTGTATTGTGTGTGGTGAGAGGAGTGTTGTGATACAGGCTGTAGGAAAGCGTGTGAGTCATGTGTCCTGTCAGGCTGGGGCTTATCTGCGCGTGGTGTGCACTCCCATCCGAGCAGACCTCCGTATCAAACGCACAACACACACACACATCGCTAGTACGGACAGCTTTCTTTCGATAACGTTTCACTGCTATCCTCACAGGCCGAGGTGGAGGTGGTCCCACACCACCTGCAGATTAGGCACATGGAAGACGAGCGGGGTGTGTGTGTGTGTGTGCACATGTATGTTCCTTTCTCTGTGTGTGTGTGTTTGCATGTGTGTGTGTGGGTGTTTGTGTGTCTCTGCTCCCACTTCTCGTTCTCCTTCTGTCTCCCTCCACCCTCTCCAACCCTTCCTGCACAGCGTAGTGTTCTGTGATTGTACTGTGCGTGATTGTCCGTGTTTAATAGCGGCCTCCATCTGTTCTGATGTGTGTGAGTGTGTGAGTGTGTCTGCAGGCTAGCGGCCCGCGGCGGCCCACATTAGCTGCTGCTGGCGTGGGCCCCAGGCCGGGTCCGGCCTGGCCCGCCTCTGCAAGTGTGATAATGGGACCTGATTACATCGTCTGAGGGGCCGATAAGAGCCCAGGCCCCCGGTGTGTGCCAAGCAATCTCATTGCAAAAACAAAACGGCGGGGAAATTAATGACGCCACAAATTCAGCCCGTTTTTTCTTTTTCTTTCATGCAGATAAACCCCGTCCAGGGTAATTTGCAGCAATTGGTGGCATATGGCCCCGTGTTACAGGCCAGGTGCCGCCACGGCGATGAAATCTGCCAGAATTTGGATAGGTGTCACGCACGTAGAGATTCATTTACGTCGATGTAATGTGATTAAACCAACGGAAAACAAATGAAGCCGCAAAGTAAATTGGAAAGTGGAGGGAACGGTCATGAACTGAAGCGAGAAAGAAAGCAAAGAGCGAAAGTATGAAAGAACGAAATAACCAAAAAGAACCCCGGCAAAAAAAGAAAGAAAACCCAGAAAGAAAAGTACTTACATATCAAACAGGAGTTGAAAAGGCCCTCACTGTCGAGTGTGAGTTTTCCTGATGCAGTCCGTGGGGCAGCTAAACCCTGCCACTGTGGAGCGGAGGCTGAGAACAGAGAGCATGCTGGTTAGTGTTTGACACACACCTGAAAGCCCCTGTGTTTTCCCCGGGCAAAAAGTGCCTGTGGTGGTCTCCAACTGCCTGCGTGTTTCTGAGGCGTACTCATCGCCTCATCCCTGCCTCCAGGCAAACCTCCAGCCCCATCCCCGACACCTCTCTGCACTCCTCTCACTCGTCAGACCCCCCCTCCTCTGCTCCCTCTCTCTCTCTCCTCCTCCGCTCGCTCTCTCTCTTCCTCCATCTCCCCCCCCTTCCCCCCCTTCCCCACCACCCCCCCTCCCCCCCCTCCCCCAGGGCAAGAAGGTTAAGGTTGAAGTCTATTGCTGCGATCACAGATGATAACCTCTCCTGGACAGGAGCGCCACATGGGGCCACACCTTGCCCGAGGATAGGTTCCCTCATGCTGGGGGCAACAGAGGCACAGGGGCCTGGGGCTGGAGCAGGGGGGGTTGGTCCTCAGGTTGGGGCTTAGAGCAGGGGGCTAAGGGCTGGATGCTGCGGCTGGTGCTGAAGCTGAGATGTAGGCCTGGGATGGGGCTGGAGGCTAGTGTACAGGGGCTCAGAATAGAAAAGATGCTGGGAGGCGGAGGATGTGGCTGGGGTGTGGGGGCAGGGTTCATGCTGAGGAAGGGCCCGGGGCCTGGAGGGTTAGGGGTCAGGATCAGGGTCACAAACAGGGTCTACTGACCCCTGACAGAGTGGAGCTGACAGGTGAGAGGCCGGCGCTGGACCTACTGATGGCTGCCTGAGGGCAGGGTGAGAGGAGGGATGGAGAGATGGAGGGATGGAGGGATGGAGGGGAGAGCAGATGAGACCCGATGAGGGCAGAAGGTGTGGAGTTGAAGGGATTACGATGGAATCGGCACGCCACGCAACCTGCTGAGAGCTGGAAGTAGAGCAGCTCACTGCTGTAGTGGTAGAACGTGCGTGTGTGTGTGCCTGTGTGTTTGAAGGTTTCGTGTGTGTGTGTGTGTAAGAGTGTGCCTTGTCCGAGTGGAGCTCGCCTGTGTTTTTATTTGTGTGTTTGTTGGCAGGGCTGCACTACAATGCTCCAACTGTGCCGACTCCACTCTCCATCTCCTTCTCTGGAATGGGGGGGGGGAGTCGGGTGGGTAAGGGGTAAGTGGACTGAGCATGGAGTAGAGGAGGAGTGTGTGTGTGGGGGGGGGTGGGGGGTTGGTCTGCACAAAAAGTCACCCTGAATCTGCCAGCTGATTAATCAAGGGTGATCCGGCGGCGAGCGTGGCCAGCCCACTCCTTCCTGGCTAGTCCCTGTGTATTTATGTAGACTAACCCGTAGCCAGTCACGCCTGACCTCAAACCATCAGGAGCAGGCACAGTTGCGGCCAAGCATAAACACAAAATGCATAATGAAGGTAAGAGGACGGAGGACGGAGGGAGACGGGGGGCGGAGGGGGGAGAGAGGGGAGGAAGGAAGGAGGTGGGGCTGTTTCTTTTTCCCCTCCTCTCCTTTCTTTCTTTTTTTCAAAGGGGAGAGGGTGAGTAAGTGAGAGTGAAGTGAGAATGAGAGAGAGAGAGAGAGTGAGAAAGGAAAGAGAGAAGAAGAGAGAGAAGAGAGAAAGAGATAGCTCTCAGCTATTCAGCCCTCTCTCTCCTCTCAGCCTCACGAGATCTCGATCGCCTCGCAGAGCGCTCGTAGAGATCGCTAGCTCTCGCTTGATCGAGCGCGCTCTCTGCGCATCTCGCTCTCTCGCTCTCTCTCTCTCTCCTCTCTCGCGCTCTCTCTCTCGCTCGCTCTCTCTCTCTCTCTCCTCGCTCTTCTCTCTCTCTCTCGCTCTCCTCGCTCCCTCTCTACTCGCTCTCTCGCTCCTGCGTTCTCTCGCTCTCTCTCTCTCTCTCGCTCGCTCTCTCTCTGCTCTCTCGCTCTCTCTCTCTCTCTCGCTCTTCTCTACTCTCTCGCCGCTCTCTTTCTCTTTGCTCCCAGATTCCAGATGCAGAGCTGGACCTAGCCTCCTGTGTTTCTGGTGTTTACTCCTGGACTGACATGGGAAGGGAAATCATTGACCTCTGCTGGACTGAGGAGGGTGGGCGTGGGGCGGGGGCATCCATCCATCTTCCCTGCTGACGGCCCTCTGTTGGGGGGATCAAGTAGCTGTTTGTCTGCAGGAAACCCCCTCTGAGGAAGCAAGCTTCAATGGAAGTTGTATATTTATAACTTGTATATGAGAGGACATTGACCAATAATTTGAATATTGTATTGAATATTATATATTATATATGTCCAAATACTAAACGTATTAACATAAAGTCTATTGTATGTATTTTGCAGTAATAAAAAGGTAATACGTCTAAGTCACAAACACCAGCACACACGCAATAGATGAGAGGTGGCAATAAACAGAATTCCTGCGAAATCCTGGCGAGTGTAAAGAAGGTTAAACGACACCCCACTCAGCCAATTTCATCATCTAAGCCACGGCGTAAATACTGGAGCGCCTAGCAACAGAAGACAAAACAAACAGACTGTGGAGAAGCGGCCTCCATTGAGGAGGGGGTATTGATCCAACATGAAGGTTACCCAGAAGTCTGTGAGGCAGCCCGATGCAGAGTCCCGCGTGGCTCCCAGGCCCGGCCCCGTGAGCGCCCCAACACAGGAAAGAACAAACGTGTGGAGGAAGAGTGGAAGAAACTGAACAAACCACCACCCTGACGCCCTGGAAGAGGAAGGAGGAGCGGCGCGTTTGAGATGAGACCGCTGACAGGGCCGGGAAACAACACCGCACGGCCAACACGCTACAGTACACTTAGTACTCCCAGGGCCGTTGGCAGAGTTGCTATGTCAGTGGCCTGCCTCCCAACTCCTCAATAGGCATTTAAAGGCACGACTCGAAGGGAGGTGTGTGTGTGTGGTGTTTTGTAGTGCACAGTTAGGATGTTGTTTACCTCCTGCCTGTCCTTTCTCCTCTCCTTCCTTCCTCCCCTTGTGTTTGTAACTAATCTGCATGAGACACGGTGAGGGCCGAGGGAGGGCCAGGGGGCCGGAGACTGTTGGCTGGGGTGGGACTGGGGGCCGGCCGGGGGCTATGGGGGAGGGAGGGGGGCAGGTGGCCAGAGCAGGCGAGCAAGCCTGCCAGCCCACCACCGGGTGCTGGAGAGAGGGCTCCTGCCTAGGGGACCTAAGGGGTGGGGGGGTTTGTCTCAGCACAGCTTGTTGGTTCAACACACCTCATATCTTCTCTCTTCACTGTCCTGCACCTTCTCCCCTCCTCTCTCCTATCCATCCTTCTCACATTTGCCTCTCTTCCATCACTCTCTCTCTCGTCCTCATCTTCCCTCCATCCTTCTCTCTCTCATCCTTCCACTGCCCATCACCCCACCTCACTCACCCCACCCCCTCCGCCCTGTCATGACTGAGGAGCATGTGGAGGTCTGCCTCACTGTTGAGTAGTACCGAGGAGTCGGAGAGAGAGGGAGAGAAGGAGGAGGGAGAGATGAGAACACTGAGGTCAACACCGGCACCTTTGGTCCGGCGTCTGTCTGGGCCAGGAGTCCTGGTGTGTGACAGGTAGAACGCGGCACGCTCCCCGCGTTCAACACAACGCACAGGTTGAGTCATCCCAGATGTCCTTTTCCTGCTCTCTCTCTCTCTCTCTCTCTCTCTCTCTCTCTCTCTCTCTCTCCATCCTTTCCTCCGTCCCTCCCTCCCTGCAGCAGAAGGACAGACTCACTCTAAGCGTGACTTTGAAACATGGAAACAAACAGTTTGGAACACAGCAGACATGGTATAACATATCAATGGGGCCTTGGCTGTGTCCCAGTTACAATTAGGGCTACTATGGACACTATGATATCCAATCACATGACATACATTTTTCAACCGTATGTTTTAAACTGGAGATAAAGATGAGTAGCGATCAAGAATAGGACAAAGAAGCACGCAGATCTTTCTTAGAGAGTCAAACCCCTCACAAACCTGGTGGAAAGTGAAGCCGTACGAAACATTTCCTGTCAAAGTTAATATGGGCCACTCTACAGCTTTATCTGACTGAGGAAAAAATCCTAACCCTTTGACTTTTAGATTTGACTTTTATGGGGGATTTACAAGCCAACGTGACAGATGTACCCCGCAACTTCAAATCTGTCAGGCAGAGAGAGAAAAATACGGATAAAAAAAAGCATATTAATTCCACAATGCGGGAACAGTTGATGCCCGATATTCATGGAGTGCAGAAGTAGATAGCAGACGGGCGGGGGCGTACGAAGCGATAGAGAGAGAGAGAGAGAGAGAGCAGCCCTAACCTTGAGCTTTCACCATTGTCGGTTGACATCTCTAAAAACATGCTCTTTTTTTTTCTCAGAGTGCGGTTGTCAGCGATGCTGTCAATGGCTGTGTGGAGGCGAAGGCAGGGCCTAAGTAAAGAATGACACATGTGGTTTTCCGGGGTGGGTGGGGGCATGTGTGTGTGTGGTGGGGGGGTGTGAAGGGGGGATTCCATAAAGTCACTCAGAGAGTCCCTGTCATCGTTAAGTAGACAGGTGCTTACTGTTACACTTAATATCTCCATGCATATTTATGACTTTTTTCTCCTTCTAATACGTTGCTCGTTAATGTCCACGCTGCCAATATTGACTATGACTTTCTTTTATAAAAGCGCATAAATAAAACTGCTTTTTAAAGAGTCTGACCCGCTTAAATACGTTCCTTTCCCGGTGCTTTGATCAAAAAAGCCTTTTTTTCCATTTGAGAGTCTTTCTCTGCTTATTCTCTTTCTACCTGCTCACGGCAAAGATGAAAACATTGTGTCTTAACTATCCCTTAATCTAGATTCCAAAACTATGACTACTTTCTCTCTCTCGCTGTCTATGTGTGAGTACGTTTGAAGAGAGACTCACTGTAGGTGCTCTCGTGACGGGTGCACCTGGATGTGGGAGACTCCAAGATCTGTGCTCTGATTGGTCCCCAATTCTGTCTCCCGCTCTCTGGCTGTCCTCCTCTCTTCCCATGAAACCCGGGCCCGGAATCCGACATTCGGCAAGAAGGTGGGGTGGAGGGGTCAAGAGGAGATGAGGATGGATGTTTCTCTCTCTCTCT
>CAEFZP010001440.1:62500-76514 GCA_903064625.1 Mallotus villosus | reverse complement strand
TTTTCTATGTTGTCTGTGGCAGTCAAAAATGACCTTTGTGTCCACTGTGAGTGCCATTTAGGCAGTCAGTTGGATAAGGCTGACCCTGGGGTGATTTGGTATGACCCACTGGAGCCTGCCTGCTAATGAGGACCCTGCCATTCAGAGGGATAGGGGGGGTCGACTGGCCTGGTGGGAGAGATGTGGCTGGATAAGTCCCAAACCTCGCACTCTAATTAGACCCTCCGGGATGAGATTGACTCTGGAAATTGACCCAGGACCAGCTCTTATATCTACACCTAACCGAGAGCCAGTCCTGCGACCAGGGTTGAACACTGACCCAGGACCAGCTATTATAATCTGTTATACACAGATGCAGAGGCCAAACACAAATGTAACTACTCAATCTCTACACTCTCTCTCTCTCTCTCTCTCTCTCATCTCTCCTCTTTCTCTTTATCTCCTCTTGCTCTCTAGTATTTCTTCTCTCTCTCTTTTTAATTCAGACATACACATTTACACACACACACACACACACAAACACACACACACACACCAGAGTGGTTGCAGACCTCTATCTCCCCTATCTGACACCACCAGTCCCTCCTCTTCCCCCATGCTCTCAGTGAGGACAGCACAGTGGTTCTGTCTGACCAGCAGTCTGGGAACTCTCTTATTAAAATCACACCCCAACCCCCAGTCCTGACGGCCATGACAACCCCCTGTCTGACACACGCACGCACACGCACACACTGACACGCACACACACACACGCACACACACACACACACACACACTCTCCGCAGGCTAGTGCAATATTGTCATTTATAAGACGTTCCGCACGACAGGGGTATTCATCAATCTTGTTTACACACACACACCCACACACACACACCCACACACACACACACACACACACACACCCACCCACACACACACCACATCATAACTAGTTGGACTTCTCTCGAGTCTAGCAGGCCACAATAGGCCATAATACGTTAAACCGTTAACGTAAGCTAGTAGCTCAAAGTTTACTAAAGACTAAAGTGTTGTGGATCAGTTTTCACAGAGTCCTCACACACACACACTGAGTGACGTGTGTGTGTGCATTCATGTGTGTGTACGTGTGTGTGTGCATGTGTGTGTGTGAGCTCTGCTCAGCAGGTAACCTCAGATCACCACCTGATGGCATTTCTCTAAAGGTTGGTTTAATTACCCAGGATACACCTGTCCAATCAGACCAGACCAATCCAGCAACGACACAGAGGAGGAGCCAAGGGAAGAAATGCCAACTGCTAATTGGTTACCAACCAACTTTACAAATAACTATGTGAAGTTACGAAGTTACAATGTCTGACTGTTCTATGTAACGGATTACATAAATCTTATTTGATTGTTTTCTCGTGAGGCAAGTGGATTGCTTCACACACACTCCTCTCTGCTTCTCTCCTCTCATCTCCTCTCCCTCTCTCTTATCCTCAAACAGCAGGAAGAGAACAGCTTTCATTTTCTCCAGATGATCACTTTCACAATTATCTCCCAGAATCCAACCACTTTACTAACGCTTGACATTTACTTAGAGAAACCCAACTGCTCATTGTGTGTGTGTGTCCTGCAGTCGACCAGCAGGCCTTGTCTTGCAGCCTGGCACAAGGACATGTGGGACGTGTGTTGGATCTAATACGAATTTCAATCTTCCCTCTGAACACCAGAGATAGAAAGTCTGACCAAGAGGGGTGGTTTACGCCTCTCTCGCTCTCTCTCACCTCTCCCGACTCACTCTCTCCTCCTCGTCACTCTCCCTGATAGCTCTCTCAGTCTCTCTCTCTCTCTCTCTCTCTCTCTCTCTCTCTCTCTCTCGTCTCTCTCTCTCTCTCTTTCTCTCTGCCTCTCTTGTCTCTCTTTCACTGTCTCTTTCTCTCTCACTAATCTGATGTAAATCTTGTCTAAATCAAAGTGTGATATGGACAGTAAACAGCTTGTGGCTCATCTGGAGAAGGGATGACTCTCCTCACTCATCTTGCACGGAAGACATGACTATCGAGACAGTCTGGGCGACAGGGATAAGTTAACACCCTCACATTCTGCCAGCAAACATAGAAACTATTCACACACAGCTCAATGCGCTTAAGTGATAATCTGTAGAAAACCCATACACACACACACACACAACACTGACTCACACACACACACACACCACACACACCACACAGACTCACACACACACACACACACACACACACACACACACACACACACACACACACACACACTGACTCACACACACACCACACACAGACTCACACACACACACACACACACACCACACACACATACACACACACACCACACACACACACACACACACACCACACACCACACACACACACACAACACACACACACACACACACACACAACACACACCAAGGCCATCCTTTCAGTCCTGAAAGCAGGCTAGAATGCATTGTCACACACACACCACACACACAGTGTGGTCTGCATAGTGTATCAAGAGGGGATAAAGGAGAGCAGGTGGTCATGTATGCAGAGACACGGACACAAGCCTAGCTAAGTCAACACACTGCTTCACCCTCGCTCTCGAGAGAGCCAGCGCGAAACGCGAGCGCACGCGCTAGAAGCGAGCGAAACGCGAAAACCGCGAGCAGAGAGCAGAGCTCGCGATCAGCCGCGCGAGCCGGCGCGAACCCGGCGACGCGCGCGCGAGCAACAGATACAAACAGCGCAGCGAGCGCGCGAGCGCGAGCGCCGCCGGACGCGAAACTCTGGCGCTCTACGCTCGCTCCATCGCTCCATCGCGAACCCCTCTCGAACTCTCTCTCTCTCGCTCGCTCTCTCTCCATCTCTGAACCTCTGCTCTCGCTCTCTCTCTCTCTCTCTCTCCATCTCTAACCACTCTCGTCTCTCGCTCTCGCCAGCTCTAACCCTCTCCTCTATCTCTCTCTCTCTCTCTCTCTCCGTCTCTAAACCCTCTCTCTCGCTCTGTCTCTCCCTCTCTCGTCTCTAACCCTCTCTCTCTCTCTCTCTCTCTCTCCATCTCTCGTCCTCGCTCTCTTTCTCCGTAAATACACAAGCGATTAACCTGCTGTGACAGCAGTTATTCATTACCACACAAAGGAGGCCATGATACACAATGTGTGTGTGTGCAGTTGCGTGAAGGTTGGTGTGTCCAGGCGTGCAAAGGGGTGTGAAGGTGTGTGTGCTGCCCAGACACGTGAACACATCTGACAAGACAACCTGCCTTCACGCACATCTGTCCGTCTGCTTGTTTGTCCAAATTCAAATCTTCTGGCCAATGAGTTTCTTCCGATTTCCCAATCAAACAACTGGGTTTGAAAACCCCTAACAGAGTGGCACCACAGGGGTCAGACACTCTCTCTCTCCACACACACAGCTGTGGAGGGAGGAGGAGGAGGAGAGAACAAGAGAGGGAACGAGAGAGGAGAGAGAGAGAGAGAGAGAGACAAACACAGCAAGACATAACATGAGAGCGTGGAGGGAGAGAGAGGGGGCGAGAGATAGACAGGAGAGAGATGGAGACTGAGGATGAGTACGGAGAGAGGGAGAGAACATTGAGGATGTCTGTGGATGGGAGAAAGAAAAAGAGAGAGAGATAGAGAGAGAGTATGACTAAGGAGAGAGAGCCAGAGATGGAGATTGAGGCTGATTATGGAGATGGAGGGTGAATGTTAGGCAGAGAGAGGAACTATAACCAACGTTGAAGAGGAGACAGCAGATACACTGGAACAGGATGTTAATATGAATGGTTGAGTTTGTTTACCCCAATTACTGCTACATTACAATGAACTGTGGAAGATAGATACTGGACCCCATCTGGTCCCTCTCTCTCTTTGTTTCTCATTCCCTCTCTCTGTTTATCTCTCTCTTTCTATAACCGCAATTCAATTTGACTCAGTTGATTTATTTGCCACAAAACCAGCTTGATTGAATGAAGGTATGTGTGCGTGAGAGAGAGAGACAGAGAGGAATAAAGAGAGAGAGGGAGAGGAGGAGGAAAGCTACACCTGCCAACTCTCACAATCAATTCCAGTTTTTAGTGAGAGCGGGAAACCAGGCAGGACTATCAATGTCTCAGACAATGTTCGTTCCACGGGCCTCCTGCCTGACTCTGTCTGCACGCAGGAAGCACAAACACACACACAGATGTGCCCACAATGAGGAGAGGCAGGAGGAGGAGATAGAGGAGGAGCTGGAGGAGGTGGAGAGTCAGAGCAGATGTCTAGGAGAGGTTTGCATCCTGAGCTGAGAGGTCTAGCGGAGTTCTGTTGTTCAGCGGCAAAGCCTCGCTTCTTCTGGAGATAATACAAGTTGCAAAACAAACTTTGGTGGCTTGGCTCCATTCGGAGCCACCGCTAAACGGGTTTGGTGTTTACAAACTGTTCAAACATCCCAAACGGTGGCCAGGAATGGTCCTTGGAGGTTGTCTTAACTGTTGCCTTGAAGGTCGACTTATCCGTCCAAAATGTGCGGTGTGTGTATGTATCCTGGCCAGAGAAAGACCTTGAAGCAGTGTAGGTTTGGATCCAGGTAGTAAGGCCTATACTTAGGCTCCCTGAGGTGTGTGTGTGTGAGAGAGAGGAGAGAGAGAGAGAGAGAGAGAGAGAGAGAGAGAGAGAGAGAGAGAGAGAGAGGGAGGGAGAGGGTGTCAGAGCCAGGCTACAGTAGCCTCATCCCCAGAACTAGAATATTGTTTCTCTTCCAGCCAGGAGAACACTGTGTGTGTGTGTGTGTGTGTGTGTGTGTGTATGTGTGGGACCCCCTTCCGGAATACGGAATTCTAGCTCCTGGAACACCCACTCCAAGCGTTCTCCTTCCTTTCATGTTAGAACTCCCAGGGTTTTAATTAGACTGACCTTTTCTTCAAGCTGATTGGCCTATCTTCAGAATGCCAGGCCACGATTGGTCGTCTGTTTAAAAGTCCTGGTAGATTAGCTGACAGGACTTTCCGCACGGCGACGCTGTGAAGGTCCAGAGTGTTTAATATCATTCTACCAACACAGACAGCGTGGCAGCTCGTGACATTCTAAGGCATTTAACCGTAACATTTACTGCATTAAGATCACATGACCTTTCACCGCATGGAGAACGTGCTAAATGACCATATAAACCCTAAATGCCATGTACTGTTAACCTGGGGAAATCATTTAAAACTAAATGTATGTGTTTATTTCATTGGATGGATACGTGACGTCAGGATGTACATTGAAAGTAATGTGATCCTTCTCCACCTCTTGAAACATCCTGAAACTTTATTTTTTTTACTTTACTTTAGGGACTTCAGTTAAACCAGTCCCTGATTCTCAATGATGGTTCAAATAATCTTAACATTACATATTCATTTGAGTTCAATCCTCAAGAGTCCATTAATACATTAATGCCACCTTACTGTAAAACATTATTAGACATCAAACATCTATACAGAGAGTTATTCCAGATATACATATTACGTAATACAGAAAAATAGATTAGCATTATACAGTTGAATGTATTTGATGTGAGGTGTAACACTTAATATGGAGCATTTATAATTTATAGTTGGGTGCTCAGGGTAGGATGGCTTTTATAGGTATTGATTATGAGAGGCGGTGTAATTAAAAGAAAAACACTGAATAACTCGCTCATCTATTATTACTGTCTGGAGCCAGGGTGTCTCTCCGACTCCCTGACCACCTGCCCCCCTCGCCCCCCCCTCCTTGGTGTAGACAAGCACCAGACGCTTCTAATGTCCTGGCTAAGGAACCGTGTTGATGAGAACGGCTGAGATAACCAAGACATCGGGGTGAAATCCAATGTTCTCGTTTGCAGCGAGCGGGTACAGATGTTCGAGATGCGCTCGATCTGACTTTAACGCGGGCCGTAGTGTTCTGGGAGGACGCTGCGCGTTTTGCGTTTCCAAGTGTGAGCGTCGAGCACGCCTGGGCTTTCCAAACACGTGTGTGTGACCCACGTGTGAGTGACAGGTACGGGTTAGGGGTCAGGGGTCAAGTATGCGTGGGGACACAGAAGATAAACATCACTTGGATCCCCAGACAGACAAACACCTGCGACCCTCTGAGTGTGTATGAAGCCTTGACCTCCTGTCCAACCTGCCATGAGTGTGTGTGTGTGTCCATGTGTGTGTGTGTGTGTGTCCATCGTGTGTGTGTGTGTCCATCTGGGAGTGTTTACCCATGTGTCACTGTTCCACCAGTTGCTGCCAGGTTGATTACAGGGCTGTGGGGTCCTCCCAGGGATCTAGCCGTCCCCTGAGACTGCCTGTCCAAAACAGGGGTCCTAACAGGGAGACAGATAGGCGGGCTGGTGACAGGCGTCTAAAATAATGCCTGCTCTGCTCTGGGGCCTGGAGAGATGAAATATTAATGATCAATCACTGCAGACCACACACACACACGCGCACACACACGCATACACACACACGCATACACACACACGCACACACACACACACACACACACACCCATCATTGGTCCTGGCAGTCCCCTAGGGGGTCCTGAGTAGCCCCCTCTGATCTCCCTCTCACCCCCTCTCCCTTCCTCCCATCCTCTTCCTCCACCACCACCATCATCATCGTCATCATCATCTTCATCATCATCACAGTGGGGGTCCAGCTGTCCCCCAGAGGGACCAGCCCCTCATCACCCAGACTGACAGCTCAGCTGCAGGGTCGTTAGTGGGTGATACACACACACACACACACACACACTTGCACACACACACACACACACACACACTCTCTGCTCTTACCGGGGTTTTCCCAATGTTTCACACTCCATCCCACTACACACACATGACCAGGTTTTTTCTTAGTTTCACATTTCATGCCAGTACATCACCAGGACTCCTTCCCCACCTGCACCCCTTCAGCCCATCAGCCTCCCTTCACCTCCACCCACCCCTCACCTCCACTCCACCTCCATCCCAGGAGAGCTGATGTCAGGGTGAGGGATAGAGTCTTCCAGAAGCTTCAGGTGGCTCACAGCTACCTGTCATGGCTGACACGCTTCATCACTGAATGGAGGAGAAAGAGATGGGAGAGAGATGGAGGGGAGATGGGAGAGAGATATAGGAGAGATGGAGGAGAGATGGGAGAGAGATGGAGGAGAGATGGAGGAGAGATGGAGGAGAGAGAAGGGCGAGAAGGAGGAGAAATGGGGAAAGATGGAAGAGAGATGGTGAAAGGTGAGAGATGGGGGAGAGACGGAGTAGAGGGGTGGCAGGACAAGGTCTAGGAGAGGGGAGAGGGTATAACATGGGTACGAGTGATACCGCTAGAAAAAGAACTGTTGTGATCCACTAAATGAAAACAGATTCCCGATGCTATGACACATTGATGGTCTCTAGCATGAAGTTAGAGCAGGACTGCCCAACCTCTGTTCTGCAGTTAGTCCTGTCGGCTTTCTGTCTCCTGGCAGCCCTGCAGGCCCTCCTACTGCCAACTGGCTGACTCACACACACACGTATCCACACACCCACACACACACCCACACACACACATACACACCCACACACACACACACAAGAGCACATGCACACAGCCTCAGACATTGCCCTGTCATTTAGGAGGTTCCAGCCAGATGACTGACAATGCCAGCTGTATCTCTGAGCCAGAGAAAGAGTGGAGAGAGACGGAGGGAGAGAGAGAGAGAGAGAGAGAGAGAGAGAGACGCCAGGTTTCAGCGAGGTAGTGTGTGTGTGTATGTGTGTGTGTGTTGCTGGGGGCCACAGCCATGTTAGGAAAGCCACAGGGTCTTGGAATGATTGTACATTCTCTTCACAGTGCTTGTATGTTCTGTCTCCAACTGAAACGTGCCGTTTTGTACGTTTGAAGTTTCTCAGAAGTTTGAGTTTTCCAAGTGTGTGTTTTGTGTGTTGTGTGTGTTGTGTGTGTGCCTCATTGAGGGATGGATGTGACAGACACACCCCAAGCTAATCACAACGCAATGCATCCTGGGAAACACTGGGGGTTCTGTGATTATGATTTACAACCAATAAGGGATGGAGGGATGGAGGGATGGATTGAGGGGGGAGGATTGATGGGGGAAAGATGGAAAGAGGGACGTAGAGAGGCAAAGAGAAAGAAAACTGAAAAAGAGAGATAAAGGGACACTGATGAGAAAGTAGGAAAGACGCAAAGAAAGAGACAAAGAAACAAAAGGGCTGGAATGACCAGAGGAGGAAAGAATAGGAGAAAAGATCCTGTGTGACAGGATGTATCTGGGAGGGAGATGCGAGGAGAAGGGGACGAGAGGGGGGGGGAGAGGGAGCAGTGTCAGACAAGCATCGCCATGGCATCGCCTGCTCATCATTCAGCTCTGTGATTCTGATTGGTTAGTTTCACTCAGGCTAAAAAGCGTTCCCACATCTCTCTCTCTCTTCTGCTTCAGCAACTCTCCTTCCTGCTCTCTCCCACCTCCTCCCACCTCTCCCCAACATCCTCCCACCTCTGCCCTTTCCTTCCACCTCCCCCTTCCTCCCACCTCCCCCCTTTCCTCCAACCTTCTCCATCTCTGTTTTTCAACAGATGGTAAAGACCCTTTAGTCTGGTGGTTTTATGTCTTTTTTTAGGTTTTACGGTCGCAGTGAACCTTGTAGCCGTTCAGAGAAGACTGAATGTGCAGGCAGAGAGAGGGAGAGAGAGAGAGAGAGAGAGACGAGAGAGAGAGAGAGAGAGAGAGAGAGAAATATAGAGAGAGAAATAGAGAGAGAGAAATAGAGAGAGAAATAGAGAGAGAGAGAGAGAGAGTAAGAGAAAGAGAAAGAGAAAGAGAGAGAGACAAAGAGAGAGAGATAGAGAGACAAACAGAGTAGCAGGAGTGCTTCACGTCAATTCGTCCTCCATCATATAAAGCAGATCCATCATGTATACTAATAATAAATCCTCCAGAGTTTGAGGATGTTTTTCTGTTTGAGAGAGGAAGAAAGATCATGTGTGTTTCAATAACCTTCCCTCAGTGTCCCGGAGCTACAATCAGAGCAGGACACATAATGAATCATTTCTATCCAGAATGATCTTTTCATGATAATGCTTTTTCTCTCCCTCTTTCTCTTTTACTCGCTCTTTCTCTCAATCTCTCTCCATCACCCCACTCTCCATTTCTCTCTCTCTCTCCATCTCTCTTTCTGACTTTCTCTCTCAATTACTATTTTTCTCTCTCATTCTCTTTCTCTCTTCACTCTCTCATTCACTCTCTCTTTTTCTCTCTCTCTCTCTCTCTTTCTCCCCTCTCTCTCTCTCCCCCTCTCTCTCCCTCTCTCTCTCTCTCTCATCTCTCTCTCTCTCTATCCTCTCTCTCTCTCTCTCTCTCTCTCTTCCTCTCCCCCTCTCTGTGTTATTACAGAGCTCTGAAGTAAACATGCCCAGAGTGGTGCACGACACTGATGTGAACCCTTCCTAGAACACGGCAGGACACACATCTGTGTGTACAGTACACTGTGTGTGTGTGCCATTTGTCAACCGTGTAAAGTGTGTGTGTGTGTGTGTGTGAGGGGGGGGATGTGTGTGCGTGTGTCTGTAGAGTATGTGTGTGTGCCCTAATCTAGGATTTATTGGCCATTAGTGAAGTCAGAAAGTCATTACAGTTGATTCTGCTGGAGGCCTGACGTTTTATTAGAACAGATCTCTCCATAGAGGGAGGGGGGGGTCACATGATGTGCCTGATGGGCGACCCCTTCCGCACGCTAAAAGCGTGTCAGAGTCGGGGTAGGAGGAGACGGGGAGGAGAGAAGGAAAAAGACTAAGAGCAAGGGAGAGAGGGAGTGAGAGAGAGGAAGAGAAAGAGGAAGAGAGTGAGGGAGAGAGAGCGAGAGAGAGAGAGGTAAAGAGAGAGCGAGTGAGAGAGAGAGAGGGAGAGAGAGAGTGAGGGAGAGGTAAAGAGAGAGCGAGGGAGAGAGAGAGAGAGAGAGAGAGAGAGAGAGATAGATAGTCCAACACTTGTCCATTATGGTAGGTAGGTAAAGAGATCCTTCTACCATCTCCATGATGACATCCAGCCTTTCGGCTGTTAGATGTAAATCTACAGCAGAGCACTCAGCCAGACATTACACACACACACACACACACCTTCTCCTATTACCGTGTGATTTGATTGTATTTTAGGAGGCTGGTTGATGTGGTTGAGGGTGTGAAAAATGACAGTAGAGCTGAAAATACAAGCCTAAAGTAGTTCTCCCATCACCTTCTCTCTCTCTCCCCACACACACACACACACACTTACGCACACATTGTGTTTTCTTTATCCTGTCACCCTCCTTATTTCCCATGTTGATTACAGGGTGAACAACACTGACGGCCAGCTGTGTGTCTTTTCCTCCGAGACGGGAACAACAGACTGATAGAGAACAGAGATTTGAAAAGAAATCACTCCACCATGTATGAAAGGGTACGGGTTTGTTTTGGGAACCATGTTTTGAGTGTTTGAGGAAGCTTAAACAGACAGATAAGGCTGTGTGTGTGTGTATGCAGGTGTGTGTCTATGCGTGTGTGTGTGTGTGTGTGTCTGTATGTGTTAGTGGATGTGTGTGTGCGTGTGTGTGTTTACCTAGGCTTAGGTGAGTGTGTATTCAGCAAGGATACCTGCTAATGTCCTGATGCATCATAACTATGCACACTCAGGTCTCTCTCCCCAGAAATACCTATCCGTCTGTCTGTGTGTGTGTGTGTGTGTGTGTGTGTGTGTGTGTGTGTGTGTGTGTGTTTGTGTGTGTATGGGGTGTGTGTGTGGGGGTGTGTGTCTGTGAACATCATCCTGCACACAGCTAATTGTGTTCTGACACAGTGTCAGGAAATGATAGCTGATTTAACAGCCTGGTGAATTATCTCTGCTACACGCCATCACACAAGGTACACAAACACTTGCGCATACACACCCAAACACACACACCCACACCCACACCCACACACACACACACACACTACACACATACACACACATACATACACACAAAGACAGGACAGGTTTTACTGGAGATTGAATTATCCTAGTTAGGGTGCATGAGGTCTTACCTGAAACCTGGTTACAAATAGGCTTTGAGCACACATTTACACACACACAGACACACATACACACATACACACACACTGACAATCATGCACACACACTCATGCACACGCACGCACACAGGCGTACATACCCACACAACACATGCAGAAACTCATACTCACACAAACAGGAACATATAGAGACAAGACTAATATTTTCATCAATGAGTACTGTAGCATAAAGTTAATAAAAGTTCTACTCTTTCAATAAGGAAATATAATCTCTTTAAATACTGTCAAACTACATCAACACCAACTCAATCAAATAAAACCATTACCCAAGCACAATTTTGAAAACAGGGCTCACTTTGTCAAAACACAACACACAACACAGTTACACACTGCTGTGCAAAATTTAAAACAACTATTTTTTTGTAATGATATAACCTGCTTGATTTTGTCAGAGATATTGTTACAGTAGAGTACGTAAAAGCACATGAATATGTTGACCAAACACAACACACAAGAGCAGTACTGCACACGGCTGAAAATGTTTACTGTATTTCTTCACATTGTCTACGTACGGTTGCATTTTGTGCAGAAAATCTGAACATATTTCAAATTGAATACTGTATAGTAGGGTCTCACAACATGGTTCGAATTTCATTAGATACTGTAAATGTGGCCCCCCCCACGGGCTCTCCCTCTCTCTCTCCCTCTTCCTCTTCCTGCAACATTACCTTCAATTTTTGATGAGGACAGGTACTTTGACCTGTAGCCTTTTCACAGTGCTTACTTGAGTGGTATGTTTAAAATGATGCACTTTTATAGTGCATACAGTGCTTGTGCTTGTACACCTGACGCCCGTGTTTGATCCATTCGTTCACATGTGTGGCATTTTACAAGGCAGTGTCTAAAAAAGGCAATTACAGTGACAATCAAAAATGTCTGTCTAATGTAGAAAAGTGTGTTTAGTGAATAGTGTGAGTCTGATAATGTGCTATAGTTGTGCAGATCTGGGCTGCTGTTTTGCTCCTTGAGTGTCAGGTTTCACTAAAGTTATTTTACATTTTTGTGTCTAAGTAATCGGAAAAAATTCTAATCCACAACAAGCAGTGAAGAAGAGTGTCGCAAATGTAGTCTGGATAGCCAATCCTAGCTCAGATCCTTGGTGCTTCCAGCCAATGGCTCTGAATGTGTGCATGCTTTCTAACCAATAGTTGGTCAGATATCTGGGGTTGCCAGGGTAGAAGAAACATCAACACCGTAACCTTGAGATGCGATTGGACCAAAGTTCACCACTGTACTTTATTGGTACAGTAATTAAATATGGATCTGTTTTTCCAGCTCTTCAGTTTGCTTCCTGCTCTTCTGTGATTGGTTCAACTGGCAAACTTGACAAACAATGGGCAGAGGCAGGCATGTATTACACACACACACACAGAACAAACTATTTCTCTCTGTCTCTTTTTCGCTCACACACACACACACACACACACACACACACACACACCACACACACACACCACACACACACACACTCCGCCCCTCTGCCAGACAGCTTGTTAGGGGCTCTGGCGGGGTGTGCGCAGTGAGACCACGGTGCTGAAATGCATGATGGTCCTCTTTGATGAGCACGGCTGCTGAATAAACATGGCCGCCCTTCGCCTCACAGCGCTCGCCTGTCGTAAACCCGGTAACGCCCGTCTGGGCCCGTCACGGCAGAGGAAGTGATGCGATGCCCGGACGACTCTGTTTCCTTTCCCCCCAATGGAGTCTCTTATCAGCGTGATGGGTCTCTCTCTCTCTCTCTCTCTCTCTCTCTCTCTCTCTCTCCCTCTCAAACACTCCCTCCATCTGTCCATCTCTCCATCCCAGCGCCAATTCATCCCTCTATCGCTTGGTCTCTCTCTTTCTGTATCACTCTACCTCTGTATCTTTCACTCACTCACTCAATCACCCACTCACTCACTCATTCAATCACCCACTCATTCAATCAATTTCTTCCTCCTTCCTTCCTCCCTCCATCCATCCGTATTGGTATGGTAATGATGGGATGAGGACATTGATAACAGACTCTATATGAGAGTCATTAAGATCCAGACAGACAGAAAGTTCAGAGATCACACATTCTGTCTGCTCTGTTATCACTTCTCAAGTCAAAGGTTATTGCAATATTCATATATATATACGCGCATGTGTGTGTGTGTGTGTGTTTGAGTGTGTGCTGCTTGCGCCTGTGTGTGTGTGCGTTTGAGTGTGTGCTGCTTGCGCATGTGTTTCGTGTGTGCAAGAGTGTGCTGTTTGGGTGTATTTGTGTGTGTGCTTGAGAGTGTGTTGTTTGAGCATGTGTCGTGTGTTTGAGAGTATGCCGTGTTTTGGTGTGTGTGTGTGTGTGTTTGTGTGTGTGTGTGTATGGAGGTAGAGCAGGTTTCAGTTCTTTGAGCTGTCCCTGTTTGTCTCTTTGTGGGTGATGGGATTACTGCCTCTGTTTAGACACAGCCTTTGTTAGTGGGAATCTGTGTGTGTGTATGTGTGTATGTGTGTGTGTGTGTGTGTGTGTGAAGCGTGTCCTGTATGTCTAGGAGGATAAGTGTCAGATTGGGAGAGTTTGGGAGTCACTGGGTGACAACCATTTAACCCAACAGACAGATCAAACACCAGAGACATATGTGAACATGCTGCATTAGGGGACATGCCCATGTGGATACCCTGGAACAACAAGGATTATTCACCCCCCCACCCTCTCTCTCTCTCCCTTTCTCCCTTACTGCCTTTGTGTGTGTGTGTGTGTGTGTTTGTGTGTGTGTTTGTGTGTGTGTGTGTGTGCGTGCGTGCGTTTCCAGGAGAAACCATGGAGCAGGGGAATGAGAAAGGACAGATGGAAGAGAATATCTCACACCTGCATGTCATGGAGAGAGGGAGAAGGAGGGAGAGATGGACAGATGATAGGAGAGATGCAGGGGGTAACAGCCACACATCTACCTACAGGGGAGAGAGTCTAGAGACAGAGAAA
>CAEFZP010001440.1:55000-57500 GCA_903064625.1 Mallotus villosus | reverse complement strand
ACACACACACACATACACATACACATACACATACACACAAACATATAGGAGAACACACACACACTCCAGCACACTATTTTCTCAAAGATATGGGTCTGGTAAATGAAAACAACAATACACAGATATTGAGAGAAATTAGTCTTGGGAAAAGAAGCACTGAACTGCTGCCTTTCACTTTCATTGTGTGTGTGTGTCAGGAGTATTCAACTTTCAGCTGAATGATTGGCTATGGGGACTACTATCAAAACAGTATTTTATCTTATGTTCAAAGACTTTTCATTGTTCCATAAAACAATAATAACAGTAGTGAAAGTGAATCTGAAAATACACTCAGTGCTCTTTTAAACTATTGGCTTCTCTAAATGCTAAATAAATAACTAATGTGATATTGCTATTTAGTGTTTTATAAGATGATGTGTTCAGGGTTAAACAAATAAACACAAATAATAAAATGCAGTAATATTAACTAGATTTATTTACTTTTATCTCATATTCAGGAATAAATAGGCACACACACACACACACACACACACACACACACACACACACACACACACACACACACCACACACACACACACACACACACACACACACACACACACACACACACTGTCCCTACTTTATATGTGTAATTATTCCTTTTCTGTCGGTGACACTGTATGTTCTCACCTCAGGCCGTACTGCAGGAATACCATTAGCATGGCTTTTACTCAGCAGGACTGTTTGAACTGACACTTCTCCTGCCTAACTGACATATTTATACTGTTGTCATATTTATACTGTTGGCATATTTATTATATTGTTATATTTATGAGTGTTATTTATCATAATGTTGATATTCTACAAACCGTCGGTGCTCTCTTTTCCTGCTTTTTGCCGAGCGGCTTCTCTGCAGTCAAATACCCGAATAAATATGACAATTAAAACGATTGTTATTTTATGGGATGGAAAGTCTTCATACAAATTTTTATAATATAATATAAAGTGATTTATTAGAGTATGAAATGATAAAATATCAAATAATGATGGCAATCATATAATTAAGGTTCATGATAATAATATTTATAAGATGACAAACAAAAAAATTCTAAGAACAAGTTAATCAATATATACATAATTATGTATTTTATCATGCGTTTTTATTCAGGTTATATTTACCTGTATTTTTGTTCCTTGGACACATAATTTAGTTGGAATAAAAGATGTTTACAGACATGATTGTCACTCGTCTGACAGAAATAGAGCTGCAAAATCCTGAATCAGACAAACTACAAGAAACAAAAACGGCAACCAAACAGAGATATCCAGCCCCCCCCCTCACACCCCTGACTCCCCCTTGCCCCCCCCCTGACTCCCCTGCACCCCCCCCTGACTCCCTCCCCCAGAACCTCTGTTTGCCTCTGAAGACGTAGCCCTGTAATGATCACAGAGACTAATGATCGCTCAGACGATTCAATATAAGCTACAGATTATCCTCTAATGTGATTTAGACAAGAAAAAACTGGCAAAGTAAGCAAAACAAAGCAGAGATAATGATAATAAATGTCTGGATGACCGTTTCACCCCCCGTATTTTATTGCACTGCCGAGCAAATATTAGACTTCTCTGTAGTCATGTGACCCACGCAGGAACACAGGGAGGTGGAGAGAACGGCTTTACCATCAACTTGTCCTGTTTAATAATGGAGTGTGTCTGTGTGAGTGTAAGTGTGTATGCTCAGTGTGTGTGTGTGTGTGTGTGTGTGTGCATGTGTGCGTTCGTCGTGTGCATGTTCAGTGAATGTGTGCGCGTGCGTTTATTTGTTTGGTCTGTGTGTATGCGTATATAGGTTCTCCCTGTGTGCATATGTGTCTGTGTGTGTGTGTGTGTGTGTGCGTGTGTGTTTGGTGATTGGAAACGGTTTATTTTCCCCCGTTTCTGTGTGTTTTCAGATAATACATGTTCTGAGGGAGAACGTTCCCTCAGCTCATTACTCCCCCAGCAAATGATGCTGGGAACATTCTCATAAAGCCCTCATCTCTGCTCTGTAATGGTGTGTGTGTGTGTGTGTGTGGTGTGTGTGTGTGTGTGTGTGGTGTGTGTGTGTGTGTGTGTGTGTGTGTGTGTGTGTGTGTGTGTGTGTGTGTGTGTGGAGGGGTGAGGGATGTGGGGGACTCGATCCTGGGGGGCGTCTCACGAAGCATCTCTCATTAGACAGCATTAGGAGTGATTGAGCATGTGGGGCCCTTGTCATGTGGGAGCAGCGGGTCACGCCTTCCCCAGGTCATACCTACCTACCCAGACATCTAGACTCTGGCAGGGGGAGTTTTGTCTCTCGCGGTAACACAGTTGTTATGACGACGAGCGATCTGGTTGAACCGGGTCCGCATGGGACCCACTCTTAATCGTTCTCTCGTCGCCTCGTTCCTCTCTCGACTCCACGTTCCACCTTCCTCGACGCATCCCTCTCTCCTCTACACGTTCGTCTTTCCTCTCCACATCCGTTTTCTCTCCTCATC
>CAEFZP010001440.1:45000-50000 GCA_903064625.1 Mallotus villosus | reverse complement strand
TCAGAAAGAGAGAGAGAAAGAGAGAGGTTTTATATATAATGCATATGGTACATATATAATAAAATGTCTTCATATTGTCTGGAAGCTGCCATTATCTAAATTCATGTGGAGTGATGGGGGTTTCCACATTCAATTTACTGAGGGTAAAATGTCACCTTTTTAGAGGGGTGACTGTCACAGAACCTAGCATCCTAATTGACATCCTGCCTAGGAAGAGAGAGAGACTGAGAGAGAGAGGGAGAGAGAGATAGGATAGGAAAAAGTTCATATCAAACATGAAAAACATTAAATAAAATGTATATGCCCAGCAAAAATATTGCAGGACTACGTTTTCTAATGATTTGTTTAATACATAACCACAATGACTGCTTCGGTACTTAGTTTTAATACTTTTAAAGAAAGAGGACTAAAAGAAAAAGATGGAGAGACCTTGGAGAGAGGTGGACAGAGATGGGGAGAGAGAGATGGCGAGAACGGGGCTGGCCCGTGTGTGGGTATGTATGTGTGCATGCATGGACATATGTGTGTGTGCGCTTGTGTGTAATGGCACTGGGGGTCCAGCTCTATTCATTCGGATAAACACCCAGTGTGGCCTTATATGGCCATGTGTACGTTGTTTTGGCACCTGTGTGTGTGCGCACGCGCATGTTTGTGTATCTGCCTGTGTGTGTGTGAGTGTGTGTGTGTGCGTGCATGTGTGTGTGTGCGTGCACGTGTGTGTGCACATGTTTGTGTATCTGCCTGTGTGTTTGTGTGTGTGCGTGCATGTGTGTGTGTGAGTGTGTGTGTGCGTGCACGTGTGTGTGTGCACATGTTTGTGTATCTGCCTGTGTGTGTGAGTGTGTGTGTTTGTGTATCTGCCTGTGTGAGTGTGCGTGTGTGCATGTGTGTATGCCTGTTTTTGTGTGCCTGTGTGTGTATGTGTGTGTTCAGGGGGTCTGATGAGCCTGGAGGGGCAGATGCAGTGAGCAGCTAGAGAGCACGACCAGATGGTTTTTAATTGGAGGAAAATCTGAAGAATATTGGCAAATTATGGAGTTGAAAAGACTATAGGACACATACTGTGACACACCCCCACACACTGTGACCCCCTCCCATACACACACACTATGACCCCCTCCCATACCACACACTATGACCCCCTCCCTACACACACACACACACTATGACACACACGCACACATTGTGATCCCCCCAACACACACACTGTGACACACTCACTGTATTGTCATCCAACTAAAAACATAGTTCATATTTCATAAATAATACATCACCAGCACTAAGGATATCTACTTACCACACTCTATGACCAAGTAAATAGGAAATACAAAATGAAGGGAAAACAATACACACATACATATATATACATATATATGTATGTGTGGTTTGTGGTATGCTGAAGACTGCTGTCATACTTGTTGTGTGTGTGTTTGTTTGTGCGTGTGCATGTTTGTTTTTGCCTGTGCAAGTGTGTGTGTGGTGTAACTGTGTGTGTCTGTGTGTCTGTCATAAGCAGGGCTGAGAACTTCAGAGAGAAGGATGTAAGAGGAGGTGATTCGCCAAGCAGAACTAACAAAGGCCCTTGGTGGACAGTACTGTCAGCAGCTACCCAGGAAGGAAACACACACAGGGGTGTGTGTGTGTCTGCAGTAAATTGTCAAAGTGTGTACGTGAGTCAGTGTGGTTTCAGCCCACGCTAGTGCGTACATTCTCCATCAATGTGTGTGTGTGTTTGTGGAAGTATTCATAACTGCAGCATGTGTGTTAGTATTTTTTTTTCTTCTAGCTACTGTACGCAGATATGTGTGTCCACACAATGTGTGTGTGTTTGCGTGTGTGTTTACGTGTGTGTTTTGGCAGCACCTTGTCATAAACACTGCTCATTTAGCAGCTGCTGGACGAGGGAATTTCAATAAAGATAAAAACCAACTTTATTTTCTCTGTATGAGACCAGGTCCCTACACACCACACACACACACTCAGACACACACACGCACTCAGACACACACAGAGACACACGCGCACACATACACACACGGAACCAATCTCCCAACTTATTATTCTGCTGAACGGCGCTCCATCGTCCTCGTTAGCGGCCGCTTTACGAGAGGGATGAGCTGCACAGGCCCGAAATGCTTTGCACTAGAAAAGAGGGATGGTAAAGGAGGGAGGGATGGAGGGATGGAGTGATCTCAGAGGTGTGGTAGAGAGTTTGATTTTTAATAAGCACAGCAGGTTCTTTAGTCAGAGAGGCACCAGAGGAAGAGGAGGCATAAAAGGAGGAAGAGGAGGTAGATAATGAGAACACTCCACTATGGGACGGTTAGGAGGAGATTGCAGGGAGACAGTCGGGGCAGGAGAGGGAGTGTGTTTGTGTGTGTGTAGCGCTTTTGTTTTGTGTATTTGTGTGCTGCCTTATCGTGTGCCTGCCTTTTTGTGTGTGTGTGAATGTTTTTTATGTGTTTATGAGTCTGTGTGTGTACGAAAGTGTGTGTGAGAGAAAAAGACACACAGCCCTAGTTCCCTTCCCATTACCTTCCCTGTGTGAACAGGCCAGGTTAATCCCCAACACACCCCTGTGTGTGTGTGAATGTGTGTGTATTCTAAACAACCAGAATCTCGCTCCAACCTTTCCCTCCATATTGAATTCTCTTCTCATTTGAAACGTCGTCTTTCCAGCCAAAAGACTGAGGGAGATTGCTGACTGGAGTGCCATCAAAACGCGCTACAATATGCCCCAGTAATTAGAAATCACATTGCACTTTAAAGGTTTGTGTTGTATGCATGGTGGGTACCGAGCAGTGTACATGAAATAGGCCTACGATAGAAATTCTCAGAATCACTGTTTATTTCTTTAAATAAATATGATACTTGAATTGTTACTTTTTATGAACACTCAACGCAAAATGTGTTTAACCATGTTGGATTACGTTATCATTAAAAAATAATCTAAACAAATAAAAACAAAAGGGAAAACAACGGTGTGGTTATTGTCTTGTTTTCTGAACAGAAAAGTTTGTCATTCAACTGTCTGAGTCTTTTGCCAAAGGTTGACTTTCGCGCCTCCAGGGTTAACCTTCCACGAGCTCAGCAGTCTTCAGATCCTCAGGAGTTAAAAAGGCAAATCTCTCCGGTAGACGGAGACGGAGTCGCTGTTTCCTTTCATAGAAACAACCTGCGCATCTCTCACCACAGCTCACCTCAACCGGCGGGCGAGTTCACTTCTTTTCCCTTCTCAACTTCCCGTTATAGACACACGCAGTCACCGGGGAACGGTGGCGAGAAGCGACAGTCGGTCTGAAGTCTGACAGCTTCGCATCTCTAGGGAAAAGTGGCGGAAGTTCCTCACGGCGTGTTTTTGACTACAGTACACATCGTTAAAAAGGACTCGGTGACCGAAGTGGCGAGAGAAAAGCCAGATACGTCTGACAAATCACTAACATCAACAATCAAACCGGACCGGTAGACTTCGCTTTTTCTTCGAACATCTCACCCCAGTGCACCTGCTCACACGAAATCAGCTCCCTAACCGACGACTGGAAGGCAGAGAACAGAGACCAAGCCTCGGCAAGGTAGGATAAACCAGACTTTTATTGGTACAAATGACCTCAGTGGCGATAATGATTTTTCTGCCTCATTAAGTCTCGCTCCAGAGAAGTTCTTTCCAACCCTCCATATATTTAACTTATAACTTGCTAGAGTCACCTCTAAATCAACAGACGTAATAGCTTTTGTGGTCGTACATTTTTTATGTTATTGACTCGGGAACATGGAACTGTTGTCACCACAGTAGCCTGGATTTTTTTTGTTACCCCTAACAGTGACACATCACTGATTTTGGGGAGTCTATCCAGGAACTACAATTCCTAGTTCCTTTATTAGTTCCGGTATTAGTAGCCTACTAATACTGCCATGGACGTGGCAGTAGATGTTTCCATGTGTGGTAGCCTATGGTTCGGTGTCATACTAGATCAACATGACCTGGTTTCGAACAGTGAACGTGTTGTAGACCCAGATTACTTGTTTTATTGCAGTTTTTCTACTTCACCTCTCTAACCTAACGAATCACCCATATGTGTGAAGCACTCCGCGCTCGGAGACTTGTGGACTGTCTCGTTAGGCACAGAGTGAGCGTGAGACATAATAGGCGTCTGACTTCCAGGAGCTGTGTGAAATGCCATGAATCATATAAGCTACAGTAACAATTAGCATAGGAACAGGCCCAAGTATTTCTAACTTCTGTTTAAAGCCGGGATAGCCGGGGTCCTTTACATTTCAGCATTAGGATTTGTAACATCATGATAATCTGTCTTTTGTTTTGTTACACCTACAGTGTGACCTAAAAAAGAATGACGCTTATAGGCATATTAGATCACATACTTTCCATTGCGCATGTGGTGACCTCCAAGGCCGCTGCTTACTGACAGAATTATGCATCGATTTTTGAAGTAATTTAAACTCTAATATTTCCTCTCAGAAATAGTCTTGAGGCTTTTTCGGTCAAAGATAGTGGAATTTATTCCCCCCCCTGAGTATTGCAATGGGATGTGAGTGATAGTCAAAGACTGGACCCAAATATTTGAGTCATTTTCAAAAAAGCTTATATACATATATATATATATGTGCATATATATGTGTGTGTATATATATATGTGTGTGTTTACTATCTATACAATCTCACGATAGTTTCACCTCTCGCTTAGCTTAGCCTGAGGTAAATTAAGCTACATAGAAAAATAAATCACAAATATCGATGTGATCTATGAATACTGATGAGATATTATTACAAATGTACAATTGGTGTAATTACTCATATCCTGCTCCTAGGGATAATGGAGTAGATCCTGGGTGTCACACGGTTCAAAAAACTTTAGTATTCCGTTATTTCTTATTCATTGTGGGTCCCGCGCGTGGGACCCGCAGGTCTGAATTATGAAACACTGTGGTGGGAAGCCCGAGAGGCCGAGAGGCTACTGCAGCTATGCTATAAACATTTGAAT
>CAEFZP010001440.1:0-40000 GCA_903064625.1 Mallotus villosus | reverse complement strand
CTCCCCTTTCTATCTCTCACAACCTTCCCAACCCACCCCCGACACGCACACACACACAAACTCTCCGTCTCTCTTTTCACACACTGCCCCCTGTGTGGATGACTAAGTGAAGCTCTGTCTCATCTATTTCAATCTCCTGTGTAATGCTAGCCTCCATGCTAGCCCTGTAGCCATCTCCATAGGTCAAATGCATTAGTACAGCGCCTCAGTTTAACTTCCTGCCCCGCCGTCATGAAGCACCCAGATTAGAGGAGGAGAGAAATATGACGGCCGACGGGTTGGGGGACGGGAGGAGGGGGGGGGGAGCACTGAAACTAACCTGTAGAGCAGTAGCAGTGAACCATAGAAGTGAACCGGTAAAAGTGAACCAGTAGAAGGGAACCGGTAAAAGTGAACCAGTAGAAGTGAACTGGTAAAGTGAACCAGTAGAAGTGAACCGGTAATAGTGAACCAGTAGAAGTGAACTGGTATAGTGAACCAGTAGAAGTGAACTGGTAATAGTGAACCAGTAGAAGTGAACCGGTAATAGTGAACCAGTTGAAGTGAACTGGTAGAAAATGAACCAGTAGAAGTGAACCGGTACAGGTGAATCAAAACCAGAAAGTGATTCTATCACAGAGGGCTGTTCCAGACTAAGATTTTCTTTGGTCGACCAAGACTCAACTGAACACTTCTGAAAATGGACTAATCTAAATTTGAAAGTTTTTTTTTGCTTCCATAAATGTCACAATGTTTTTCATCAAACCATATTGTGTGATGTTTTACCTCACTGTCTTAAGAAACAGTCTGAAAGAAATACATATGTACATAAACCTTTGTTGGCAGAGTGTGCGTTCAACATGTTTTGAGTCACCAGGTACTTTGATGAAATGCTTCCATACCACAGATTTATTTGCCATTTTGTCTAAAGGATTAATAACACCAACTGTAGACGCGTAGTTCGCCTAACATCTACAATTGTGCTCATGTGCCGTGCAAAAAACCAAACCAAACCACAGATTAACGAAAGGGAAAAGGTGTTACTGGCTTCTTCAGTAACACCCTTTTTTATTATATATTTTTAGAGTTGCTTTATTTGTTTTAAATAATATAATCTACAATTTATGTAGAACATTTCTTTAATTCAGCAATGGTGACACAAGCGGGAATCAGATCTCACTGCCATACAGCGGCTCGACTAAAAGAGATCTTAGCCGACCAAGAGCATATTGACCAAACAATCGACTAGTCGACTGAGTGGGGACAGCCCTCCTATCTCCAGATGAACCTGTGATAAATCCAGGCTTGTCCACAATATATCTGTCTTTCTTTCTTTACTCAGTGTGTCTGGTCTTGTTGATCCTTCTACAGAGGACCGCTGTAGTCGCATGGTTTAGGAAACACGTCATTACATACTGCTGGGAGAATCTACTGGGAGGGTGTACTGGTTCACACACACGGGTGCACATGGACGCACACACACATTCGCACACACACACTTTGTCGGACACACACATACTAACAGACACACACACACACACACACGCACATCCAAATCCCCTCTCCTGTCTTTATTGCAGTGTAATGAATATCCCATATAAATCATACCTGCTGGATCAATACTCACTCTCACTCTTCTTCTCTATCTCTCCTCCTAACCCCCATCCCTCTCTTTCCTCCTTCCCCCCATCCCTCTCTCTCCCTACCCCTCCCCATCCCTCTCTCTCCTCCTACCCCCCATCCCTCTCTCTCCCCCTACCCCCCATCCCTCTCTCTCCTCCTACCCCCCATCCCTCTCTCCTCCCCCTACCCCCCATCCCTCTCTCTCCCCCTACCCCCCCCATCCCTCTCTCTCCCTCCTACCCCCCATCCCTCCTCTCTCCCCCTACCCCCCATCCCTCTCTCTCTTCCTACCCCCCATCCCTCTCTCTCCCCCTACCACCCCCTCCCTCTCTCTCTTCCTACCCCCCATCCTCTCTCTCCCCCTACCCCCCATCCCTCTCTCTCCCCCTACCCCCCACCCCCCATCCCTCTCTCTCCCCCTACCCCCCCATCCCTCTCTCTCCTCCTACCCCCACATCCCTCTCTCTCTCCCCCTACATCCCTCTCTCTCTCCCCCTACCCCCCTACCCCCCATCCCTCTCTCTCTCCTCCTACCCCCCATCCCTCTCCTCTCTCCTACCCCCCATCCCTCTCTCTCCCCCACCCCCCCACTCCCTCTCTCTCTTCCTACCCCCCATCCCTCTCTCTCCCCCTACCACCATCCCTCTCTCTCTTCATCCTACCCCCCATCCCTCTCTCTCCCCCTAACCCGTCCATCCCTCTCTCTCCTCCTACCCCCCCCATCCCTCTCTTCCTCCTACCCCCCATCCCTCTCTCTCCCCCTACCCTCACATCCTCTCTCTCTTCCTACCCCCCATCCCTCTCTCTCTTCTCCCTACCCCCCATCCCTCTCTCTCCCTCCTACCCCCATCCCTCTCTCTCTCTCTCCCCACATCCCTTCTTCTTTCCTTCTGTCTTTGTCTTTCTCTCTCACACCAACTGTCTTTCACACCCCAAATTCCCTCAAGCCCCTTCCCCTCTCCTCCCTCCTTTTTCTCTTTTCCCCACCGCTCCCCCTCTCTCCTATGTTCGTGTGCTAGAGTAGCTGGATGGATGGGTGATCCAGGGTTTGAATATTTCATGCTTGTCTCTGGGTCTTACAGTGGAGCTCACCAACATGATGAATCACAGACCTCCCAGTGCCTTGTCTTTCTCCTCTCTCTTTCTCTACACACAAAGACGCACGCACGCGCACACTCACAGGGATGGTTGCAGTGTGTACTCCAGCCAGAGGGTGGCAGTATCATACTTGGGACACCAGTGAAGCTCGCGTGGGCGAGGAAGTGACACAGGTTTGGAACTTCACACGATCAGGATACGAGCGTTATTCCTGTTGATATTATTAACCGTATTATCAGTTGAACTACTGAGCAGCAGTTAAGCATTACAATCATTTTCTAAACGATTCTAACCGTAACAACTAAATACTTTCCGCAAACAGACACACATGCACAGACAAACACAGCACACACAGCACGCACACACACACACACACACACACACACACACACACAGCACACACACACACACACATCGAGCTGCTCTGTGGGGAGAGAGGGTGATCACTCTCCCAGGGTGACATGCCCCGTCTTTGATAAATAGGTTTTAAATCTGTACATAATTCCATTAGCGCCACGAGTCCCTGAGAGCAGTCATCCAGCCCCCCCGGGTCATCTTACACTCCCTCCCTCCATCTCTCCCTCCCTCTCCTCCCTCCATCTCCTCTCCCTCCCTCTCTCCCCCCTCTCCTCCCTCACCTCTCTCCCTCCCTCTCTCTCTCCCTCCATCTCTCCCTCCCTCTCTCCCTCCCTCCTCTCTCCCTCTCATCCCTCCATCCCCACTGCTCTCCCTCGCTCCATCTCGCTGCTTACTTAGTTAGAAACCAAACTACTAAAGTGGTCATTAAGGTCGCTTATATTTTCTCTCCTTCCTTCCCTCTCTCCGTCTATCACTCTCTGTCCCACGCGCCACGCACACACACACACGCACACACACACACACCACACACACACACACCTCACCCCCATCTGTGTGCAATGTTGACTGTAGCCTTCAGATGCATCGTCTCAGGAAACCTGCGTTGTTACCAGACCATTACACTGACGTGGACAGAGCCCTGTTAGTGTGTGTGTCTGTGTGTGTACCTGCATGCGTGCAGTGTGTGTGTGTGTGTGTGTGAATGGGTATGTGCTTGCGTGTTTGCGTGTGCGCGCGTGTGTCTGTATGTTGTTCGCGTGTGTGTCTGTGTGCACGTGTCTTGCCCAAGAATCGTGCCCCGTCTGACCTTGTGTTGTTCTGTGCATCTGACAATAAGAGACTTGAACTTGATGTGTATCTCTAAGGGAGCACACACAAACTGAAAGTATTTTGTAGTAGACCGTTGGTTGTTGCCCTTGTTGATTGTTCCATTGTGATCTGAAGGATAGAGCCTACCCTCCAGGCTCGAGGACCGAAGGACGAGAGCAGAGAGAAGCAGAGGCTCTTCTGTCTGAGCCCCAGAGAGAAGCAGAGGCTCTTCTGTCTGAGCCCAGAGAGAAGCAGAGGCTCTTCTGTCTGAGCCCAGAGAGAAGCAGAGGCTCTTCTGTCTGAGTCCAGAGAGAAGCAGAGGCTCTTCTGTCTGAGCCCAGAGAGAAGCAGAGGCTCTTCTGTCTGAGCCCAGAGAGAAGCAGAGGCTCTTCTGTCTGAGCCCAGAGAGAAGCAGAGGCTCTTCTGTCTGAGTCCCAGAGAGAAGCAGAGGCTCTTCTGTCTGAGTCCAGAGAGAAGCAGAGGCTCTTCTGTCTGAGCCCAGAGAGAAGCAGAGGCTCTTCTGTCTGAGCCCAGAGAGAAGCAGAGGCTCTTCTGTCTGAGCCCAGAGAGATCACCAACCAATTAACTATTGTCAATGTAACAATTGTAACAGAAATACTTTTGCCGTTGGATTATATTCTCACGCTAGAATCCCTGATCCCCTGAATCTGAGTGTCCGTGTGTGTCTCTGCGTGTTCCTGTTAGTCAGACTGTTCTGACCTACATCATTATCTTCTTCTATACTCCTCGCTTTTAGAGCACATTTTCAAGCGGAAGATGGATTAGTAGAGAATTACAATGTGAGGCTGCGGCTACACCTGTGAATAACCCGCACTGTACACTCACCACACACACACCAACACACACACAACGTACACACACGCACACACACATACACACACTCGTCCGCCCGCACACGTGCACAACACACACGTTCGGCCCGCACACACAACATCTAAAAGCAGCTTAATCACCTTCTCTACTCCCAGCCATTGATTTCAGATCCAATTCCTCCATTCCAGATTTGATCTTCCAGAGGGAGTGAGAGGGAGTGTGTGTGTGCGTTTGTGCGTGCGGGCGAGAGACAGCGAGGAGAGAGAGAGAGAGAGAGAGAGAGTGACCAGAGTAATGACTATGAGATGTAATATAATATGATTATAATATGAAGCTTGTCATGCTAGTTATGTGAGTATTTTTCACCCGGCTGCTGCGTGTGCTGAGATCCTGTGTGTTCACGCTGTCCGGTTTGGAGAGGATGCATGTTAGTCATTATCTACACAGAGAAGTATCTATTCACAGACGATTAATCATACGCACAAGTTTGAAAAAACAAAATCAAGGTTTGCTTTCTTTGTGAGACGTGCCATGTGTGACTTCAGAGTGAGGTGGAATGTGGAGTCCTGGATCATGGCTACACCTTCAGGAGGAACGTGTGACTGAGCATGATCCAGTGAGGTGGAGCTTCACTCAGACGGACAAGTCAGGCTTTAGCCAGGTTTCTGAGAGCCGGGTCGAGATTATTTTGTTGTTATCAGAGACAGTAATCAAATGGCCATTGAGAATTTTGGGATCTGACCAGAGCCAACTATCCAACTAACTTTTTTCCTCACTGTCCCAGTAATCATTCTTGGTGTGGCTGGCTGTAGTAAAAAAGTTTCTAAATGTTTAGAAAAATAGCAAGTTTTCTATAGATCTCATCACTTCCCTTACTTGTAGTGGACCAGAGACTATTCCTTGATGTCGACTCATCTTTCACAACACAACGTCAATTGACACGGGCGGGTATCAAACCGTCAACCTTCTGATTACTAGCCCCCGATTCCCTAACCGCTCAGCCACCTGACTCCCTGTACATTAGGCTACACTGTGGCCGATGGCTCTAATCTAATGATACGGGTAATGGAGTCGGTAACATGGGAGGAGTGATGCTCTCCTGAGGTGACGATGTGTCCGGCCAACAGGGACAACCACAAAGAGGAGAGGAGGTAGAGGAGAGCTTTCTAACCTCAATAGGACGTCAAGCAGTAATGGGGGAGGATGGGCCAGAGGGACAGTGACCCGCCGTGCTGCCAAACGTGACGTGCAGCTAGTTCTGTGCATCTGTCCTCTAGGTAGAACTCCCTCTTGGTGATGGTGCGCCTGTCGCATCTAAAGTCACGAGCTCGCTCGCTCCCTCGCTCTCTCCCTCGCTCTCCCTCGCTCTATCCCCCGCTCTCTCCCTCGCTCTCTCCCTCGCTCTCTCCCTCGCTCTATCCCCCGCTCTCTCCCTCGCTCTCCCTCGCTCTATCCCTCGCTCTCTCCCTCGCTCTATCCCTCGCTCTCTCCCTCGCTCTCCTCCTCGCTCTCCCTCGCTCTCTCCCTCGTCCTCCCTCGTCTCTCCCTCGCTCTCTCCCTCGCTCTCCCTCGCTCTATCCCTCGCTCTCTCCCTCGCCTCTCCCTCGCTCTCTCCCTCGCTCTCTCCCTCGCTCTCTCCCTCGCTCTCTCCCTCGTCTCTCTCCCTCAGCTCTCCCTCGCTCTCCCTCGCTCTCTCTCCCTCGCTCTCGCCCTCACTCTCTCCCTCGCTCTCGCCCTCGCTTCTCCCTCGCTCTCTCCCTCGCTCTCGCCCTCGCTCTCGCCCTCGCTCTCTCGCCCTCGCTCTCTCCCCCTCGCTCTCTCCCTCGCTCTCCCCTCGCCTCTCATCCCTCGCCTCTCCCTCGCTCTATCCCCCGCTCTCTCCCTCGCTCTCTCCCCGCTCTCTCCCTCGCTCTATCCCCACCGCTCTCTCCCTCGCTCTCTCCCTCGCTCTCCCTCGCTCTATCCCTCGCTCCTCACTCGCTCTCTCCCTCGCTCTCTCCCTCGCTCTCTCCCTCGCTCTCTCCCTCGCTCTCTCCCTCGCTCTCTCCCTCGCTCTCTCCCTCGCTCTCTCCCTCGCTCTTCCCTCGCTCTCTCCCTCGCTCTCTCCCTCGCTCTCTCCCTCGCTCTCGCCCTCACTCTCTCCCTCGCTCGCCCTCGCTCTCTCCACTCGCTCTCTCCTCGCTCTCGCCCTCGCTCTCGCCCTCGCTCTCTCGCCTCGCTCTCTCCCCCTCGCTCTCTCCCTCGCTCTCCCCCTCGCTCTCTCCCTCGCTCTCACTCGCTCTCTCGCCCTCGCTCTCACCCCCCTCGCTCTCTCCCCCTCGCTCTCTCCCTCGCTCTCACCCTCGCTCTCTCCCTCGCTCTCTCCCTCGCTCTCTCCCTTTGCTCTCTCCCTCGCTCGCTCTCTCTCTCAAGCGCCTGGATGCCCCTCTCTGACAGGGTCAACCTGTTGAGTAAAACTGGGTATATTTTGGAGCTCTGTTTGTATGTTAATGTTTGTCTGTGCTTTGGTTTATTAGTGTTCCATGTGTGTCTGTTTTGGTGCTCCTATGTCCGTGTGTTTGTGTGTGTGTCTGTTTAGATGTTTCTATGTTGTCGATGTTTAGGTGTTTCTGTACATGTATTTCTTTTTTTATGTTTGTGTGTGTGTGTTCCGGTCTTTATATTTGTGTGTGTGTGTGTGTGTATGTGTATGTGTGTGTGTGTGTATGATGACTGGAGGCCAGTCTGGCCAAATGACCCCCCCTGAGGCGATGCTTGTCTGTTTGTTTTATTATGTGTCATAAAGGTGTCATCCACACAGTCTGTGGTCCTGTGATATGTGTTAGAGAGTGTGAGTGTGTGTGGTGCATGTTAGTGCTTGGTGTGTGTGTGTTAGTGAGTGTGAGTGTGTGTGGTGTATGTTAGTGATTGTGTGTGTGTATGTGTGTGAGAGAGAGAGAGAAGAACATGGATTTGAAATGCCACATCTTGATTACCTTGTTCTCTTTCTATTCATTATAATCCATGTGTTTACTGTTGTGGGTAGTAATATTAATTTACACAGTATGTCAGTTGCACCTTTGTGTTGTTGCTTCAGTTTACTGAAAAAGAAAGCGAGACTGTGTGGTCTCCCTCCCTCTCCTTTCTTTTCCTTTCCTTTCCTTTCCTTTCCCCTTCCTCTCCTCATGTTTCTCCTTCTCTCTCCCTCTCTCCCCCTCTCTCCTCTCCCTCTTCCCATCTCTCTCTCCCCTCTTCCCTATCTATCTTTCTCTTCTCCTCTCCCCCCCCGCAACCACCCCCTCTCTCCATGGGGATTCTTTATATCCTGGATCCGTACTACGGCCACAGCCTGGCTGGGAGTTTAAAGACTGATTACGGGTAACACACCACCTCACGTCAACATGTTCAGCTACACGCCTGTCATACTTAGCAAAGTGCTACCAAACCCCTAGCACTGTGGAGACAGCTGTAGGGTCAGTTGCTGCTCTAGTGGTGGTCTCTTCACCAGAGAGGGTGTTTGAAGACTGTATTGTAATCATGTCTGATGATGTGTATTCCTTTATGACCCATTGATTGTATAGTGGATGAGAAAGATTTGTGGTTTACTCAGTATGCTAATTAGAAATAAGTCAGTTGACCCAGAATGACACACACACACGCATACACACATGCACACACACACGCAGAGACGCACACACACACACACCTACACACACTGTTGCAGCCTGCCGATACAGTATGAATTATTGAAGGCTTGGCCAGTTGTGTGTCCACAGTACCAGAACTAACCAGGCCTGTCTGAAGGTGTTTATGTAATCAATCCTGCAAGGTGTCAATACCCCAGCCTGAGATCAGCCTGTATCCACACCCTGCAATCGAGGACACGTGTCCACCTGTGTTCTGTCTAAACACACTCTGTTCCTCGCCAGTGTTTTCTCGGTGCCTTTCTTAACGTCGTGTTTGAATCCTGTTCCGACTCCCCGCCTCCCTTTGACCATGATTCATCCTGTCGCTTTTGGATTCTGTGTTTGGGTTTTTGAACTCTTACCCTGTCCCTGAATTACGAGCTGGCCTGCCGTTTTGGTACCTGTTGTTGTGGAATTGATTAAATCCTTGCTCTTTTCACTGTACCTGAGTCTGTACCTGAGTCCCTCCTTCCTCATCCTTTCTCTCCTCTCCTTTCTCTCCTCTCCTTTCTCCTCTCCTTTCTCCTCTCCTTTCTCTCCTCTCCTTTCTCTCCTCTCCTTTCTCTCCTCTCTGGCTCTCGCCATCCCCCCTTTCTCTCCACATATTTCTAGGTCAATAGGACTTTTTTTCAAAATAGTTTCAAAATATTGCGTTTTTATTTATCTTCCTTCATCACCGTTAAAAAGCCTTGGCAAAGAGCGGCTTCACAGCTGTGTATGTGAAGCGTGTGCCAACCACCACACACTCACACTCACACACACACACCCGTAAGACGGATGGCCCCACTTGTGTGACTCAGTGGAATACACACACACACACCCTCACACACCACACACACACACACACACACTCACACCACACACACACACACACACACACACACACACACACACACACACACACACAGCAAGAAGTGTTTCACCAATCCAAAACCTCTTATTATCCCTCATATAACAGCTGCATGAATCCTTCTGTCCTTAAAACCTCTGTAATCAACAATAACCACACACACACATACAGTCACAAATACACAACTACACACACACACACGCACCCTCACATCCTCTTATTGTTTTGTTCCTGCTTCCTGCTCTTGACCCCCACCCAGGGGACTGCCTACATGACGATTACCCAGCCTGCCTTGCTCTCCGCCTGTAATCTGATTGGCTACGGCAGCGCTGATCACGGCTCTGTATGATTACTCTGGCGGTAGAGAGGAGATTAAATTATTCTGCCTTGCTGGGCCAGCTATGATTATAGAGGAGAGGGGAGAAGGATGAGAGGAGAGAGGGATGAGAGGAAAAGAGAGATAGATGTGGAGATTAAATTATTGTGCTGGCTGTGTGTATAATTGTGAGGAGGAAGAGAAAGGGGGAGTGTGCCGTTTGGTGTAGTCGCTCAGGTGTGGAAGGAAGGAAGTGTGCTCTGACAAGTGTGTGTGTGCGTGTGTGTGTCTATCTTCTGTATTTCAGAGGGCAATAGTCTGTGTTTGAAGAGAAACACAGAGGTGGTGGACATGGTTTATGTTAGAGTCAATTCTGGGAGGGACAGAATGTTGTATGTCGGCTTTTTTCCTCTCTTCCTTCTTTTCTTCTTCCATTGCTGAGATACAGATAGCATCTTCTGCAGGAGAATGAGAGTCGGGGATAAAACATCAATTTCACACAGACGAGACGAAAGTGAAAAGACGGTAGCCTGCAGAAGATGTTCCCCACTCCTCTCCTCTCCTCTCCTCCCCGCTCTTTCTCTCCCCTTCTAAGAAACTAGTTGTTTTTACATCATTATGTATTGTCTCATTCATCTGTGTAAACAACAAAAAATAAAGGATCAAAATAATTATGCTTTTGCCACATTTAAACCCTTTCTTCCGTCAGCCAGTGTGACAATAACATATCTTCTCCCCACCTCTCTTCTCTCCTCCTTTCCTCTCCTCTCCTCCCCACCCCTCCTCTGTCCTCTCCTCCCCACCCCTCCTCTCCCTCTCAACCCTCTTCCCTCCTCTCCTTCCCACCCGTCTCCTCTCCACCCCTGCTCTCCTTTCCTCTACCCTCTCCCAACTCCCTCTCTACCACCACCCTCCACCCGCTCCTCTCTGTTGTTCAGTCTAGTTTTCAGTTTATAAGTTCCCTCCTGTGTAGAATCTCTGAGAAGAAAACAGGTCAAAAACAGGACCTCCAGTGGAAACCTGAGTAGAAATTCAATAGGGACGAGTAGAAACAGCTTCTGGGAAACGAGAAACAGACAAACTATGTGAAACCTGTTATTACAGTACTCGTCTTCATGTATTGATTTGGAAATACAGATCTGAATCAATACAGCACTGGTACAGGTAGATGTTTTACTATGAGCTCAGGTGGCTATGCCCCCTTGTTTAAAGTGTGTGTGTGTGTGTGTGTTTACTTGATGTAAACACTGACACATTAAGCATACATGCTCAGCCAAAGGTCTTTTTCACACAAGCCCAGCATCATCTTCTTCCTCTTTAGAACTGCTCGCACCGTGTGCACCAAATAAGGCCCTCGGGGGAACAAAACCAAGAAGAATAGGTTCCCCCCTCTTATATAGCTGCACTCTCCAGGCATACTAACACCATGTAGAGATACTTCAACTTATTGTTAGTGTCTGCTGACATATTTAACTATGCCACGGTAGTGTGTGTGTGTGTGTGTGTGTGTGTGTGTGTGTGTGTGTGTGTGTGTGTGTGTGTGTGTGTGTGGGTGTGTGTGTGTGTGTTTACACTGCAGTGGAACTGCTGGACTGTAGTCATGAATGAGTTTAAGTTATGGCAGGAAAATTGCCCCCAGCCATTACATAATATTAAAAACCATAAAAACACATAATGATGTTCAATAAATGCAGTCTTCATGAATAATGTATGCTCCCACTGACTCTCTAGGCCTTCTCCCGATGGTGTGTGTGTTTGTGTGTGTGTGTGTGTGTGTGTGTGTGTGTGGGGTGTGTTTGTGTGTGTGTGTGTGTGTGTGTGGTGTGTGTTTTGTCCACACGTGCTCCCTCTTTATTCAAGACTTATTCAGCACACACTTGAACTTTGCATGTGTTGGTGTGTTTTGTGATCAGAACAGAACTATGTCTAGTGACACCAGGGGTCCTCATGGTTCTAAAGACCATCTGTGACATTTATCCTGAACGACGCCAGTGACAGAAACACTTGGTGCCTGAAGATTAGAATGGACCTGTGTGTGTTGGTGTAAATGTGTGTTTGTGTGTGTGTGTGTGTGTGTGGGGGGGGGGTGGTGGTGGGGGTGAGTGAGTACAATGGATGCAGTGCATGTGCATATTAAAATGGCTATATTCCATATTTTGGTGCTTCAATTAAACCAGATGGATGTGCTTTGGTTGCTGAACTAACAGCCCCTCGTCCGTCGATGTGGCCACAGGAAACAGCTTTGCTTTAGTTTAGATCTGTGAACCGGATGGTACAACATGCAAACCTACGTTTAGACATGCAAACAGGAAGTTACTTTCTCCTCTCTTCTGGACTCCTTCCTCCCCTTCCTCTCATCTCCTCTCCTTTAACTTCTCCCCTCCCCTATCTTCTCCTCCCCTCCCCTATCTTCTCCTCCCCTATCTTCTCCTCCCCTCCCCTCCCCTATCTTCTCCTCCCCTCCCCTTCTCTTCTCCTCCCCTCCCCTATCTTCTCCTCCCCTCCCCTAACTTCTCCTCCCCTCCCCTATCTTCTCTTCCCCTCCCCTATCTTCTCCTCCCCTCCCTTATCTTCTCCTCCCCTCCCCTAACTTCTCCTCCTCCTCCCCTATCTTCTCCTCTCCTCCCCTCCCCTATCTTCTTCTCCCCTCCCCTTTCTTCTCCTCCCCTCCCCTATCTTCTCCTCCCCTCCCCTCCCCTATCTTCTCCTCCCCTCCCCTATCTTCTTCCTCCCCTCCCCCTTTCTTCTCCTCCCCTCCCATCTCTCTCCTCCCCCTCCCCTATCTTCTCCTCCCCTCCCCTCCCCTATCCTCTATCTTCTCCTCCCCTCCCCTATCTTCTCCTCCCCTCCCATACTTCTCCTCCCCTCCCCTATCTTCTCCTCCTCCCCTCCCCTATCCTCTATCTTCTCCTCCCCTCCCCTATCTTCTCCTCCTCTCCCCTATCTTCTCCTCCCCTCCCCTTTCTTCTCCCTCCCCTCCCCTAACTTCTTCTCCTCCCCTCCCCTATCTTCTCCTCTCCCTCCCCTCTCCTCTATCTTCTCCTCCCCTCCCCTATCTTCTCCTCCCCTCCCCTATCTTCTCCTCCTCTCCCCTATCTTCTCCTCCCCCTCCCCTACCTCTATCTTCTCCTCCCCTCCCCTATCTTCTCCTCTCCTCCCCTATCCTCTATCTTCTCCTCCCCTCCCCTAACTTCTCCTCTCCTCTCAGAGAGGATGCAGGCGAATTCCCTGTCTCCACATGTCATGTTTCATCATTTCATGGTTGCCCGAACAGACGGACCTTGCTGTTAAAGCTCACGGCTGTTATAGAGAAAGAAAGAGGCAGATAGACAGGAGAGAGGGTGAGTGAGAGAGGAGAGCAAGATCATGATTCTCCCTCTCTCTCTCTCTCTCTCTCTCTCTCTCTCCCTCTCTCTCTCTCTCTCTCTCTCTCCTCTCTCTCTCTCCCCCCCTCTCTCTCTCTTATATGGCCGTTCTAACAGGAAAACAAATTGGCAAGAGAAGAATAAAGTTCCAGAAATGACAAGCCCTATGGTCCACTTCTCTGGCTAAATTCTGGTCCCTAGCGCAGACACACACACACACACACACACACACACACACACACACACACAGACCGGGTCCTCCATCACCTCTGTAATAAGACAGAATCCAGAACCAGACAGAAAACAATGGTGTTTCTTCTCCACCTCATCACCCCCTGATCTGATACGCCTAGCTTCTTTATAGTGGAGTCCCCTGTGTGATGGTTTGCAGCCCTGTGTGTGTGTGTGTGTGTCTGTGTGTGTGTGTGTCTGTGTGTGTGTCTGTGTGTTTTGGACTGTATGTGTGGAGTGTGGACAAATGTGAGTGGTTAACATTGGTCGCTGTGTCATGTCATGTCTCATCAGAAACTGACTTTAGAGATTAATGAACACAACATCTACAGCAGCAACAACATGAGCTAAATACTGAGGCAGGAAAGGAGAGACAAATAAGGGAGGATAGATGGAGAGAAAAGGAGAGGGATAGATGGAGAGAGAGAGAAAGAGAAGAGGGAGAGGGAGGGGGAGTGATGGATGGAGGAGAGGGACAGGGCAGAAAGTCAAGAGGGGAGGTGGGCCAAATCTTCCTCCTCAGGGTACAGCACCAAACAATTAGTGAGCAAGTCGCACACGCACACACACACACTCACACACGCACACACACACACACACACGCACACACGCACACACACACACACACGCACACACGCACACACACACCCTCTCGACGTGATAATTGACACTTCAGTTGAAGCAGCATGAGTAAAGGAGGACAGGGACCTTTCGTGGCTTTCACCTCCGTGACCCCCTTCATCCCAACCCCTCCATCCCAGCCGCCCCCGAATGCACACTCAACCCCCCTCCCGCCCCCATAACCCCCCCTCCCCATCACCCTCCCGTCCCCATTACTCCCCCATCACCCTCCCGCCCCCGTCACCACCTCCCTCAATCTTTGCAGTATTCCTCCTGCTCTAATTAACACTGTTCTCTTGTTGGAATTCACACCCTCACATGGAACCATGCGCACACACACTCTTTCTATTCCCACCTCGCGGCTCTTAACCTCTCTGCATCAACAGTTGGGCCACCTGTTAGCCCTGTTAACCACACGCTAATTAATTGTTGATTGAAAGGAGAATAGAATTATAAATATGATTTAAAAAGTTAAAGAATGGCGTGGCAAGAATGTCAGAGTTGCCAAGTCAAATATATACTGATGGAAGCATGTGTCTCAGACAAATATCAGTGAACCCTTTAGAACCTTATGTCTCAGACAGAAGCAGTAGAGATCTGGAGAATCCTCTGTGTCTCATACATCAGCAGGAGAACCCTGTAGAACCCTCTGTGTCTCACAGTAGCAGGAGAACCCTGTAGAACCCTCTGTGTCTCACAGTAGCAGTAGTACCCTGTAGAACCCTCTGTGTCTCAGATATTAGCAGGAGAACCCTGTGGAACCCTCTGTGTCTCATAGTAGCAGTAGTACCCAGAGACGTAGAGTGATTCTGAAGATATGATATGATGTGAGAAATGAAATGATTCTGCTCTCATCAATCCTGTGTTCTTATGATAGTCCTGTATTCAATGTCTGAGACTCGTTATTTCTTTACTGTAATATTCTCCAACACACACACACGCACACACTCATACACCCTCACACATACTTATGCAAGAACACACGCAAGAATGAGATTACCTGAAACACAAACACCCTTCTGGGTCTCTCCTGGAACCCCCCCCCTCTCTTTTACACACACACATACATACAGACACACACCGTCTCTCTCACACACACACACATAGAAACTCAAGCACCCTCTCTCACTCACACACACACACACACACAAACGAACGCATACCCACACCGATTTCACAGGAGATTAAACTGCATGTATGAATCCAAATTCCCTATTTGCGAAATAACAATAATGTATCCTTATTTCATAAATATATAAACACAAATAAACAAGGAAACTTTTATTTATTTGATTTTGTTTTATCCATTGCCTCAGGGGCAGAATTCCACAGTTCCATAATGAAATATGCTAAAACAATATTGCTATAGTCAGAGGGGAGCTGTCGCTCTTTACCACCAATGTCCACAGGGTGTGAGTGTGTGTGTGAGAGAGAGTGAGCGTGTGTGAGTGAGCATGTGTGTGTGTGTGTGTGTGTGTGTGTGTGTGTGTGTGTGTGTGTGTGTGTGTGAGTGTGTGTGTGTGTGTGTGGAAAGGTGAGCGTGTGTGAGTGAGCATGTGTGTGTGAGAGATTGAGTGAGCGTGTGTGTGAGTGTGTGTGTGTGTGAGAGTGTGAGAGAGTGAGAGAGTGAGTGAGCGTGAGTGTGTGTGTGTGTGTGTGTGTGTGTGAGAGTGTGAGAGAGTGAGAGAGTGAGTGAGCGTGAGTGTGTGTGTGTGTGTGTGTGTGTGAGAGTGTGAGAGAGTGAGTGTGAGTGTGTGTGTGTGTGTGTGTGTGTGTCTGTCCCTTGAGGAGGATGGTAAAGCAGTAAGGAGATTAGGATGCTGGGGTTCAGGACAAGCTAATAATATCATATCCTATATAATCCCATACCTAATCCCACTTGATCTACAGAACACTAATCCCATGTTCACCTGACCGCTGTCTGGGAACCTTGGACGCATGGATGTAGAGGAATAACAAGTGATACCTTGATACATCACTTTAATCTCATCATCTGAGTGTGTGTGTGTGTGTTTTTAAGACAGGAAATGGCACGCTCTTTTTGTTCGTATGTGTGTGTGTATGTGCGTGTGTGCTATTTTAAGTGTTTATAGTGTCTATAAACATTCAATGTAGCCCCCCAAAATATATGTTTGAGGTTCTGGCAGTTTCTTAATCAATAATTAATGATTGACATGCAAATGTCAACATTCAATGATCAACAATAGATTATTTACACATCAGCGACATCAACCTTCAATTTAGCAAAACAAAATCTCAAAAATAATCTTCCATCAGCATTCAATAGTCCCAATAACGCGTCAAACATCTCCTCCACATCAGAAAGACCTCCAGACAACTCCACTCAAATCAGCTCCTCAGGAGAAGTCTGTAGGGCCGTGCATGGAGGGAGGCGGCAGGCATGCAAAGACAGTCCAGCTTCATGAGGCACGCAAGCAAAGTTATACCCACAGTTTGGGTTAACACACCAGTTCAACAGAGATGACATACTGGATGGATGTGTCTGTGTGATTAGGGAGTCAGGTGGCTGAGCGCGATTAGGGAATCAGGCTATTAATCGGAAGGTTGCCGGTTCGATTCCCAGCCGTGCAAAATGATGCCTTGGGCAAGGCACTTCACCGTACTTGCCTTGGGGGAATGTCTCTGTACTTACTGTAAGTCACTCTGGATAAGAGCATCTGCTAAATGACTAAATGTCTTTCTGTGGGCTTTTGGACAGTTGTCCACGTGTCACAGTTGCGCACTGTCTCGTTGGGCTCCCGTCAGAATCAGAATCACTTTCAATCGTGTTCAACAACAGGACTCCTGACTTGTACAAAACGAAATACAAATAAATACGAGTTATGGCGTAGGAGACTAGGTTTGGCTGACCAAGGTTTGGCTGGGGATTTACGTCTTTGTCCACGCTTTAGCTCCCCTCACCGGATGCACCTGGTGCGTTCATTGTTTACCAAATGGACTAGCCAGTGAATGAAGGAGCTGTGGGCTGCTGTGCAGCTGCTCAAGGTCTTGCTGTAGCAGGCTGACAGAATCCTTCACATGCCACCCTGATGGATATCAGGGACAATATTGTTCCAGGATGGACTTTCTCTCTCTCTCTCTCTCTCTCTCTCTCTCCTCTCTCTCTCCCCACTCTCCATCTCTCTCTCTCCTCTCTCTCTCTCTCTCGTCCTCTCCTCCTCACTCTCTCTCCTCTCCTCTCTCTCTCTCTCTCTCTCTCTCTCCGTCTTCTTTTTTTCTCTCTCCTCTCATCTCTCTATCTCTCTCTTCTTTCTTCTCTCTGCTCTTTCTTCCCCTCCCGCGCTCGCGTCTCGTCTCTTCTCTTTCCTTTCACATTCTCAAGTCTGCTCCTCTCACACTCGCTCTCCCGGCAGTTCTCTTCGATCACTCATCTCTCTATTCGTCTGCTTTCTCATCTCTCTCGGTCCTTTCTCTCTTCTCTTCTCGTCCGCCCTACATTGCGCTCTCTTCTCGCTCTGTTCTCTCTCTCCCCTCGGCATCTCTCATCTCTGCCTCATCCGCGTACTCCCACGACTCTCTCAATCCGTACTGCGGGGTATACGACCGCGGGAAGTGCTCCGCCGATGGTCTAGCTTCTCCTCCTCGTGGGGGACCCCGCTCTCCCTGGGTGCTCACGGTCTCATCGGGTATCTTGGCCCCCCAAGCTCCTGGCACTGGATCCGGTCCAAGAGCTCCTCCGTCTTCGATGGCTATTCGGCTCCTAATGCAGCATCAAGCTCCTAGCCTCTACTCATTCCTGGTCCCCTCCGTCAGCCAAATAAAAGATGCTCGTAAGCCTCTCATCTCGATCTTGATCGGTCTCCTCATCCCTGATTACCACACATGATATTAAACAGTACCAACTCGGGTTTTGCGGTCCTACTTCTTAGCCGTCTAAGAGTCGGGGGCTATCTGAAACTCGTGTCCGCTCGTGCCGTCGAATCTGGGGGGCACAGCAGACCGGATTCGACTTTGCGTCGTGCTCTCGTCATCTCAGAAGTACCAAGCGTACAGTTCGTATCGATCTTTGCAACGACTGTCTGGTCCTGCCTCACTACACTCTGTCAAACAACAGGACATCAAGATCCTTTTAGTCGTCTACATTCTCCATGTCGATCACTTCTCTCGTCGCGCATCGTTTTCTACTTTGCTCTCTCGGATCGGCGACGCAAAAATCCGAGCATGAACTCATTCTCTCCTCGTGGAGTACTGGGGGCGTTTGAGTCGTCTCCTCTCATAACTAGATCTTCTGAAACGACTCCCGTCCTCTCTCCCTCTCAATACCGGGGTTAAGCATCTGCGTCCGTCTACCTATACAGCTCATCCCCTTTCGATGGTCACTAACGTCTCTCCTTCCTACAATCTCTTACGTCTCCCTCGTCGTCTCCACTCTCTCTCTGTCTCTCTCACTCTCTCTTCTCTTCTCTCGTTCATTCTCTCTCTCTGCTCCTTCCTGTCTCAATCTTCTCTCTCTCTCTCCTCTACTCCTCCTGCCCTCATTATGGCATCTCTGTATTGGGTCATCCGTATACTCCATCTCGCATGCTCCTCTTTCTCTCTCTCTCTCCCGTCCTGTTTTCTGCTTCTCCCTGATTGTTCTTGACAAATGACTACAATGATGCCATTGTATAAGTGATGACATGTATAAACATGTATAATAACAAGTAATCAGGTTTCCATCTGGAGTCTGTGGGATATCATACAACGCTCATTACCTTTTTACTATTTAGTCCATTACTTCCTATTAATTGCCTGTTATTTCAATCTATTAATTACTGTCTCATTAAGCATTTTACTTGGAATACTGGGTTTTGTAATTGACGTATAATTAAATCTTTTTTCTAGGCTGCGATAGTTTACCTCAGGATGTGCTCGTTGACTGCAGAGGAGAGGACTTTGCTTTGGTTAGAGTCGGGTGAGAGAGCTTGGACGCGCGCAGGGAAGGAAAGAATGTGGAGGCTGGGAAGATAGAGAGATCTATACGATGACAGGATATAGGGACAGCGAGAAGAGACACGTGAGATAAAGGTAATCTAGCGGACAGGGAATAATTGCATATGAATAGACAGGGAGATAGGTAATAGAGAACGGGAATATAGTGAAGAGAGAGACCGGGAGATGGAGAGAGAGGCCAGGAGATAGGGACGAGATAGATACAGTGAGATATTGAGATAGATATACCGGTAAGGGAGAATAGAGATACATTTATATAGTGTTAGATAGAGAACATTTATATTGTAGATATATCTACTTTCTCCTAGGTGGCTCATCTATCCCTTTCTATATTTTTCTCTCCTATACAGGGAGATCGGGATAGAGAGACCTGGAGATATGTATATATATGCGACCTTTAGATACGTATATATAGATACAGGGATATATGAGAGAGAGAGACTGGAGATATGTTTGAGAGATAGACCGGAGATCTGGGTATCAATATACCTTTCTCATATGTCTCTTAGATACCGGTATATAGTTTTATCGAGAGACATTTAGATAGGTCGATATATATACCTTTATCTAATTCATATATATCTCCCTTTCTCTATTTCTCTACTATCTATCCTGTAGCTAGTTGTGCAGAGATCGACAGGGAGATAGGGAGAGATAAAGGATAAAGCGGTGATTGATCAACAGCTCGTTTACAGCTGTTAAAAAGCGTTTTCTGGAACAGCTGCGACAGGCTGCAGATATCCCATAATACACCCGTTAGAAACGTGTTGTTTCTCCTATTGGACGTATGCCATGAGACTGATTGGACTGGCCGTTCTACCCTCAGGAACCCTCTCTGTCTAGCCGTCCACTCCAACCCTCCTTAGGCCTCTCACACACGTACACACACACACACACACACACACACACCACACACACACAAGCTGACACACAAGAAGCCAGACACACCTATTAGGAGGAAGAGAAACATCCAATCAGCAGTTATAGTGCATGAGCAGGTACACCTGATGAAGAAAGATGAAGGCACACGCGCACACGTTCACAGCATTTATTCATAGGGGTTCATGTTTACACACTCGCTGAGTGAACCTGGCCTGGTGCGTACATTCATTACAGCCACCTTTCCAGGTCAGGAGTCTACAGCTGGAGACACACACACACTCACAGAGACACACAGACAAACCAACACAAACACACGTATCATGCACACACACCCATGTTACGCAGCTACGGGTAATTACCATCCGTCCCGCGTTCCTCCTGCCCCTCCCCACTCTTCGATCCTTTATCATTCTGTATATCTCATCTCACTCTGTCAATATGAGGATTGTTTGCCGTTGTTATTTTGATTTCTGTCTCTGTCTCTTTAGTGTTTGTGTGTATTCTTTGCGGAAAGGAATGAGTTTTACTGGAGTTTCTCTTTTTGCATTGTAGAACAGGGCCCCCTCCTCTGGTCAATAATACTAACTACGTCTGCATGGTGTTTGTGTTTGAGTGTGTGTTTCATCTTCGTTCTCTTGACCTTGTTGTGGTTATTTACATCTTGATGTTTTAGCGTGTCACACGTCGTTAAGTTTGTCATCAACATGTGTTTAGCTCCTGTCCTGTGAGTGTGCGTTGTGTGTTGTGTTGTGTGTTTGTCTGTGTTTGTCTGTGTTTGTCTGTCTCAGAGGGTAATTGGGGTCGTTGTTTCACTTGTGAATATTCTGTTCTTACAATAAAGGGTGTTGATGCCTCGATTTCAGTCTCTATATCAGTGTTTTAGGAAAGAGAGATTAATTGAACATTCAAGACTCAACCTGATAGGTGTGTGTGTGTATATGTGTACTCTCCATTCTATGGGCTTATGGATGGACAGGAAGTTAAGGAAGAATGAAGGGAGGGAATCTGAACTAATGGAGAACATTCGTGACCTCACTTCCTGCATCGATCATGTACAGGAAGTCCTCCATTTGTGAGGTCATCACAACAGGAGTCAGAGATGTTCTCTCTGCACAGGCCGTCATCCATCCTCCCTTAGTTCACCCCCCTCCCCCCTCCCCCTCTTTCTGTCCTTCTCAACCCACCCATCCTCCGCAGGAATCTCTACAGAGACTGACACTCTGCCTTGACTGGCCTCGAAACACACACACACACACACACACACACACACACACCACACACACACACACACACACACACTATCCCTGCCTTCTCTTTAACTGGTAGTTACAGAGCTCCTCTCTAAGATGCTCCATTACACTCTAGACCTCTGGGGCTGCTGCAGTACTACTGACAGACCATCCTCTCCTCTCCTCCTCTCCTGTACTCCACTCTCTCCTCTGCTCTCCTACCCGCTCCCTCTCTCTTCTCCGCTCCCCTCTCTACTTCTCTCCTCCCCTCATCTCGCCTCTCATCTTCTTCCCCTCTCTTCTCCTCTCCTCTCCTCTTCTCTCCTTTCCGATACACTTCAGTGGCCCTTTCTTAAGAGAACAAGTGAACACAGAGAGAGAACGGAAAAAAGAGAGAGAGAGAGAGAACGCGATGACTACAGCACAAATAGTGGCCCAGTTAGAGTGCTGAGACCCAGACAGAGTCATTTGAATAAGTTAATAGAGCGGCGTTTGAAATATAAAAACAAATAACAAGACAGACAGACACACACACACATAGATACACAAACACACATACTCACACACACTCCAGAGAGATGGAAATGAATTAGTGCTGGTGCTGGGTGGGTCCTTATTGCCCCTAAGGTGGTCCTGCTGATTGCCCGAGGATTCCATTATTATGACTATTTGTTGTTGTTGTCATGGCAAGATAATTGGCATGTAGCGTGACCTGTGTGTTCACTTCATCTGCAGCATGTTGGTGTGTTTTCATCAACTACATCTTCTCTGTTTCGTCCCACATACTTTTATCCCTCCATTTGTCTATATTTCTCTCTGTTCATCACTTTTCTTTTTCTCTTCCTCTCCATCTCCCGTCCCCTTCCCAACCCCCTCCTCTCTTCCTCCCCTATCCTCTGCTCTCCTCTCCATCTCTCGTCCCCTTCCCAACCCCCTCCTCTCTTCCTCCTCCTCTCCATCTCTCCTCCCCTTCCCAACCCCCTCCTCTCTTCCTCCTCCTCTCCATCTCTCCTCCCCTTCCCAACCCCTCCTCTCTTCCTCCTCCTCTCCATCTCTCCTCCCCTTCCACCACCCCCTCCTCTCTTCCTCCTCCTCTCCATCTCTCCTCCCCTTCCCAACCCCCTCCTCTCTTCCTCCTCCTCTCCATCTCTCCATCTCTCCTCCCCTTCCCAACCCCCTCCTCTCTTCCTCCCCTACCCTCTGCTCCTCCTCTCCTCCTCCTGTCTTTCATTTCCTCTTCTGCCACTCCAGGTTACGTTCAACATGAATCCACCAATGATGCACCTCTACAGTACCAAGCCTAGGGCCAGCAAAACACACACACACACACACAGCAAACGGCACATGCACTGCAAACAGCACACACATCCTCAGCACTCAGGATAGTCTAGATTGTTGGGACAGCATAAAGGTTTTGGAGAGAGTTTGCTGTTCTCACTTCCCTGCTGCCTACCTAAAAATACCCCTTCATCTCTCCATCCCTCCATTCCAGTATCCATCATCCATCCATCGCTCCATCCCTCCATTCCAGTATCCATCATCCCTCCATCGCTTCATCCCTCCATTCCAGTATCCATCATCCCTCCATCGCACTATTCCTCCAGCCCTCTGTTTCTTCATCCATCCATTCCCCTTTCATCCATTTCTCTACCCCTCCCTTTCCCCATCCTTCCACCTCTCCATCTCTCTCCTACATCCATTTATTCTGGGTCTAATGGACTTTGGAGAGGCGGAGGAGAGGAGAGGAGGAGAGTAGGAGGAGGGTAAAGAAACCAGATAATTGAGCTCGGAGCTGAGGCGTACGAGGGGGTGAGGGGAACGGGGGACGCTGTGCGGGGGATAGGGGGGCGGGGGATGGGGGACGGGGATCAGGGCGGAGCAAATCCAATAGAGAAACAATCGGGTAGAGGCAACATGGCATAATGGCTTTCTAAAACAGATAGATGAGGCCTGGATGACTGTGTTAGGAGAGAGGGTGAAAGAGAGAGGAGAGGAAGTGGAGGGGAAAGGGGAAATTAAAGCAGAGGAAATTAAGAGAAAGAAAGAGGGAATGGGAGAGGGAAAGAGGGAATAGGAGAGGGGAAGAGGGAATAGGAGTGGGAAAGACAGAAGGGAGGAGAGAGAGGATACAGGAGGTTTGTAGCAAATATCTATAATTTAGCGCAGCTCCGCATGGCTCGTTACGTCAACAGTGTTGTGTCGAGTCTGAGTGTTGAGACGACAATATCCAGGAGTTTTAGTGACAGCATAGCTGAGGGGAATGATGAAGAGAGAGAGAGAGACAGGGAGAGAGAGAGAGAGATACAGAGAGAGAGAGAGAGGTGAGGGAGGGAGATCGAGAAAAAGATTAGTATGGTGAATGGTAAACCTGTCCTGAGATGAAATATTCATGGTTCAGTTTAGTAGAGACACCTGTGGTTTTCAAACCCATTTTAATTCCATCATGCATCCTTCTGTCAGAGTGCTCTGCTCTCTTGATTAATAATGCATACTGTCTTTCCTATAAATCAGAAAGAGATTTGTAAGTGGATTGTAGAGGTGTGTGTGTGTATGTTGTTTCTCATGCATGACTGAAAAGAAGCAGGGCTGGTTATCACAAGTCACTTGAAATGTTTACAATATCACACACAGATACACACTCACTAACAGACTCACAAACACTCTCTCTGTTGCTCTCTCTGTTCTCTCTCTCTCCCTCTCTCTCTCTCTCTCTCTCTCTCTCTCTCTCTCTCTCTCTCTCTCACACACACACACATACACACACACACATGATAATAAAATCATTAGCCTATATAACCCCCTGGAGAAATTAAACATCTATCTCCCTCTTTAATTAACAACTCTGTGGCCTCCTGATTGGAAGTTTAAGGGTTCGATTCTCGGTCAAGTCAAAACTGGACTAGAGGCAGCACACACACACGCACACACAGACATACACTCACATGCACACACACGCACACAGACATACACACCCACGCTCACACACACACACCCACACACACACGCACACAGACATACACACCCACGTTCACACACATGTTTGACAAAGTGCTTTATGTCTAAGATGCACCGAAGGACATGATGGAATATGAAATACATATGTGTGTTAGCATGTGTGTGTTAGCATGTGTGTGTGTTAGTATGTGTGTGTGTTAGCGTGTGTGTGGCTGTGTGTGTGTGTGTGTGTGTTAGCGTGTGTGAGCGTGTGTGAGCGTGTGTGTGTGTCATTTACGGTACCACCCCGGAGTCAGTTCTCAGGTATAAATGATCATAATGTCATGTTAATAATCTGTCAAAATAACATGTCATGTTAATCCCTTTTAGTAATACACACACACACACACACACACACACACACATACACACCTGTATTACAGTAACATATACCTACCAGGAGTTCATAGCAATGTTGATATATTGACAACATTTATACAGCTCCACTGCATAGATGTATAGATAATAATTGAATGTATATATAACCCATCTGAAGTGTTCTGAGGGAGAGAATAACAGAGTCACGCCGCCAGCCGTGTTCAGAAAGCACCACTCTGTCTCTGCACTTTATAGTCTGGAGTGTGTCTGCTGGCTATGCAGCAACTATTTACTACTGACTGTAGACATATAGGTGCACACACACACACACTCCCATACACACACACACACACACACACACTCCCAACACACACACACACTCCCATACACACACACACACACTCCCACACACACACACAGACACAGCAGTCTCCCCCGTGGGGAGGTCTGTCTGAAGACACTGGTCATGAATGTATGCTGCACTTCTTCACTCTGTGTAAACTCTTGGTCTTCTGGGCCAACACATCCTAGAGTTGGTTAAAGAGCTCTGCTCCCTGTGGTGTGGGAGGAGGAAGGAAGGGAACACTACCTGACATTCTGAGACAGAACCTTTACTACTGGGCTAGTAAGCCGTAACTGAACTCTCTCTCTCTCTCTGTCTCTCTCTCTCTCTTTCTCCCTGTCTCTATCTCTCTTCGTCTCTCTCTCTCTCTCTGTGTATTTTCACTATCTCTCCTCTCTTCCTATCCCTTTTCATATCTCTTTCTCTCTCTCTCTCTCTTTCTCTCTCTCTCTCTCTCTCTCTTCTCTCTCTCTCGCCCCTGCAAGTGCCTGTCTGGTGTGTTGAGGCCCAGAGGGAGGGAGGAAGGGATGGGGCTGGTCCTGTATATTAGCCCAGGGTAGAGTAAGGGGATGTGGGGGAGACCCAGAGGAGCCTCCCCCTCTGTCTCCAGCCCCCACGGTGCTCCAGGAGTCACTGTCAGGGTCTCAGCTCAGCTCACCTGCCAGAGAGGAAGGGGTCCAGGGAGGCACACTGAAGGGATTCAGGGAATGGAATGTGTGTGTGTGTGTGTCTGTGTGCCTGTGTGTGTGTGTGTGTGTGTGCCTGTGTGTGTGTGTGTGCGTCTGTGTGTGTGTGTGTGTGCCTGAGTGTGTGTGTGTGTGTGCCTGTGTGTGTGTGTGTGTGTGCCTGAGTGTGTGCGTGTGTGTGTGCTTGTGTGTGAAGGAGGAGATCCTGTCGTCCCCTTATGCCCTGCCTCACTGCTTCTGTTCTTAGTGGAGACGAGAGGCATCTCCCCTCCACTATCCCCTTCCCGGACTGTCCACTCAGGCATGTGTGTGTGTGTGTGTGTGTGTGTGTGTGTGCGTGTGTATGACCAGTGTGTAACCTCCCACATTGCGCCCTCTAATATTGACTCTCTGCTGGAGCTCTCAACACTTTTCTCCAAACACACACGCACTGCACAAGTGCCTGTAGTTATCAGACACCTATGAGGTGGTCTTGTCCTAACCTGGTGTTATTCTCTCAGCACTTCATCCCTCGTCATGTTTAAGCTACAGTTCAGTTTCAGTTCAGAGCAGAGCGTCTGTTTATCATCAATAAAACACATCCTAGTGTGAAAGCAAAACAAACATTTTTTTTCCTCTTTTCTCATTCTGTATCAAGTCGACCTCGAATCAGCTGCTCCTTCCTACTCGTCGATATTTCCTGGTGTTGTTTGGGTGAAGGGGTTAGGTGACGTTATAGTGCTGTTCCTGATGTGGTTACGTGTCTGCTATGGCCAGTAGATGGCGCTGTAGAGCCATGGTGGCAGCTGGGAGTCAGCCGAGCTCTCGACCTGACTCTCCACCCTCGGGTCAGGAAACCGGAGCACACACATTTATACAACCAGATAACTGAAGGACCGTAGAACCATAGAAAAAATATCCATACAACTATGGAACCACAGAGCGATAGAACCATATGACCAAAGACCTGTAGGACTTTGGAACCGTAGATTTGTAGCGTTACAGAACCAGAGATCTTTAGAACCATACAAACAAAGACCCTTAGGACTGTAGAACCATGGAGCTATAGAATCATAGTATCATAGACCCATAGAAATATATTACCAAAGACCCGTAGTACTATAGCGCTATAGAACCATAGAACCATAGAATTGTAGCATAATAGAAACATAGAACCGTTGAAACGGAATTAAGGATTTTTTATAAAGCTATTTTTTTTGTCCATGTCTTTCTCTCCTCCCTGTTTCTCCTTTTCATCCACATTTCTCTCTCTCTCCTCTCTGTTTTTCTATCAGGTGGCTCCTTCTGGCACCTTCTGCCTCGCAGACTGGAGGACCAGACGCAGCAGGAACCAGTAAACGTGAGTGTTATGATGATAATGATGATACTAATGATAATAGTAATAACTGTCATCAAATACGTCCAATCAAACCCTGCAGTCCTGGTCACACGCGTGACACACAGCACACATGAAACTGTGTTTCACACTAGTCCAGCTACAGTGTTTTACTGGAATCCCTATAGGAGTTCTCCTAGCATTGGGCTGTGTGCGAGAGTGCCTTTATGTCCTGGGTAATGTAGTCCACTGTTTACGCTGGTCTCACTGACAGCTTCTACCGTTGTCAGTCCTGACAACTCATTAAGCATGTCTCTGTCTATATCGTGTCCTGTTTTCTTGTGTGTGTGTGTGTGTGTGTGTGTGTGTGTCTGTACACAACCTCTCGCTGCTCTCCCTCACATCTACTCACCCACCCATTGACTGATGGCCCCACTGGTGTGACTCAGTGGAAACACACACACACCCTCACACACACACACACACACACACACACACACCCTCACACACACACACACACACACACACACCCTCACACACACAAACCCTGCTGTAAGCACAGGCTCGAACGCAGTCCTCCCACCCCGCCCCCTCCTCCACCCCGCCCCCACTCTCCCGTCTTCTCTTTGGTGTATGTGTGCTCCTCTCTGCGCCACACGCTGATTTCCCACAATCCACCTCTCAGCAGCGGGCCGTTCCCTACCCATGATCCCCTCTGTCTCTGTGCGTCTCGCGGGGGGAGGCAGCACGGTGGGGAGGGTATTGTACAGTAATGAACAATGTGATGACAGACGAGAGCCCTGCGTGACTGTGTGTTTGTGTGTGTGTGTGTACGCGTGTGTCGGTGCCTGTGTGTGTGTGTGTGTCAGTAGGGGGGTCAGAGAGAGTGTAGCCCCGGGTGAGGGGATTAAGACCCAGCCAATGCTCTGAGGTTAGTAAGCACATACGCTGGGAGACTTGGAGATGAACAGTCAAAGCTTGTCCTCATCTCTCAGAGACTTTCCACAGTGAGATTGACTTGACACGAGAGAAATCTACCTGATACTAGAAAGATGGCAAATCACCGAATGAGTACTCCAGTAGTGCATGAATGGAGAACAGACGACTAAGAAGGTGTGGTTGGGATTAATGAGACTTCTTAGATTCGACAGTGTTTGTTTTGTTTCGTCGTAGGAGTAAAAGGTTGGGACTGTAAATGTAAGAGGCGGACATTTTAGGATATGGAGATTTTTCTGCTCCTCTGTGAGTTCTCAAAATGGCGGATCTGTGGATGGTGATGGGATGAGCTCTGAAGGTACGGACTGACGCACTCAGGCCTTCTGGTCCAATTCAAGTTTAAATACGATTTTTTTAATAATTGTTGAATATTTTGGATATTATTTCGAATTTGACTTGCTTCAAATTTGAAAATGCGTGTGCTTTTTGATAGTATTTTCAGTCAGTTGTTTTTTACTTTATTATTTCGATCGCGAAAGTGTTCCTTTCTTCATCCAAATGTGACTGTATTTTAAGAGAAATGTTGACTCCTTATTTACCGTTTAAATAATCATAATATTGTATCTAACATTCGTTAAGAAGAGCAATTGCGTAGCCGTAGTAACATCAATACTGAGTTGATCTGTTTGATAATATTTGGTCTTATTTACTCCAACAAATCGACTTATTTAAATGTACCTGCGTTTCATCATCAGCATTTGAATTAATACTTCACCGTGGATACGTACTCGAGTCTTTAATTAGAATTTTCATTGTCAAAATATGACAAATGTGTCATTAAGCTGTGTACGACAATATGTTCATATTACAAACCCAGGCTGTATCAAATCAAATCAAAATGTATTTGTATAGCCCTTTTTACACGCAAGATGTCACAGAGGGCTTCACATACGCCCATAAAGTTGCCCCTCAACCAACCTAAACCCTCAAGGAAGACAAGGAAAAACTCCCAGAAAAACTCAATGCAAGAGAAAAAATGGAAGAAAAAAATGGAGGCTGTACATCACTATGGCACAGCACCCATATCTTATTACAAACCCAGCCTGTACATCACTATGGCACAGCACCCATGCTTCATATTACAAACCCAGCCTGTACATCCCTATGGCACAGCACCCATGCTTCATATGACAAACCCAGCCTGTACATATGGCACAGCACCCATGCGTCCCCCTGACCTGCCTGTGGAGTGATCTGGTCTGGATGAACCTCTAAGAGGCCGCTGGGGCTCACGGTGTTTAACCCACACCTAATTATCATACACACATTTGCTTTTCATCAGGAGAAATGGACATAACATGGCGCCTCTTAATTAAAAAGGACACAAAGAAAAGTAATTACCACCAAAGTGTTCCTTCAACAACTTTTGTTATCAATTAAGACTTGCTCTATTTAAGAAAAACGCAAAGAAGTGGACCTAAGTGGCAGAATAGCGTTAACTGCCATATTAACGGACACTTGATTATTGGGAATCTCAAGTCTAAGTAAAGGTTGAGTAATTTACTATGAAAAGTTTTAATTAAATAGGATTTGGTTTGATTGAAATGAAGCATAAATAGCTTGTTAAAATGCCTTATCAGAACTCACAGGCTTTTCTGGTTGAATGAGGAGTTTAAACTGAATTTTTTCTTCCAGATATTGCCTGGGAAATTAAAACGGTCTTGTGACTGAGTGGCTCGGATGTCAAAACTGAAAACGTGAAACCAAATAATACTTGAAAATATTCTCAGTTGACCGTATGTATTGAATTATTTTACATATTTCAGAATAAATGTGAATTACCGTGTAATTACAGCTGACATTAGCTTCCTGTATTAGAATTAAACCAGACAAATCATTTAAAACCAAATTTCCAACGATCTTAATTCAGTATAATACAAAAACAGCCTCTAGGTCGGTCACTGACTCTAATAACTGACCACTCGATACCACTCGACCAACGATAAAACTGTATCATCTCAAATAACATATTAATTTAAAGAACTATCGAAGTGTACTATATAAAAAGAAAGAATACATCTACGATTGCGTTCTTGGTGTTTGCAGACAACCCAAAGGAAGGCCCGTTTCTAAATGTACTTTCAACTGTCTGAGTGCTGCTCCCTGATAGAGACGTGGCACACAGGCTCACTGCGACCGGCACACTCGGGCTTAGTCCTGTACTTAAAGGCTATATAAGTGCACCTTGCTAGATAGCAGCATGCCCAAACACTCTGTTTACAGCTTCTCAATGAGATACTCTCGGCCCCTCCAGAGAAAACAGCATGTTAGAGGACTAACAGGCTAGCCACAGTCCCTCTCTCTTTCTCTCTCTCTCTCTCTCTCTCTCTCTCTCTCTCTCTCTCTCTCTCTCTCTCTCTCTTTCTCTTCTCTTTCTCGCCGCTATCTGTTGGTATCTCAATGCTTTCTTTCTTTCTTTCTCATTTTTTTTTGTCTCTCTCTCTCTCTCTCTCTCCTCTCTCTCTCTCTCCTCTCTCTCTCTCTCTATGTCTTTGTCTGGGTGGAGGCTACCTGCTGTCTAAGCCCTCTCTGGTGCCCCCCCCCACCCATCTGGCCTCTCCAGATAAGAGAGGAGGCTGGATACCGAGGGAGCACACACCTGAGAGGGAAAGACAGAGAGATGGAAAAAGCAAGGGAGGAGGAGGTAGAGAGGGAGGCAGAGGGGGAGGCAGAGAGGCCAGAGGAGGTGTAGGGGGGAAAGTAACAAAGTGGAGGTTGCTGAGAGAAAGGTAGAGTGTACTGTACAGTGTGAAGACTGTTCTGTGTCAATATGCCTTACACATTGTCTCCAGGGTTACCACCAGGTTACAATATACAGTAGGAAACATCTGCACGTTTGTGACCTTGAGTGAAGTTTATTCTAGAAATGCTCAGAGGGCTTCTGAATACAGTATTAGGCATCTGCACACACACACACACACACACACACACACACACACACACACAGAGATGCTCACCGACTCACAATCATTACTTCCTTTGATGTAGTGCCTGATGTCTTTCTCTGGTGAACTTGATGTTCTGTACACTACTCTCTCTTGTCTCTCTCTCTCTCTCTCTCTCACTCCATCTCCATTTCTCTCTCTCTCCAGCTCCTCTCCCTCCCTCCCTCTCTTCCTAGTCTTCGCCACAGTAAGCCTAGCAGGTGGGCTGTACTGTACCTGAATCCTCTGTTCTGTTCTGTTCTGGAATCCCCTGGTGGTTCCAGAGCTCTGCTATTCCGTTTTAAGGCTGTGCTGTCAGACATGCAGAATGCCAGGGGTTCCATCCCCAAGAGCCAATTAGCATCCTGACACCAGCCTGCCTGGCTCAGGTTAGGTGTATGTGCGTGTGTGTGTCTGAGTGTGTGTCAGAGTGTGCGTGTCCGAGTGTGCGTGTGCTCCCCCCAGAGGTGTGTGTGTGTGTGTCTCTGAGTGTGCCAGGTGGGCTTCAGAGGAGTGAAGTCCTGGTGGCTCCCAGAACCACCTGGCTGGAAGGCGTCTGCCGGACTGTCGGCCAATCGGCTGGCTGGCTTCTCCCCCCCAGTCAGTGCTATCCACAGATTTGGGCTCGCCTGGTTTAATGAGAGATACCGGGGGGAGTGTAGAGGGGGGAGGTGTGGAGACACCCATCTCTGGTCATGTAGCACAGGTGGTCGGGGGGGGAGAAGACTGTCACATTCCTACAGTTCCAAACTTCCGCTGACTACACTAGAATAGCAAAGAGATTAGTTGTGCTTCATGGAGTAGATTAAACAGTCAGCACAAGGCTTTTTGATTATAGTGTTAGCATTAAGCATTGCTATGAGGTTACGAAGGGGTTGCATCATTCACTGGTCCAGGAAAGGGATACTAGCTATTTCTGTTAGCTGTGTAGATATTAGGAATGCCACTGACTCTCCTCTCCCCGTCTCTCTCTTTCGCTCTCTCTCTTTCGCTCTCTCTCTTTCGCTCTCTCTCTCTCTCTCTCTCTCTCTCTCTCTCTCTCTCTCTCTCTCTCTCTCTCTCTTCTTCCCTGTATTAGTTTAAAAATGTCTGCCAAAATGCTGAGCTCCTCAACATCATTTGGTCCAATTTGTCTAAAAAACGCATTACAACAGAGACTATATAGAGCATAATACACAGTGTTCTCTGCCCACCAGAGAGAGGAGACGAATTATCTCCAAACTACTGTAGTTGAACTTGAAACCAGACAAGATTGAGTTAGAGATGGCGGGCTTTTCCCTTTTTAAGGAGGGTTAGGGAGAAAGAAAATTCTTTAATTTTTCAAAAGTAAATTAAACTGAGGTAGATGAAATCATGGAAAAATAAGAAGTTTCCAGCTTTGAGAATCGTTCGGAGGCTAAAATAATGATGGTAAATGATTAGAGAAGCAGTGTTAACTGCTTTAAGGACTGGAGTGTAATGACCACACGATATGGTAATTAGCAGATGGTGAAAGATTACGGCCTGGTGTAATTGGCCCTTTGTGAGGAAAATGACTAATCAGATAGTTGAGATGGTGATTTCCCCCTGTGTTTTCAGGCTATATGTTGGTCCACCTCACGTGTGACGTCATTGTTACAGCACGTAACACACAACCTCTCATTTACGTCTCAGACAGTTAAGTCCTAAGAGTATTAAAGTACCAAACAATAATACTTGGACGTGGTGGAGAAAAAGGACTTCCTTTGTGTGAGTTGAGACAGCTAGTGTGTGTTTGTGTGTGTGTGTGTGTGTGTGTGTGTGTGTGTGTGCGTCTCAGCAAAACGAGACACGGCATGTTTAAAGACATGGCAGCCGTGATGCTGAGGGCTGAATCATATTTTCATTTCCATTAACAGAGTTGAACTGAGCACACAAGAGGGTTAGGTGAGTGAGCACACAGGAGAAAACGCAGGGTAGAATAGCAGGTATGGCTCTCTCTCTCTCTCTCTCTCTCTCTCTCTCTCTCTGTCTCTCTCTGAGCCCTATTAAACCCACAGGAAACGGCCCCCAAGACAAGATTGTTTTTTCCCATGAATTTTAATCGGTAAACATCTGTAAACAAAAACTGCTGAAATGCATTTTTCTGTCTCTAACCCCCCCCCCACCCCCCACCCCTTTTTCCCTTCCTCTCCTCCTCTCCTCCTCCTTTCCTCTCCTCCTCCCTTCCTCCCTTCCTCCCATCCTCTCTTCTTCCCTTCTGCTCTTCCTCTTACCACACCCTTCGCACACACGGACACACACCCTCCTGCGGGAAGTTCTGATGCAGCTCAACTGAAAAGTTCTACAAGAGTTTTGAATGATGGACAGATAGAGAAAGAGAAAGGGAGTGAGATAGGTGACGGGGAGAGAGAGAGAGAGAGAGAGGGATGCTGAGGCAGATGAAGTTAGTGAGTGGAGTGAAGGATGAAAGGAGAGGAGGGGTTGCTGACATAGGAGAGGAGGAGAAGGAGGAGGAGAGGATGGACAGATCTCAGATGAGTTGTAATGCTGAGAGCCTGACAGGATCCACAGCCTCTGGACCTCACTGTAATTTGTCATTTTCTCCAAACAGAGAAAGTTTTACCTGAGATGATCGCTGCTCTCTGACAAGGTATCATCTCTCTCATGCTTCCCCATCCTCACAATAGACTTGCTGATGGAATGGTGGATAGACGGCCAGACGAAGAGAGAGAGAGAGAGAGAGAGAGTTATCTGGTTCAGGGGTGGGAGAAAGTGAAGTGAGAGCGAAGGAGTGTCGGCGAAAGAGACAGCGAGAACCGAGGATGAAAGATGGAGAGAGACGGAGAGAGGGGAAAGGAGAGAGAGCAAGGGGGCGTATCCCAGGATGGAACTTGCGTGCGGATGTGAAACTACCAGGGTGTGACAGGTACTTTTTAGAGGCGTCAAATTCTCGTGTAGTTTGACACTCTACTGTACTTTAGACACTGGAGACATTAACATACAGCGCTGTAGTCAAGCCATCTGCTTCCCCCATCAGCTATCATGAACAGCTTAATGGGGAAGACTGACAACTCCAGCACATCCTCAAGCCAAAGAACCCCCCCCCCTTCTCTTTTACATCCAATCACTCCTATAAGATGGAACCTGATAGAATATTCCACCGTCTTTCTGACCTTATAAAAGCCCCTAGTGACATCACAGGCACCTTGCTATGCGTGCACAGGGGAGACAGACGAGGGGGGGGAGACAGACGGGGGGGGGGTTTCACGAGAGCCGCTGACATTTGGAGGACAGATGACGGGGGGGACCTTATAAAATGTAAACAGATCTGGTAATGAGATGGTGTGGACTCATCGGTCCTGCTCAGGGTTCTGTTTAAAGGGGGGGGGGCTGAGGCGTGTGTGTGTGTGTGTGTGTGTGTGTGTGTGTGTGTGTGTGTGTGGTGTGTGTGTGTGTGTGTGTGTGTGTGTGTGTGTGTGTGTGTGTGTGTGTGTGTGTGTGTGTGTGTGTGTGTGTGTGGTGTGTGTGTGTGTGTGTGTGTGTGTGTGTGTGTGTGTGTGTGTGTGTGTGTGTGTGTGTGTGTGTGTGTGTGTGTGTGTGTGTGTGTGTGTGTGGTAAAGAAAGCGAGAAAGAAAGAGAAGGAGAGAGAGAAAAGTTATCATGGAGAGTTTGACAGTGAGAGAGCGACAGAGAAAAAGAGAGAGAGAGAAAGAATGCAAGATCTCCAGGGAGGTTTAATTGTCCGCGGTCCCAGTTCTCAAAGTGTTCTACGGGGATCCAGTCCTGCATAGCTGCCCAGGTCCAGGTCACCTACCACACTTCTGAATCAGCTCTGATTTACTGCTGCTAGATACACACATACACACACACACACACACACTCATACACACACACACACAGTGACACACACACACACAGAACAACCCCCGCAGAATGTTGTGTAAAAACGCATCCTGACCCTAGTTACAGCTGAGACGCTCCACTAGGAGACTGGAAAAAAGCTTTTAGCAAAGAAGAGAGGAAATGGATTTTGAAACAGCATGTTAGAATGGAGATAATGTTTCTTTAAAGAGGCACGCCAAGACTTGGAACATTTTTGTTAACATTTATTAAAATATTTAATATCCCTAGCTCTATCGCATGATTAAGCAAATATTAGTTGCTGAAATATGTCAAATATAATAATTGCTCATACATGTAACAACATGTGTCTTATTGTTCTGAGTGGTAGTAATAATCAGACAGTTTAGTATTATTTATAATAATATATCATGTGAGCAGGTCTGAACTGGGACTGAAAAACGTCCCGGGACTTTAAACACAGACCGGTCCACGACCGCCGACCGTGTATTATTATTATATATTTGATACTTTTTTGCATTATGCCGCGGCCGTTTGAGCGGCAGGTCGGAAAATCTCCCGACGGCTGAATGTGATGTTAAACAGTTTATGTATTCAATATTTTGTGAAACTTTCTTAACTCAACCCAACATTGCTAAATATGTGTAGAATGTATACAATTGTCCATTGAATATAAACCAATATATTGATTTAAATTGTAGCTGGAGAAATATTAACAAAAAATGGACTCTACCTCATACTTACACATAATTTAGAGATAAAATACAAACAAATTATTTTTCTTAATTTGCACCTGCTGTATTTCTGCGATTCTCAAGAAAGGATTCACAAGTAATTACAAACATTTACCTCAGTTTGACTAAAACCAATTCCAGCTTTATTGATTTCACTGAGTTTTACTTCCTTCAATTTCACCTCCGCCCCTGTTTTCAGTAAGAGAGAGAGGCTGGTGTGTGTGTGTTGGCCTGTTTTCAGTAAGAGAGAGAGAGGCTGATGTGTGTGTGTGTGTTGGGGTCTGACGCCCGAGCCGGGCACAGAGGAGTGGAGGAGGGGGGTGGGGGTCATCCAGGGTTAAGGGAAGATGGTGCATGTGTCTGTCTGTGTGTCTGTGTGTCTGTGTGTGTCTGTGTTTGTGTGTGTGTGTGTGTGTGAGTGTCTGTGATTCTGTGTGTGTGTGTGTGGGACCAGATCCCCAGAAGTCAGTCAATAGCACAGAGAGTCCTGTGGTGCTGGAGGAGGTTAATAGGAGCGGCAGAGGGAGATGCTCTTATTGGCTGTCCGTCTCCAGCCTCACACTGAAGCCAGCTCCGCGTCTGACAAAGGTCCACATTTAAACACTGTTTTCTCCTCTTTTCTTTCGTCTTCTTTCTTTTCAGTCCCGTCCTCTTTGATCCACAGCGGTCATCAATCTCTCCAAAAGGTTTTTTTTATTGATCCGTTTTTTCTCAGTGTTTGAGGTTAATTGATGTGATGTGATCGAAGCCATGTTGTAGTGGAAGTGCATCGGGACGGTGTTTCACTGGTGAAAAGGGGTTCATCGAGTTTGTAGTGTGTTAAAACGAAATAACATTCAGGTTATTCATCTCGGTCGCTTTCTCTCTCACCAGCGCAGACATGAATCATAAAGACAGGGGAATAACTGATTCATTATTGAACTCGCTACATTATTATTGTTCAATTTCCAGCCAACTATTGAGAGAGTTTATATTTTTTAAAGAAGCATAAAAATCGTTGTTTCCATTTTAGTGGGGAAAAAAACGTGCAAGGCTGCTCTAAAGATCCTTTGCGCACGTGTGTGTGTGTGTGTGTGTGCATAACAAGCCCACCAAACAGACAAACAGACAGATAATTACGCTACTAAATAAGAAACCCCCCCTGACCAGGGTGTGATTTTACGAGGCCGCTCCTGGAAGTGATCAGATGTTCAGCGTGAGTCTCCCAGGTAGATAACCTGTCCTTGGGGAAGCCTTGCTTTGTCAATTAGCTCCGCATTTTTTAATTTCGTCTTCCCCACCTCAAATGTTTGACCACCGGGGAAATGTGTGAGCTTAAGAGAGTGTATCAGACGGAGCCGTAATGTGAAAACTTAATTAAAGGCACAGTACTAAGCCATTATAGGTACTCTGCAATTAGCCAGACAATCTCCTGCATCTAAATTGAATTTTTCAGCAGGGGCCGGCCTACCCCTGCTTCTGCCCCGTCTGGGGCCTGCGTCGTGACCTCCCAAGGCCCTGCCTCGACAGCCGTGAGCTCATAAAGACACTCTCCTATATTAGCGCCCCGCGCTGGAGTCAATCAACAAAACTGCCTCTGCAATCCAATTAAAAGTCTTTAGACAATTCTCTCCCCCCTCCCTCCCCGCTTCTAATAATGAACCAACTAAAATCACACAGGGGCACTAAATAGACTTCCTTAAAGGTTGCACTTTTCTTTCTCTCCTTCTTCTTCTTCTTCCGCTATACCCCTCTCATCCCTCCATCCCCCTTGCTTACTTTTTTATTACCTTAGGGGGGTTGTGGGGAGGCGGGGGGGAGGCGGGGGGGAGAGGGGGGGGGGAGGACACTAACGAAGAAACATGTCATTATTGAGTTTAGATTTAAATGAAAAGGCTTTCTTAAAAGGCTGTCAGAGAGCTGGGAGGCTGAGGAGGCACGGGGCATCAGACTATTAGATTAAACTCTTGTAATGAACAACGTAATAGACACCTTGAACAAGTTTATTGTTCTCCACTGTTGCCGTAGTCACCGGAGACCACAGCCCTGATTGGCTCTCCCTCTCTCTTTCTCTCCGCCGCCTGAGGAAGTCCCCAGAAACCTCAAATTGAATTTGTAGACCGTATTAAAACCCTCGGACATGCCGCTGTACTCCTCACCGTTTAGCTTCAAAGAAAATAAACTGTGTGTGTGTCTATATGAGTGTGGGTCTGTGTGACTGTGTGTGTGTGTGTGTGTGTGCTGTGTGATGTGTGTGTGTGTGTGGGTGGGGCCTGTGTGACTGTGTGTGTGTGTGGGGGGTTTGTGTGAGAGATGAGGAAAATTTGGAAAATTATTGTTTAGTGACGGCTGCAGGGTTAGTTTGTCAATCAGCGTTCTGTAGATAACTGCTAAGATGTTCCAAAATCTTTGGCATTAAAAACCTCGATTCCTGGCTGGGGAGAACGTCTGAGTCATAAAGAAAAATCCCTTCTTATAATAACAGATATTGATGTCCAAAAGTATGAAGCCTAAACATGGTGACTGCAGGATTTAAGAAGGATTGGAACCGAGTCAACTTAACGCTCTCTGAAAACTCCAATTCCAATTCATTCAGCCTTTTATTTCTTTATTTCTTATACATTTTTTAATAAACGTTTATTTGAACGTCAAGATTATTTAGCCGAGCGTGTTCCGTCCTGTCAGCATTCCGCTCCGTATTACCCAGATATTACACCCTGAGAGGGGGGCGGTCAGACTGTCTTCTGGGGCAACACCGGGGTAGTACAACTGTCTTTGGGGTAGTACAACCACCATTGTCGTAGTAAACAGATTAACCGTGACTGAAAGATGATTGGCCCCCGGCTGCTCTGGGGTCAGGTACAGTATACTGTATGACTGGTGCACACCACAACCAATCGCATCGTTGTAGTATTTCTAGCAGGTCTGCGATTGGCTGTTTTTTTTAAACGGGCCCCCTCCTTATTCTGCTGTTCTTCCTCCGTCAGGGTAGAAACACATCGCCCAATCACGAGCTCCCAAATGTTTGCCTATGAGTTCCTATCCTCCGGTGAATAAAAAGCCTCACGCAGACACAGACACACGCATGTGTACACACACACACACACACACACACACACACATACACACTCGCACAAAAACACACAAACACCCACACTCCTCTGTCTCTGTCAGCTGTTGACTTTAAAGTGTTTGACTTCCTGTCACAGTCCCTGTCACTGTTTTCAGTCCATAGCTGAAAAAGTAACATTACACACACACACACACACACACACACACAGACACCCACACACACACACACCACACACACAGACAGACAGACACAACACACACACACACACACACACACACACACACACACACACCACACACACACACAGACACAGACACACACCACACAGACCTCTGGCGGAGTCTCAGCACCAACAGCTAAGACAGACTAACCATCTGGTCTCTGGACACAGCCTTGTCTCAACATCCTGGTTGGAGCAGCTGTCTCCTACACACACACCCTAACATCCATGTATACTCCATCTTTATACAGACACACACACACACACACACACACCCTAACATGCATACTCCATCTTTATACAGACACACACAGAAAGGTGAGAAAGAGATAAGCCAATCCACTAAGTCTGCACATGTTATCGATACCTTGTGTACGTGTGTGAGTGTGTGTGTGGTTAGGGTACGTGTGTGGGTGTGTGTGCATGTGTTTGTATTTGTGTGTCTGCATGTGTGCGTGTGTCGAGGGTGTGTGTATGTGTGCGTGCACGCAATGTGGATGTGTGTGTCTGCGTGGGCGTGTGTTGAGGGAGTGTGTTTGTGCATTGTGTGTGGCGGGTGTGGATGTGGATGTGTGGATGTGGGATGTGCGTGTGCGTGTGGTGTGCTGTGTGTGTGTGTGTGTGTGGTGTGTGTGATGTGTGTGTGGTGGTGTGTGGTGTGTGTGTGTGTGTGTGTGTGTGGGTGTGTGCACGTCTCGGTTCTGAGGCTTAGGTAGCTTACCGTCTCCATCTCAGCTCACAGGTCAGATGGAATCCCTGATATGGAAATAAATGGAAATATCACTTCAGTGTCGGACGTCGATATAATAACAGACGACTCTCTATCTGTGAACAGACTCCAAACGCCTGCAGAAGTGCGTCACAAGATATTAGCATTTGTGACACCACCTATTCCTTTATGCTTTTGGCAGTTCAATAATGCATGTGTTGGAGTATGTGTGTGTGTAACGTGCGTGCGTGTGTGCGTGTGTGTGTGTGGATCATCCAATGAGGTTGTCCCAATCAATAGTCCAGTCTTTCATATGCAGATGGCAACAGCAGGGGGCCATAGGTGGAACAGCCTGCCATGCTGCATACCTGTGTGTGCACACACACACACACACACACACACACACACACCACACCACACACACACACCACACACACACATACACTGCACACACACACACACACACACACACACACACCACATACAGATCTGCACACACACACACACGTACACACTGCACACATACACACACACCAGAGGACTGACAGAATTAGCACAATAAAGCTCTTTATCATTCACTGTGTGCTGGATTGAGAAGGGAGTGTGTGTGTGTGTGTGTGTGTGTGTGTGTGTCGTGTGTGGTGTGGTGTCTGTGTGTGTGTGCGCATGTGTGTGAGTGTGTATGTGAGACCCGATGTAGAATGTATCGTTTAAGTTAAGGATACATAGGTACACAATTCCGTAAAAAATATATTGATAGTCTTGATAGATTGATGCCTAATCTGAGGCATGAGGGTAACATTGTCAAGTGTGTGTGTGTGTGTGTGTGTGAGTGTGTGTGTGTGGAGGGAGGGGGTCGGTTGTTTGTGTTATCGAATGTTCTGTGAGATGATTATGGTTTACGAAAACACTGAAAGAATGAGGGTTTAACCCCAGGAGGAGAGGATGGGAGGATGAGAGGAAGACAGAAAGTGGAAGAGTGAGGAATCATCATGAAAGCCCTTTAAACCGCTGTGTTCACACACTGCGTAGGTTTTACACATCCTGGTGTTCTACAAATCTCTTCTGATTCCC
>CAEFZP010001439.1:0-128386 GCA_903064625.1 Mallotus villosus | reverse complement strand
AGAGAGAGTGACAGACGGCGGGCTGTAAGAGGAGACAGCCGTTCAGAAGCAGCTCCACTACTGATGGTTGCGGTGAGGGGAAGTGACACCAGTAGTTGGCTTGGTCTTCCAGGGTCTGCACCGTGTTCAGAGCGGGAGAGAGCTAGGCATTATCAGACAGCGCACGCTCGCTCGCTCGCTCGCCCCTCCAACACGCACCCACTCGGAGGAGAGAACACACACACGCGTCAACTCAATTTGGTCTGTGAGCAGACTGGCATAAACTGACTGTGTAAGACCCTTGTCGTATGCATGCAGAAAACACACTCACTCACAAATCCCCCCCACATACACACACAAAGTGAACCATGTTGTGAAGAACAGGTTTGGGCTGACAAACAGTGGTTGGCTCAACCATCTGACATGGTTGGAACATGACAGCACAGCATTACAGCAGCATGATCTCATGTGGCTAGTGCAGCTACTCTCTGCAACAGTAGGGGGGCAGCATCTGGGGGGATATAATACTAGACTGGTTCAAGTGAAATTATAGGTGCAAACTGCTGATAATGTATCTATTAACCCCTCCAGCCATACTGCCCCACTTCAACATAGCCAGGCTAGTTTGGTGGGTCAGGCAAATTGAATTGTTGAAATCCCAGCATGCACTCCAAGTAGCCCCTCCCAGGGTCAGAGAGCATGAGTGTTCTTCTCCTCTCTCATCTGTCTCTCTCTTCACCTCCATTACATCTTCACCTCGCTTGTTTTCTTTATACCTCCCTCCCCCGGCCTCTCCCCCGGCCTCTCCCCCAGCCTCTCCCCAGGTCCCTCCCCAGGCCCTCGTCTGCACGTCCCCAGATGAGACATCCACCACCGGCTCGGCTACCTCATCTGTTAGCGCTCGTATTTACTTCAGGGAGATTAGCACGCGTGTCATATTTATCTTCATGAAAGACTTTGGTGCAAATTGAAATCCCCACTTGTGAAGGGAAGGAAGACGCGGCGGCGCGCTAATACGCTTCATGAAGCCTGAGATCCAGTCAGACTGTGGATCTATTACTGCAGGGACTCTCATTCTGGAGCAACGCTGGGTTTCCCTGTGTTAACTGGAGAGATAGAGAGAGAGAGAGAGAGAGAGAGAGAGAGAGAGAGAGAGGGAGAGAGAGAGATGAGAGAGAGAGAGAGAGAGAGAGAGAGAGAGAGAGAGAGATAGTGTTTGTGTGAAACAGATGTGAAATAGAGAGAGAAAGAGAGAGAAAGAGAGGGAGCGATCCAGTTTCATAATCATAACCCTACATGATACTACAAGCCTCGGCCTGCAATTCATCTCTCCTCCTTCTCCTTCTCCTCGTCCCCCCTTTCTTCCCTCCATCCATTCATCTGAGCCCCAATAAGCTATTTGCACTTCCACGCTCGGCGGAGAAAATTGAAATAAAGTGTAAATTTGATGGTTTTAAAATCCGAGCGGAGTGGAGACAGAGAGAGATTTCTCACCCCTAGCGGTCGTCACTAAGTGGTTGTGTCGGGCGTAAACACGACATGACTCCTCTGCCTGGTGCTCCACGCTCTCAGGAGCAGGCTCTCCTCTTCTGCTATCAGAGGAGTTATGGTAACGTGGAGTGTTGACATCTGGAGTCGCTCCTCCTCAACGCTTGTTGGATTCAATGAAAACAGCGTTTCCCTCTGACTCTCTCCATCTCTCTCTCTCTCTCCCTCTCTCTCTCTCTCTCTCTCTCTCTCTCTCTCTCTCTCTCTCTCTCCCTGACACGGGCTCTTATTGGAATCTGCACGGCAATTATGGCATTTATAATGGCTTGTTCTGTGTAGCGTGGAGAAGAGAGGAGGAGAGAGGATTCTAAACTGGTGGTTTAGAACAAAGGCTAACTAGCAGAATTCTCTGTCTTATTTAAATAAGACACTGTGACAGACTAAAGAGTTCATTTAAGGCTCGGTCTTTACAATGAGCCGTTGTAGCGAGATCTAAAAGAAAGAGTGTCTGTGTGTTTTATGCATGTGTGACTGTGGTTTTATGTGTGTGTGTGTGTGTGTGTGTGTGTGTCTGTACAGACAGTGCAAAGTTCTTGAAAAGGCTTAGAGATATCTTCATGTTTCCTAGCATGTCCATGGTCAATTCAAATGAAAAGTATCCGTGAAATGATGCAGCAGCACATCAGTGACAGAGCCATCAGGCCATGTGACTCCAGAGTCATCAGAGCCATGTGACTCCAGAGCCATCAGGCCATGTGGCTCCCGAGCAGGAGACAGGCAGGCCAGCAGACACAGTCAGCTAATGGCCAGGCTGCCACCCATATGCAGCTAGCTGTCGCTGCCTAATGGAACACATGGACTATTAGCCAGCCTGTGTACTGCATCAATCCAACACTGCATCTCCTCTTACACCCTCCTGCCCCCATCCCCCCTCCCCCCCTCTGAAGTCCCCCCGCCCCCCCCACCCTTTCCTCCCTCCCCAGGTTCCAAGGCACGATGACAATAATTGATTGTGATTGGCTGTGGAGATGAAGGTATCCCTGGGATAGGTCCTGGGGTTTCTACCCATCAGGCCCCTGGAGGGAGGGAGAGTGTACATACACACACACACACACACACACAAACACACGTAAACACACACCCACGGCGAGGCACCATGCAGATGTTTAGAGTTCGGTCCTAATCAATAAGAACTAAACCAAGATTGGCGTTCGCTAGACTCCCCCTGACAAGTGCCAGCCTAATGTTTGTCAAGCAAATGAACCAGTCTGCAACTCCTCACCTGCTCACACACACAAACACACGCATACAACCACACACACACACACACACACACACACATATGGCTCTGAAGTTAAAAATAAGAAACATGCATACATTATCATGCATAATGTACAACTCTCCATTTAATATGCAAATTCTGTAAAATATTACTGAATACCTTCTGTTCTAAATGAATAAATTTGAATTGCAATTAGAATAATCTTGTATAATTAATGAAAACTGTCAATTTTTGTTCATAAGTAATTTGATGAACATGTTGATAGGACACTTATCAAGTTCAGTAAACTGTTAGATTAGGTAGATGAAGAAATTTGAGGGAATTTTCCAGCAGCTATGACAATGTCCCCTGGCAGGAGATACAAAGACAGTAGCTGGCAATAACCCTGACATGAGGGAGGAGGGAGAGAGAGAGAGAGAGAGAGAGAGAGAGAGGAGAGAGAGAGAGGAGGGAGAGAGAGAGAGAGAGAGAGAGAGAGAGAGAGAGAGAGAGAGAAATAAGAGAAGGATACGGAGAGAGGGAGCTAATCTGTGTATCAGAGTGTTGAGATGAAACTGAGACCTTGGTGTGTGCATGTGTGTGTGTGTTTGTGTTTGTGTGTGTGTGTGGGCACGCTGTAACAGCTTGTCGCTGAACAGAGCAGAACAGAAAGTAGTCGCACATCGCTACAGCTTCACTTAATGTCACTGATCAGTCTGGTCGCAATGATCTGAAGGGTCAACCCCAAGGTCAACCTCTTCTGCTGGGGAACATTCTTCTGTACACACACACACACACCACACACACACACACACACACACATGGGGCGAGGCTAAATGCTGTTTAAAAGATAACCGCATCTGTTGGCTTACTGCTAATGAGAGCATTATGAGTCGACAAACTGACCCCCTCTCCTCTCCCTACATCCCTCCTCCCTCTATCTCTCCCTCTGTCTTGGCCCATTAGTTCCCTCCCTTCCCCACCTCTCCTTGTCTCCTGCTTTCCAGCCCACGACCTAAGCAGGGTTTCTCTGAGAGGGAGGGAGAATGTCACGCTACTCACACGCTAAACACAGCGACATGCGTGTCTCTCCCTGACATGTTTAATTCATGAAGGCCGTCATCCATGTAAACCTCCTGATTCATTCCATCATGACCAAATCTTCATCAGCGGATTCAATTAATGATAAAGCCTGGCTGCTACTGGGTAGGCAGGCCGCTCGTGTGTGTGTGTGTGTGTTCATTAGTGAGCGCAGAGGAGTTGTTGGAGGCTGGCCTGTCAGAGGCGCTCCCATCAGCAGAGAGAGCCAGCCAGCCTGGAGGAGACACAGGACTGGTGGGGTGTGCAGGTCCACCACTGTCACCACACACACACACACACACACACACAGCCACATACACACACCGGCTCATCAAACTAGCCAGCCACAACCAGTCACAAAACACTGACAACCAAGACTAAAACACCCGATACCCAGCACCAGCACTCCAAACTAGGACTAACATGAACCTGCTCCTTTCCTTGTCCACTGATTGCTCTTTCTCTCTCTCTCTCTCTTTGCTATGGTCTCTTGTTTGGCTTTCTCTGTGTCTCTCTCTCTCTCTCTCTCTCTCTCTCTCTCTCTCTCTCTCTCTCTCTCTCTCTCTCTCTCTCTCGCAGGAAGTGTGTCACTTCTGAGTCTTTGTATGTGTCTGTGTGCTGACTATGTGGTTTAGTTGTGATGCGTAATAGTTGACGTACTTATCACGTTAGTCTGGAGCAGATAACAGCTCTCCTGTTTCTATATCATCTGGCGATGCACTTTGCTCACAATTACTGTCCATCTCCACTCGCTGTTTTCATTGCTGAAGTGTGTGTATGTATGTGTATGTGTGTGTGTGTGTGTGTGGGGCTTTCGGCAGAGCCTCTGCTACAGCCCAGTCTGCAGGATACAGGAGGCTGCCACAATGATGACACTCACCCTCACACACACTCGTACACCCTCACACCTGTAACAGATGCTCCTTTCATGCATTGCTACATGCATCTGTTAAACACACATATATATACACACACACGCGCCTTCTCGGTGACTATGATCATCTCCTGTATGATTCCGAGCATCTTTCCCTCGAACCTTTGTGTTTATATTTACATGAAGGTGTTCGGTGTTGAGAAACATGACATAAATCATGCGCCTTCCATATCAGCCCCACTCCAGCTGACGGCAAGGTTTGTCAACAGCTCTGAGCTAATTAGCTCCGGTGTGCACGTGTGTGTGTGTCTGTGGTGTGTGTGGGGTGTGTGTGTGTGAATGTGTGTGTGAATGGCTAATGTGCTTCTCTGTAACGGCATCATTTGGAGTCCACCCACATCTGGCGCTGCGTGTGCAGCCATACTGTAATTAGCAGGAAATGCTGTACAGGTTTTCTACTAATTAGCAAATTATGCTGAAAATAGCATCAAGCTAATTAACAGTTATTATGGCATTTTTTGAAAGTATGACTTTAATTAGCAAAGTCCTGACGCAGGCAATTTCCAACTTGTCCAGGAGAAGTACAGGACATGATCAAGAGACGCCAGGGATGATGGGGACCAAGACAGAGCTGGAGAGAGAAGAGAGGGATGAGGAGAGAGCGAGGCGGAGAGGTAGAGGTGGAACGTGGAAAGACAGAGGGCATAAGATAGAAGGGGCATAGGGAAGAGGGGCTGTCTCTCTGTGTAAACGAAGGAATATCTGTGCCTACTAGCAAGTGTGTGCATGTGTGTGTGTGTGTGTGTGCGATCAGCACATGAGGTTGCAGTACCACACATCCACCCAGAACTTCCAGCACGATACTGTGGGACTGGCTCTATTCTCAGGCTTTTGGCAACCTCCCACAAGCTCAAATAAGAGATGTAAAGAGATGTTATCAAACATCTTAAGATGTTTTGACTGACCTGATGAGAAACAATAAATTCTAATGACGTGCTGAATGTTTGAGAAAGAGAGCTGTTCCGGGATATTGTAATGAAGTCTGTTTTTCCATGAAGCAGGACAGTACTCAGTTCCCAGGCCCAGCAGGCTCCTTTAGGGGGTTACAGGGGTGTGTGTGTGTGTGTGTGTGTGTGTGTGTGTGTGTGCATGTTTCCTGTCTTCCCGTTCAGTCCCGCAGGGATTTACCCAGGGCCTCCTGCTGGAAAGAAAGGAACAGGAGGAGGAGAACAATGATTCCCATGCCCCTCTCTCTTACTCTCTCTCTTTCTCTCTCTCTCTTTCTCTCTCTCTCTCTCTCTCTCCCTCCGTCGTTTAAAAGATGTGTCAAAATTGCCCTGTCGTTTATTCATTCATTCACAGCCACGACGCACCACACATACACACACACGCGTGCACAGCTCTTTGTCTCTGTCCTGGTGCCTCTCTCTCTCTCCCTACCTCTCTCTCTCGCTCCCTACCTCTCTCAGAGTTTTGACGGACAGCTGACATTCTGCTGTTTATTATCAAGCAGTAGTCTTTAGATGCTATCACCATCCACTTGGTAAGAAAACAGAGCAAATGTCAAATGCTGCATATTCTCCCTTTCTCTCCCTCTCTCCTGCGACCTCTCCGACGCGTCCGTGTTATTGTGTGTGTGCCGGGGGGCGGGGGGGGGGTGGGGGGGGTGGCAGGTGGGCGGCGGGCCATCTGCATGAGGAGGAAGTGATATCTGTCACTCCTGTTGTCTGGTCCGCTCTGCAGACACTCAGACTGGCCTTTCACAGCGCAGGTGTTTAGAATACACCTGCAGGCGGAAATAACACCAGGCGAGCGCAGGAGGGAGAGAGGGAGGGGGAGACACAGAAAGACACTTGGTCTATTTTCATATGAAAGGGCTGGAGTTTTCCTATCCAGCAGACAGAGGCTTGGACTGGACTCTGGCCCTCTTCCCCCCCACTCCTCCATTCATCATATACGCCTTACCTCCTTCCACCTCTCCCTCCTCTCCTCCCTCCCTCCCTCTCTCCCTCCCTCTGCCCGTCCTGCCTCAGTATGCAGGGTCTGTCCTCTGGCAGGGAGACTCTGGGTAATTAAACTAGCGTGTTCCAAAGGCTTGACAACAGCAGAGCAGACAGGAGCAGGCCCTAATTTCATTACAACCAGGAGCTAACTCATAATTAGGTGTCTTTCACACAGGAGAGGAGAGACACGGATAGAAGGAGAGAAAGAGAGAGAGAGGGAGGCATGCTGTGGGGCCTTGCCCCCACCCCCAACCCCAGCCCCATCCTTCCTCTCCCTACAACCCCCACCCAGCATTAACTCTCACATCCACCACCCTACAGAACACAGGGACACTTGCAGGGTTAAGCATGGGCTTACACACACACACATACACACACGGACGGTAAGTTCAAAGTCTCGGTTGATGTTTCATCCTGTTTGTTTATTTGTTATTGACCTGCTCTTTCTTAATCCAGGTCCATCTGCTGCAACATCATTTCCTGTTCAAGGCAGGTTGAAAAAAGACGTGATTTTCTCTGGATAGGGCTTATTTTAGTCAGCAATCCTGACACACAGCCCATGTGTGTGTGTGTGTGTGTGTACAGGTCTTTTCTCAGGCTTTGCCATTAAACTAATTTACTATTTCCCTTCATTGGCCGCAGAAAAACAACATTTACTCAAGGACTCAGGGTGTGTGTGTGTGGTGTGTGTGTGGGGGGGTATGTGTGTGTGTGCCGAGTCCAGGGAGGTCGTTTTTCAGAGAGTTATTAATGCGGGGCTTAATGCTTACTTCACTTTATTTATCTCCGTCTTTACTGAAGGGCCTCATTTGCATTTTTAATTGATCAATATGGTCCCCATTCCTTTGGCACATCTGTCAGCCCTCTCTCCTCCTCCTCTCCTCCTCCTCATCCTTCACTTCCTCTTCTCCTCCTCATCCCTCATTCTGACAGCTCTCCCTGGCTGAGAATAGGCCATTCTCTTCCCTCTCTCCTCCTCCCTCTCCCCTCCTCCTCCGTCCTCTCCCCACGCTCCCGGTCGGGCTCGCTCGTCCTCTCAGGAGCGGGCGAGACCCTGACACACTGACTGGAGCTGGGTCTACCCCGTCAAGCACACCTCCGTCAACCGAGCCTTTATTCTCTTTCCCATCCCCACCTCTCCCTCGCTCCTCCTCCCTCCCACCTCATTTCCACGTCGCCGACCTTTCATTAAGGTACTTAGGCAGCCGACGTTTGAAAGACGGAGCCGCCGAGCTCGAAAACAAATAGCAACAACAGACAGAGAGAGAGAGAAAGGAAACTTTTCTTTCTTGGCGACGGCGTTAAAGGCGGGAGATTCTCATTACTTATCGCTGTCAAAGTTTGTCCCGATGCTACTTTTATGACTGATGTTTCAGCCAAGTCTGTCATCGCTTCAATTAATTTCAGCGTGAGCCTCTCAGAAGACGCTCGGAGCAGAGCAGCCCTCCGAGACTCCTGATATAAATAGACAAGACAATCTTATTGTCATCACCGCCAGGACGAGAGAGCAAGAGAGAGAGTTAGGAGAAGGGGGGCGGGTTGGTTGGGAGGGATGGTGTGGGGCTGAGACGGAAGAAAACTTTAATTTGATCAGGTTTCCTCCAGAGGAAAATTAAGAAGAGAAGAGAATAAGAGGAGAAGGAGGAGGAGGAGGGAGAAGGATGTGGGCTCTTTGAGAGATCCAGGAGCTGATGTCTGCTGACAACACTGTTTGTGCCAGACGCAGGCAGAGCGCCGCTAAAGCTTCATCTCCTGAAGGGGGCTAAATAAATGCCAATATTCACCTTGAGAGTCTCACCATAAACTACTGTCCCCCGAGGCAGGAGACAGTCCTCTCATCTGTGTATTTCTCTATGTGTGTGTGTGTGCGTGCGTGTGTGCGCCTGTGAGTTTTCATTCTCTAACAGTGCACCTGACTGCCTTTAACTGGAGTTTAGAAATACAAATCATCACAAGTGAATCCCCCCTGTTCTTTGTCCTCCTCTCCTGACGTGCCAGACCCCGTATAACTGAGCTGATATACAGGGGCTGATATACAGGGGCAGGGCTGACTGGCCATGCCGGGAGGTCACCTCGGGGAACTACCATGCCAGGATTGGAGAGTAATGCATGGATAACTGTTTGTCTGTGTGTGTGTGTGTGTGTGTGTGTGTGTGGTGTCTGTGTGTGTGTGTGTGGGTGTCTTTCTGTCTCCCTGTCATCTGTCTGTTGGTCAGCCTATCTGTCGGTTAGCCTGTTAGCCTGCCGGCCAATCGGCCTGCCTGGTTGTGTCTAATGGTTTGCGGCTGGCTTCAGAAAGCATCCCAGATCTCATGTTAATTGTAGAGTTGGAGCCACGCTGTGTTGTTCTTTGTGTGGAGCGCATCCTCGTCATCTATCCTCATTATTGTGTAAATAGGTTTTGGCAGAACTCAGTAAATACAGTGAAGAGTGACAGGCACAGGAGAGGGAATTAGATTACCTACCAATTAGACGAGCCCTAGGCTGTGCTTTTAACGCCACGGAAACACTGCAAATCACTGGAACGATCCTGTCACACACACACACACCAGCCCAATCACACACTCGCACGTGCACACTCCCACACGCGCAAACACACACAGAAACACACACGCACATGCTCAACTCCCATCGTGCCACACAGGCTTGTAAGGAGATGGGGAGGGGCTCCAGGCGGGAGCTGCCACTCACAGCAGGGGATATTTGATTGACAGCCAGGTTCAGGCTCTCCAGCCAGTCAGGCCAGATGGAGCAGCACCATGCCTGTTTAATATGCAGCCCTCCGACGCCAACGGAAATTCCCAAACTGTCTCACCTCCTACCTGTAAAATTATTTTTCCATAATAAATGCAAAATATGCCACTCGTTTGCCAAGAACGCTCATTCTTCTTCTCTTTCACTGGAAGCAATTTATTTAAAGAGGCAGTGAATCACTTCCTTGTTAGAGCCGAACGAAAGTGTTAAGTTTCAATTATGGCAAAGCTTGAGGACGAACATATGTAGGAAGCGTGAAAAAAAGAGGCACGAGAAGGGAGAGGAAGGAGGGGGAGAGGGGAAATGGAATGGAAAAGAAAGGGAGAAGCGAGTGAAGAGAGAGAAAAGAGCGTGAAGAGAGCGAAGAGGGAGTAGGGATAGCGATGGGAAAAAGGGACGTGATAAGGGTCTGTTTGATAGAGTCCTATAGCGAGCTAGTCTGAAGGGCTGAACGGCACAGTCGAGTAAGAAGCAGAGCTAGCGTGTGGCTAACAGGAGCATGCTGCCCACCTCCATTTCCTGTAAAGCTCCAGTACTTCCTGTCCGGCCTGTGCAGGGAGCTCTGTGTTTATACAGACAGATGTGTTTGCTTGTTTTGGAATTGATCTCATCCACTCATCCTTTCATCCTTTCTCTTCCTCTCTTTGGGGGGGGAGGGGAGAGAGCAGAGGGTCACCAGCCAACCCACACCCCCCGTCGGGTAAGAAAAAGAGAGAGAGAAAGACAGAGGGGTAGAGAGAAAGAGTCTGGTCGAACATCAGCAAGCTGTCTACGTCCACTTTTCCTCCCAATCCCACTCATGAAGGAATTGATTTTCCTTCACCTCCCTCTGCCACCGCTTCCCATCTCCATCTCTCTCCATCCCTCTCTCTCTCCGTCCCTCCCCGCCTGGTTGTGGGTTGAAGGGGTTAATGTATCCAGTACAGGCCGTTTCCCTGTGCCAGGCGCTTTGATGTGCAGACGAGCAGAGCGCCAAGAACGACTCTGACGGCGCAATTTTCTAACTGTCAATCAATATTCGAGGCAGACCAACCAACCAATCAGAGAGGGGATCCACGAGGTCAACCAGAGCTGTGCCTCCCAGTCTATCTGCCTGCCTGGCTGCCTGTCTATCTGCCTGCCTGTCTATCTGCCTGCCTGTCTATCTGCCTGCTTGTCTATCTGCCTGCCTGTCTATCTGCCTGCCTGCCTGTCTATCTGCCTGCCTGTCTATCTGCCTGCCTGTCTATCTGCCTGCTGCTACTGCCTGCTGTCTATCTGCCTGCCTGCCTGTCTATCTGCCTGCCTGCATGTCTATCTGTCTGACTGTCTGCCTGCTTGCTTGCAGAGTCTCTCGACGACAGACAGGGAGACAGGCAGGGGGCAGTTTAACATGGTCTCCATTTTTTGAACCTTTTCAGTCACACAACCCTCTGGTTTACTCATCTTAGAAGAATGAGGAGAAAGTGAAACATTTGGATTTATTCTTTTATAATATAATTCATTTCACAGAGACCCACTCTATCATGGAGGTGCTTCAAAATAGAACCAATTATGGTTTATTTAATAATTAAGGTTGTATAAATAATACAGAAAATATGTTTTTATATTCTTCTTTCCAGTCAATCCCACTGAAACATTGATGAGATTGATGGGAGATAGAGAAGCTTGAAAACAGAGAGGTAGCACAGATACAGTGAATTATGAAGACCTATTGATTTTCAACTCCTCTGCTATAGGGCTGCCAGGTAATCGCATGTAGTCACATGTAAAGTGTACTTTCCTGGCCCGGGATAATACCACTAGATCAAATATACATGAGACTGGCCTGATTCAGGACCAATCTCTTCTTGCAAACAAAAAGGTACAGAGGGATGGGAAGAGAGGAGAACAAGGGACAGGGTCGGCTGGACGGGAGGAGGGGAGGGGGGGAGGGGGAGAGGAGAGGTAGGGAGGAGGGGAAGAGGGGAGCTGGGGAGGAGGGGAAGAGGAGGGATGGGGAGGAGGGGAGGTAGGGAGGAGGGGAAGGAGAGATGGGGAAGAGGAGAGGTAGGAAGGAGGGAAAGAGGAGAGGTATGGAGGAGGGGAAGACGAGGGATGGGGAGGAGGAGAGGTATGGAGGAGGGGAACGGGAGAGATGGGGAGGTGGGAGGACAAACACTATAAGACGGCACACACAAACAGACACACACAAACAGACACACACACACACACACACAGAGTGATGCAGCGTCCCCGGTAGTTAATGCTGGTGTGAGGGGGCCCCTGTGGGGTGAGGACTTGATGTGTGGCCTTGTTAGCGAGGCTAAGAGGAGCATAAATACAGCTCTATTACAGCGCACACACACCGTCCTCCCATTCTAATAGTCAGACCACATGGAGCTAAAGCTGCATTAGCTGCTGCTGGGAAGACAACCATCACTCACTCACTCTCACACACACACACACACACACACAGACACACACACAGACACCATGCTTATCTGGCATCCAGGGCCCCTCCATATTCATGAGCCCCTTCACACACACACACACACTCACACAGTGTGACTCTGTGAGTGTGCTTGTGTGTGTTGTTCATGCATGGAAGACGCAAGGCGACAAACAAGTCCCCTCTGGAGGCAGTGTGTGATAAGACGGGTCGTAAGTCTCTCCATCTAACATGTAGATATCTCTTAACACACCAGTAGAACCTCCTCGGTCTGAAGCCTGAACCGTCATTAAGTTCCTCCTCTACAGGCCCACACATTCTCACTCCCTCTCTCTGGAGGAGGGTGTGTGTGTGTGGGTGTGTGTGTGTGTGTGTGGGTGAGTCTGTGCGGGAGAGATCATCGGTATATTATCAGTTCTTGGTGTGTAGAGGGCAGCCTTCCCTGCAGTCCTCCCTCTCCACCTCTAAACTCGACTAAGTGCCTGTTTCTGCAGTGTAGCCCAGGCCTCCATCTCTGACCCCTGACCTCTGGTCCTTGAGCCCTACACATGTATGTTTAATATCCAGGCAGTTAGTGGCTAGCTGTTAGCCCCCACCTCAGCTCTGACCAGAATGGTTAACACTTCTGTGCTATTGTTTCTCTCCTAGGCTAGAGATGTCCTCCTCTCCTCAGACACCCAACCCTGCCCCAGAGGACAGGAGGACCACACACACACACGAACTGAGCTGTTTGTTATTGTGTGTGTGTGCGCGTGTCACATTACAACGCCGTGTACGAGGAGAGGAGGTGGTTTATTCCTAGTACTCTATAGGAGACCCTGCCTGTTATAACGGGGCAAGGCAGCGTTCTGTCACACTGTCAATAATGTTTGTGTGTGTATGTGGGTATCTATGTATCTGTGTGCGTGTGTGTATGTGGGTATCTATGTATCTGTGCGAGTGTGTATGTGGGTATCTATGTATCTGTGTGAGTGTGCTGACAGATTGTCACAGACACTCTGCTCGTTGTTAACTACCGGCAACCATTCTCCCTACCTCTCACACCACTGTCTATCTTACACCCCGTCGGACAGCCCTCCTTCACACACACACACACACCAACACACAGACACGCACACACAGTCACACCACTGCTCCCTCATTCTCGGCAATGACCTCTCCGCAGTGGAAACAATTACTGGAGGGAAGCCTGTCAATATCATTATTTTTACAAGAAATCAATACGCTTCACAAAGTTAATGGGCGGTTCAGGCAGCCAGCAGTACCTCCCCCACTGTCAGGACCTGAGCTGGACGACAGGCAAGGATGGAGGGAGAGAGGGAGAGAGAGAGATGGGGGGGCCCGCGGGGGGGACGAGGGGGTGGAAAGTAACCCTAACGGGGTATCTTTGTCACGAGTACGAGTGTGGGTGAAGAGGGTATAGAGATAGGGGAGAGAGAGAGAGCTCCGATGACATATTCTAGTGGACACAGAGGGAGCAGACAAGGAGCGCTGGGGCCGCGGAGGAGATGGAGAGAGAGAGAGAGAGAGAGAGAGAGATATGAGAGCGATAGAGATCTCTCGCGCTGTCTCTCTGCTCTGCTCGTCTTCATGTTCTCTCTTCTTGCTTCTCGTATGTTCTTGCTCTTCTCGAGAGGAGCGCTCTCTGCTTCTATGGTGTAGAGGAGTGAATGCTTCAGGCATGCGTGAGAGGTTGGTCAGCTTGGCTCCAGCCGACAGAGCAGCGTCTCTAACGAGCCCTACATGTCAGACCCCTTTTCCTCTGTCCACCCCTCCATTCCCCTCCTCCACTCTTCCCTCTCCTCCCTCCATATCGCTCTGTCTCCACTCCCCCACTCCCATTGTGTGTGTCTGCGTGTGTCTACATGTGTGTGCGTACACTGTATAGTCTGTTTCCACAGTCCAGATTAGAGAGTCATTAAAACCCAGGTTTCCGTCATGACGTAGAGATCATCAACAGGAAGTCTGAAGACTATCATTACTTGCCTGGGCAAATCTAACTTGAGTGCTGATTGGTTGCATTCTCGATTATTTCCTGGTTTAGGAAGGGGCCAATAGGAGTTAGAAATGTTCTAATGTTCAATGGACACAGGGATAGACAACAACACATGACAAGACGGCTGCTCTCTGATTGGCTGAAGTCGGATGAGAAACTGAGGGGTATCAGAGAGGGGGGAGGGGTGACCACACACTCACAAACACACACACCTTTCTCTCTAAACAGTGTTTCTCATGCGTTGCAGACCTTCACTCCAGCAAGTTGTTACAGGACCAAATTGAACATTTGCCTGACATGATGGAAAAGTGAGTGCTATGTTGCTGTTGTATCACCCTTATTCTGCATCCACAATAACTGCCTCTCGATTGGGTTCCCAGAAGACTTCACAGCAGTGAACTGCATTTATGAATTATCTGACACATTTCCTGCGTTTCCAAGCTTTTTTTCCTTTTTCTTTCTTTGTGATGACAACACTTCTCTGTGGAAATTTCAAGGCAGCTCTGCTGACAAGTAGAAATATCAATATTGGAATAAATTGAAGTTTTCCAAACTTGGCCTGCGAGGCGGTAGGAGGGAGAGGGGGCTGGAGCGGGGGTCTTTGGGGGTTGGAGGGTTACGGGGGCTGAGGGAGGCTGGGAGGTTGAGGGGACAGGGAGGCTGACGGGAGGTTGTGCCTGTTCCAGGGAGGGGGTCCCGGGGGAACAGGCGGGAGGATGTTGCTATGCAGCATTTCATTACCATGGCACTGCTGCCGGGAGTGACATCACACACTGAGCTGAGGGAGAGACCGATGTGGTTCAGCTCCTCACAGCAGGAGAGGAGGGTGGAAGAAGAAGGGATGAGAAGGAGGAGAAAGAGGCGGACTCGAAGCAGGAGGAGGTGGGGAAGGAATCGGAGGAGGAGAAGAAGTTGAAGGAGGTGTAGAAGTAGGGGAGGACGGGAGGGGCACAGAGACAGGAGACAGGAGAGAAGGAGACAGGAGAGAAGGAGTGGCCGGAAGCTAACAGGTCCGTTTTCAGACAGACGGACAGACTCGGACGGAGGAGAAGACGGAAGCTGACTAGCGGAGTCTCGTTAAGAAGCGCTGAGGCCTCGTGTCCTCACAAGCAGCCACGTCCAGACGGCGGAACACGAGTCATTCATGTACGAGGGCTGCAGGTGTCACTCAAGATGGCGTGTCTGTTCGGAATAAAGACGTCGCTGCAGAGAGCTGTCGGAGACGAGACGTTGAAAGAGGAGACTGCTGGCAAGAGATGACAGAGTCAAACGTGTGTGTGTGTGTGCGCGCTTGCCAGAACGGGCGTGTTCGCGAATGTGTTCTTTTTTTTCCCCGCATGTGTTTGTGCGCGCGCGGCGTGTGTGTTCGCACTTTTACAAGGCCTCTCTTTTCGCCTTTGAAAATGTTCTTGTCAAGCACAAAGCCTAATGTCAGAGTCTCCTTCTGAATGATCATGTTCAATAACAGGACTCCTGCAGGGAGAGATCTCTGCGTATCTGCGTAGAGTCTGCCGACACAGGCCCTACATGTGCTTCACAGTTGTTATGGTTAACACACTCCTTCCTGTCTAATGAGCTCAAGTGTTGAGTGATTCCCCGCAAAGTGTTTTGACAAGGGTAAAGGGGAAATAATGCAGGGATTTACTCACAGGGATAGAGTCGATATGGAATGGCGTCAGCAGGGCTATGTGTGGATGTGGTGGATGCTGGAGGTTCAGGGCTTTGTGTGTGGATGTGGGGGAGGTGGGTATGTGTGGTTTGGATGTGGGGGCTGGAGGTTCAGGGCTATGTGTGGATGTTTGGATGAGGTGGAGGTTCAGGGCTATGTGTGGATGTTTGGATGTGGTGGATGGTGGAGGTTCAGGGCTATGTGTGGATGTCTGGATGTGGGGGAGGTTCAGGGCTATGTCTGGATGTTTGGATGTGGTGGATGGTGGAGGTTCAGGGCTTTGTGTGGATGTCTGGATGTGGGGGAGGTTTAGGGCTATGTCTGGATGTTTGGATGTGGTGGATGCTGGAGGTTCAGGGCTATGCGTGGATGTTTGGATGTGGGGGAGGTTCAGGGCTATGTGTGGATGTTTGGATGTGGGGGAGGTTCAGGGCTATGTGTGTATGTTTGGATGTGGTGGATGCTGGAGGTTTTCCCGGCCTCGTTAGGTTGACAGAGCTCTTGTCTCAGGCGTAGGCTGAGACTGACAGCTCTCCACCTCTCCCTTCACCCCTCCTCACCCCTTCTCATCCCCCTCAGCCCTCCTGTATGTGCTAGCAGCCAGGAGCCCTGACCTGCCATCCCCCCTGTTTAGCTCTATACAGAACCCCCATCCCACTACCATCTAGCCTGTGTCTGTCTCCCTCAACCCATAATGATAGATCACACCCCCACCCTTCACTTTCCCCTTCACCTGGAGCCCATCGTTGTGTGTGTGTGTGTGTGTGTGTGTGTGTGTGTGTGTGTGTAGGTGTGTGTTCAACCTCCAACCTCTCCGCTTACCCCTCTCCCCCACCCTGTCACCTCTCTCTGCTCCCCGAGACGAGAACATTTCTCTTGGTGTCTCTTTTTCTCTCCGATAGAAAACTAATTTGTTTAAGTCACTGTGTAACCCCTCCCAACACACACACACACGCACACACACACACCCGGGCTGTGGAGCGTGCAACGAGCTGGCCAGGCAGTGAGGGCAGGCCTGCTGATCTTCACCCACCAGTGGACACCAGGCTGATTGCTAATCAGGATTACACCACTCAGTCAACACTCAGCTCCACACACACACACACACACACACACCACAGAACACACATTATCATAAATATAGAGGCAGGGGGCAGGGTGTGTGTGTGGGGAGGGGGACTGTGTAGGGGGGGGGGACAAGTGATTAAAATCTCATTCAAAGAAAATGTGTCTAATTCTCAGTGGTCAGATGGGACACCCCCACCTCTTCATCCCTCCCCCCGTCCTCCTCCCCCCTTTGGAAGGGGAGGTGGGGGCAGGTTATTATCTGGCTCACCCTTCGAGTGATCTCTGATTGCACATAGACACATAAATTGAAACAAAGTAGATTCATGAACAACGCATTGTGCCTTGACCTCTTCAGCACTGCACTTTGTGACAGTCACTGCACGCACACGCACACACACACACACATATATCAGAAACACAAAGACAGATTACCAAGCAGATAAGCAGGCTGCAGGAGGGTAACATGTATCTGCTGTTTGTCTGAGTGGAGGCAGCAGAAGTGTCCAGTAAGGAGACAGCCTACTGTGCCTAGGCGCTAATGGGCTAACCGGCTAACAGGCTAATAGGCTAACAAGCTAACACAGTGTTGGGCTAAGGCTAACAGGTTAACAAGCTAACACGCCAACAGCACAAGCTGTGACTGTGTGTGACAGCTGACCCTGCCCACTACCAGGGATGACAAGGTAATCACTTCCTGAGGGAAAACAATTACTGCAGGTTACAGTTACGCTCTCAGTGCTTGTTACTGTAAAAACACATTTGTAGGGTTGGTGTTGTCCTCGTGTTTCTGCTTAATTACACTGTGGGAGGAAGGAAGTCTGAGGCTGACGCAACCTGGCTCGCTTTCCCTGAAATCCTGTGCTCAACACCGTATAACAGCACTGCTTAAAGGTGTGCGTGTGTGTGTATGGGTGTTATGTGTGAGTGTGTGTGAGTGTGTGTGTGTGGTTAAAGTACAGGGGCCCAAAAAAGCATCAATTATGCATTAAGATGTTTGTGTAGAAAGTGATCAAGGCAGATATAGAGTGAAGCTATGTACGGCTGGGGGCTAGGAGTAGCTCTGTGAATGGTAGTACTTTACTAGTAATTACAACTGCACAGTCATCAGTACTACTAGAACCCTAGTGAGTTTATTAGTATTAGTTACAAACCCCTAGTGGGTTGTGGTGTGTGTGTATGTGTTTATGTGTGGAAGTGTGTATGTGTGTGTGTACGTGTGTGTGTATGTGTGTGTGTGTGTGTGTGTTTGTGTGTAAGGTTATGGGCAGGGGAGAGTGTGAATGTGTTCCTAGTGTAAACTCGTATAATGAGTAGCAGACGTCAGCTCTATGGGAGATTGGCTGGACTCACAGGTCTTGGCCTGCCTGCCAACCACAGACTGCTGAGGTGTGTGTGTGTGTGGTGTGTGGTGTGTGTGACATAGATGTGTGTATTTATGTGTATGTATTGAGAGAGAGAGAGAGAGAGAGAGAGAGAGAGAGAGAGAGAGACGTGAGAGAGTGAGAGAGAGAGACGAGAGAGAGAGAGAGAGAGATGAGATGAGAGAGAGAGCGAGAGAGAGAGAGAGAGAGACAGAGGAAGGGCCACCCCTGACAAGCAAGTGTGGAAGCACAACACACAGAAGAGAGATAACGTCCAGCATGTTGCTGCTTTATCTAGTTGCCTCTCTACACTCTGTTCATGGCTCTCCGCCTCTCGCTACACTACTCTGCCACCCAAAGAGTGAAATGTTGTGTATGTGTGTGTGTGTGTGTCCTCTGGGACATGCGGTTTTCTCCTCCATTATCCCACTGTAAACTCTGCATGCTCCCTGATTGGATAATGGTTCTCATATGCTGAGGCCTCCCTGTTAGTGGCCAGGCCTTGGATGGTGTGTGTGTGTCTGTGTGTGTGTGTGTGTGAAGCTGTTTGCGTTACATATCCATTTGCATGCATTCGTGTTTATGCAAGCATATCCATATACAGTATGCAGGTGTGAGTGTGAGTCATCTGGAAAAAGCGACAGAAGCCTAAAACATTATTTAAGGGTTTTCTAAGTGAGAGGTTGGGCTCTATACCTGCATTACAACTATCCTGTATCCCTCCACTATGACCAAACTACATTCCAATTGTCCTGTATCCCTCCACTATGACCAAACTACATTCCAATTGTCCTGTATCCCTCCACTATGACCAAACTACATTCCAATTGTCCTGTATCCCTCCACTATGACCAAACTACATTCCAATTGTCCTGTATCCCTCCACTATGACCAAACTATATTCCAATTGTCCTGTATCCCTCCACTATGACCAAAACTACATTCCAATTGTCCTGTATCCCTCCACTATGACCAAACTACATTCCAATTGTCCTGTATCCCTCCGCTATGACCAAACTACATTCCAACTGTCATGTATCCCTCCACTATGACCAGGCTGATAGACAGACATATATATTACACTGTTCATCCAATATAATATTCCAACTTCACAGCAGAATATGCTGCATCTTATTTTAGACTTTGATTTGATCGACTCCCCCAGTATCGGTCGTCAGTTAGAAACACACACCAGCCTGGAATGATGGTTTTATATTCTCCGTAGCCTCTCCGCTCAGTCGATACGCTGATGGCACCATGCGCTCTCATAGCGACTATTGAACGCACAGCTGGATGAGCAGGAGTGTTTTTATTGTTAATCAATGAGGATCCATTCCAGCCTGTGTGTCTGTGTGTCTGTGTGTCTGTGTGTCTGTCTCTGTGTGTGTGTGTGTGTGTGTGTGGTGTGTGTGTGTGTGTGTGTGTGTGTGTGTGTGTGTGTGTGTGTGTGTGTGTATGGGTGGTTAACAAAGATCAATAGCAGCAGGTGGTGGGAGGAGTTCTGATTTCAATGGGCCGGTTCACCAGCAGGCATTAATCAGGAGCTAAATCAAACCATGGGAAGGTGGAGTCAGGTGAACCAACACACACACACACATACATGCACACACACACACATACACACACACACAAAGTAGGAAATCCCTGTCATACTCTATCTCCAGAGCTATAAGGCAACTTTGGTGTTTCTGGAGAGAGTTTTCTCTCCGCATGATCACTGAGAAGATGTGGGCTTAGAACCAAAGCTGGACCTAAACCTCTTTATAAAGAGTCAAACTCCTGTCATATCTCCACACACACACATCCAGCCTGAGAGATCTCCAACAGAAACCCTTTTATCTGCTCTCATATCTAACAATGAACACAAAGAAACAACGAGAATCGATACAACGACTCGATGACAGAAGATCTCCACACTGCTGAATGTGTTAGCCAAACCCTGACAGCACTGGTATTACCCGGTGACACACACACACACACACACACTAATACCTCCTTCACACAAGCAGGAGACGATATAATATGGTTAGAAAGAGCTGGCTCCTCTCTGGTATTTGAACTCCTGTTCCCTTTGAGGAGAAAGAGGGACTAAAGCTAGTGGCTCTTACACCTGTCAGCACACACACACACACACACACACACACACACAGTGTGTGAGAGAGAGAGAGAGAGAGAGAGAGAGAGTCAGAGAGCACTTGACTGTGATTTCAGCACTTGTCTTCAAAAGGCTTCACTGCTGTTCTGAAGAGCCCTCAAAACCTGCTGTAGAGGAGGGGGGGGGGAGTGAGGAGGGGTTAAGTGACTGATATGGGAGGGAGTTAAAATAGAAGGGATAAGAGGATGGGTAAAGAGGAACATAGGGGACATAGAGAGAAGAGGAGGATGAGGATAAGGGATGAGGGGGGGAGACAAAGGATGAGGAGAAGATGAGTGGACAAGAGGAGAGGAGAGCGACCTGCCTCTTTCAGATAGGAATTAAGTGACCCCATTGTTTGTTGGCCGAACAGAGAGGGTCCTGGATGCTAATACTGCCCCTTCTTTAGTGGTCTGGGGACTCCTGTAACCTCTGACCTCTGAACCCTCACACAGATACATGTTATTGGTTTAGAACTATTGACAAATCCTACCAGGGGACTGGAGCATTTGTTTCCATTAAAATCTTGGTTGTTTAGCATCCACACTTGGACACTTTTGTTCAGTATATGAACATCCACTTCTCAGAGTGTGAGGTTGTCCCATTCAGAATGGCACCACATCTCCATCTAGTCCTGGGTTCTTAATCAAACTCAGATCATCATTAGTTGACTAAACATGAGGGATGTGTACTGATACAGTAGCAGGCAGGCAGAGTGACTGATCACTTTACTGCTCTTATCTAGAGAGCATGACAGTACTCACTTCATCTGTGATCTGTTCATCATCCTGTTATTCCATCACTGTATTCATAGGGATCAACCTTGTGTCATTTCGAATGCAATACATTACAGGAAAATGTGAATTCAGATATTTGGATTATAATAAATACACAATTTCATAAGGATAATTGATCATATTTGTTTCCATTTAAACGAGGCGAGTTTTCCAGTCACAATTGTTTCATGTAGGCCTATTCTCTATGTGTGACTATGAAATGGGGCCATGCGTGTTTATAGTGTAAACAACATCACGACTATGGGATTCATATATTAATATTTATTAAAGGTCTAAATGTACCTAACCTGGAGCGGTCACTATAAAGCAACAACACAGTTATGTATTTAAACCATGTAAATTAGCTCAATAAAGGGTTAGTTATGTGTGTTTGTGGATGCGTGGGTGTGTATGTGCGTGTGTGTGTGTGTGTGTGCTTGGTAGAAAGAGAAGAAAGAATGGGTTTCTGGGGGTTATAATTGCTGGGAATGATTCTAATGAGGTCTTGAGAAACATGAGCTGTAGTTCTGTTCTAATGACAAATAGCCTGGAGCAGGAGTGGGAGGGAGCGGGAAGAAGAGAGGGGGGGGAGGAGAGAAATATACAGAATCTATCACTGCACTACCGGTTAGCAGCATGGTTGAAACATTTATTTTATTTTTCAAATTCACTCAGGTTTTTACTGAAGAATATATGTTGCATCATCTACAGCGATGTTTGCAGGGGAAAGTATACCACACGGAGCTGCTTTCTAAACAACATTAGACCAAAGATCCTGTGGAGGCTTTTAGACAAAGGACCAAGGAGATAAACCACAACTCAAGCATACTCCTCATTCAAACATCCTGCCCCATAAACTGCACTGGAGATAACAGAGACTATACCAGTGACATCATTGCAATATCTAGTGTATGTGTATGTGTATGTGTGTGTATGTCTGTGTGTGTGTTTGTATGCGTCTGCATATGGCCTGCATGCCTGCGTGTATTTGTTTGTGTGTGCTTGTGTGTATTTGTTTGTTTGTGTGTATGTGTGTTTGTGCAATTGCGTGTAGGCCTACGTGTGTGTGTGTGTTGACAGTGAACACACACAGAGCCACAGCAGGGGCTTTCACACTCAACAAAAGGGGCGTGTCTTTCTTTGTGTTGCCAATCGAATAAAGCCTGTTTTAGAGCACATATGTCCTCTCAACCCCCCCAACCCCCACCGCATCCATGGCCATGGTTGATTCTAAATGTGGCCTCCCACCCCCTTACACACACACACACGCTCACACACACTCCACCCCCCAGAGACACGCACACACACAGCCTGTGCTGAGTTGGAGCCCCCTGATTTGGTTCTCAATAAGCAAGGCAGACCCTTCATCACGTGGCCCTCTCTGGCCCTCTCCTTAGTGGAGGAACACACGCTGCACCGACGCTCCCAAACCTCCGGTGGCACATCTTTATGGGAGCTTGTGCAGCTGGAAGAAATTGTTGCTTTTGTCTCTTATTTAGTCAATCAAAATATTGTTGACGATGTGCATTTAGAGATATGATGACAGTCAAATATATCTAAAAGATGAGCGATTGGGTTTTGTCCCTGACCAGCATGTGTGTGTACGTGTGTGTACATGTGTGTACGTGTGTGTACGTGTGTGTATGTGTGTGTGTGCGGGTGTGTGCGGGTGTCATCCCAAACTAAGGCCTTTCTGGGGCCCGAGTCTTCCGTTGCCTTCGTTCTGTGCCAGGCGACAACAGCCCATGGCCAGGAGGCCCTTCCTCTCAGCACATGCTAAAACCATTTTCCCCTGCAGAGGAAACACACACACACATACACACACACACACACACACAGCTGAGCTAGCAGCCATGCTCCAGGGGAAACACACACCAGTCCCATTAGCTCAATAGGAAACAGTCACACACACACACACACATAGCTCTACCTCACAGAAGAGGAAACTCACACCAGCCAGAGGCACTACCTGCTATTGACCTCTGCTCTCTGGAATGTCAGCCTGCTTAATTCCTGGTAAGAGCCTGGTTACAGGCAGAGTAGGATTACTGTGGGAACTGCTTTCTGCGATCGAACCAGGGTCACCCGCACACCAAGTTCAAGTGTTTACCAATAGACCAAGAGGACACCGTGAGGTCCCCAGATTGGAGTAACCAGAGTTTGAGAGGTTTTCCAACCACCTCTGCTACACATCGCGTCATCAGATCAAGGTGGCCTGACTCCCCACTGCTTAGGAACGGCTCTGCCCGTCCTCCACTTCTCCCTCCCTTCTCTCTCCCTCCTCTCCCCTCCCCTCAGCCACCTCGCTCTCCTGCCTCTCCCTGTCTCAGGGAGCAGCGTGTGGCTCCTGTGTAGAGGCGTGTGGTTGAGCAGCAGAACACGCCACGGGCGCTGGGAGACAGCTATAATGGGAGTCAGACAAACAAACAAGATAACAACCTCACCAGAACTGTGACTGGCAGTTCAAAAGGCAACCTCTCTCTCACACACTTACGCACACACACACACACACACCACAAAATAGGATGCCGGGAGAGTATATTAAACAAACAGAGTCAGCTGGTGTGTAATCACGATAGTGTGCGGTGTCGATATGCAAGGCGGTTGAATACACATGTGGTTTCTCTTTGTTATTCCAACCACCTCAAGTCTCCACAGCCTAGCCTGTCCTGGACCCAGCCATGAAATGCTTGTTGTCATCGCCTTAGCTCATTTACTGTAAGCTCACTTCACACAGTCACTCTCTCTCTCCAACACAGGGACTCTCATGAATAACTCCATGATGTTTGCACCTGGAGAGGATCACACGCGAGCGCGTGTGTTTGTGTGTGTGCGGCGCGTAGGTGTCATGTTCTGATGGATAACCTACAGACGAGGATCATTCATCGGACGCAGTCCAAACTACCCACTTCACACCAGGAGATCTGACCCCAGGCCGCTGCTCACCAAGCACAGGCATCTGCCATTAGACCATGAGGACATTCTCCTGCTGCACCTAGTGCCTCGGTACGATCCCCTCCGTCCCCTCGTGAGAGGACGAGAGCAGGACATCAAGCCAAACCGGAGAGGAAAAAGAGGACACTGAAATGAATTTAGTTTCATGTGGCTTTCTACAGGCCCTCATTTACATAGCCTTCAAAAGAGCTGACCTTATAAATTCTGGCATTTGTTCAGCTTTCACTGAGTGGGATTTAATCGTATTCTGCAAGGCCGTGTGTGTGTATGTGCGTGTGTGTGTGTGTGTGTGTGATAAGTAATGTAGAATAAACAATGGTCAACAACAACTATGCCCCTAAGGAGCTTTCACTTCAACTGCACAGGTATAATGAAGATACCTCGTTCCATTGGTCAAATAATTTAAAAGTATTTATGTATCTGAACTGGGTCTGTCCTATATGGATCAGGCCTGTGTTCTAAGCCTGTCTGGTAGGACCATCATGTCTTATCTAGGCTCTCTTGTGGGGAGTTGCACCGACAACCCAGTCGATTCCATCTATTATTCATGCTTCCTCACCAGCAGGGCTGTCTGCAGGGGTCAGCCCTGCCGTGAACTCAGAGACAGGAAGTTAAAGGAAGCTCCGCCCACAGGGAAAAAACCCCAACAAGTCCAGAGAGGCTCTGACTGTGATTGTGGAGAGTCCAGAACCTTATATGATGTTGGAACCAAACCAAAACAATGACTCAGGCATGTTTGGGGTGGGTGTTCAAGTACTGGTGTAGCAGAGCTATACTATATCAGCTTTATCTGAAAGTACTTGAATGGCTCTCTCTTTTCTCTTTTTTTTGTAAATGCTTTTTTAAAATAAAGCAGGGCTAATGTACAGTGCTGGACCTGAGGGTCGCTTGTTAAATATTCTCAGATCTTTTAGTGTCCAAATCTAGTAACAGCTGTCAAATCTGACCAACTTCTGTTTTTTCCCATTCAGTTGGAGCTGGAACAGAATCCAGAGACAGAGGGAGAGAGAGAGAGAGAGAGAGAGAGAGAGAGAGAGAGGAGAGAGAGAGAGAGAGAGAGAGAGAGAGAGAGAGAGAGAGAGAGAGACAGAGGGAGAGAAAGAGGGAGGGAGGGAGGGGACAGAGAGAGAGCGAATAGGATAAGCAGATGTCTGGCTACACTACAGGAGGAATGATAAGTCTGCTAAACTACGCTGGAAATGCCAGCTCTGCTCCATGCCAGTTCTCATCCTGCTGAGTGCCAACTAGCAGTGTGACCGCCCCACTGCCATCTGGGAGAATGTGGCCCAGGCGTTATCGATAATGGATCACGAGACCAGAGTAGCTGTTAGCATGCCTGAACACTCCAAAAACCATGATGCCTCACACCCCCCCTCTATTTCCCTCTGTATGTTCATCCTGATTTCTCTCCCCCACTCCTTCTGTTTTTCGTTTGTTTTTCTTAAAACCATTTTCTCTCTCTCTCTCTCTGCCTCTCTAAACCTCTATCTACCTTTCGCTCCTTCTCCCTCCTTATTCCCTCTCTCTATTTCTGTCTCTTTCTCCCTCCCTTTCTCCCTTTATTTTGCCCCCTGCTCTCTCTTAGCTTCTTCCTCTCTCTCTCTCTCTCTAGTTAGATGTTTTGATTGTAACGTAATCGGACCTCCCTTGTCTACCTCAACAATCAGCTCTTTCAGTTTCAAACAGTCAGACCTTTGCTCCAGCTAGAAAACTAAACCCACACTTACAACTCAGCAGACAACCTGAAACACACCAGAAACCCAAATACCAATACTAACCCCTGTGCCAAACGGAAACTACATTTTCCACACACATTCGGAAATAATGACCAGGTCTCACATAGGGGAGAGAGAGAGCAATAAAGTAAACTGTGTTTTCTCATGTACTCTGCTGTTCAAGTGCTGTCCACCCACCTAAATACATTATCTCCCCTGTGACTGTGGAGGAGAGAGAGAGAGAGAGAGAGAGAGAGAGAGAGAGAGAGAGAGAGAGAGAGAGAGAGAGAGAGAGAGAGAGACAGAGACAGAGACAGAGCAGGAGGACAGAGCCATGTGCTGCTAGCAGTGATGAGCTGACAATGGGACAGCCTAATAAGAGCCATCTGCTTTTGTGATTCCAGTGAAGCGATCGCTCCTCTGTGAAAGCGATATGCTGCTCCCATTCACTTGCAGCACAGTGAAAATGTGAGCTGTTTTATCCACTGTTTGAACTTCCTACAATATCCCTCTTTCTGACTCTCCTTTCTTCCCTGGGAGTCATCTCTCTCTCTATGTCTCTCGCTCTCTCTTTTCTCTCTCTCACCCTTCGGTCTCCCTCTCTCTTATCCTCTCTCCCTTGTATCTATCTCTCTCTCCCCGCCCCTCTACCTCTCTCACTCTGCTGTTCTCCTTTTCCTCTATGACTTCAGTTACACCCATTGTCCCCCAGATTGAGCCACAAAGCCTGAGACACAAGATACCCTCCACTGTATTTAGTCACAACACAAAGACGAGCAATTTATGGGAAGAGCAAATGTGCTCAATATCAGTGACACCCTGTTTTAAACTGCCCCCCTTCTTTGAAGCTAAATATACAGTATCCCTGCCTGCTTACAATCCTCAGAGCCAGAGGCAAAGACATTTCTCTGTACCGGGCCTCACCAGACACACCAGCTGACACACACACACACCTGTCTCTTATCATGAAGAAATACACACTGCTTGCCTTCGCCTAAGCACACACACACACACACGTCTCTGTCGCCACAGACAAACATCATGCCACCCCAATTCTGTCCTCCAGAAGAGGTTTATGGTAGCTCAGCAAAGATAGCAACATCATATTAAAGAAGCACATTGAAACACTGCTAAGTAGAGAAACAGTAAATCCTGCTTGTTAAAACACACACACATACTAAGCTCAGGTTGTCATTGTGCCACATAAACAAGTTCATTTTTCCAGATACAATACGAGGCAATCTGGGGTGAATGTAAACCCATGCATAGATTTATGTACCTGCATAAGACTTGAATATTATAATTTTACATCCGCATTTGGGAAACTGCAATTCCATTAACAAGTGTAATATGTGGCCTGTAACAAGAGACCAAAAGAAATATAGTTGCATTACAATAATGTGTAAGAGCGTGAAATACATGCAGCTCCAGTATGTGTGAACACATTCATAATTCACTCGCCCCACAGTGTGTGCAGTGTATGTGTGCATGTGTGCGTGTGTGTGCGTGTGTGTGTGTGTGTGTGTGTGTGTGTGGTGTGTGTGTGTGTGTGTGTGTGTCACTACAGTGTGAGTCACTCTGGAGTGTGGGAGTTAGTCGTTCCAGAGCGTGTGAGTCAAATTTTCCATCGGTAGCCTAGGAGGTGGTTGAGTGACAGTAGCAACTGTCCTGCCTTATTTGATTGCTAATAAGAGAGATGTTCCCTGTGTCAGATACCCAACACTCTCAGATAAGCAAACAACTCTGGACACTAGTCAAACATTAGCATAGCTCTCCATAGGAGGAGTCTGCACACTCATCACCTCTCCATTGGTATCATCAACCAACCAGCCAACCAGCTACAGTTATTTTGCATCACAAGTCAGTAAAAACATATGAACAAGTTGTATCTTTCTGAACTCTGGAGCAGAACTTTCCAAGTAATTTCTTCCTGTTATACTGTAACCTATCTTAACCAGATTTAAAATAATCAAGGCCAGATGAGACAGTTAGTGGGAGGCAAAGGGAGGAGAGGAGAGGAGAGGAGAGGAGAGGAGAGGAGAGGAGAGGAGAGGAGAGGAGAGGAGAGGAGAGGAGAGGAGAGGAGAGGAGAGGAGAGGAGAGGAGGCTGCTTCCCCTGACAACCCACTGGCAATTACCCCAGTCCCCTGAGAGACCAGCGGGTTTCCAAGTCAACCCACCTGCACTTCTCTACCAGGAGACACACACACAGACAGACAGACTGACACACAGCACCACACAGAGAGACCAACACACTCTCACACAACAATGTGACACACAAAACACACACAAGGGAATAGTTCATGTAGGCTATGCAGGTCCACAGCTCATTCTACTCATAATATGGACGCACAGCGGTGTGTAGGCAAGTGGTCCTTACCTGTCGATGATGACTGGGTCGGAGGGTGTCTCGTTCCTGTTACCGCAACTCTTCTTGTCACAGCAGCGACTGGAGAGGAACAGACAGGAGACAGTCACATCATCAGGATGGAACTCAGTAGCATCTAGGAGCTTCACCACACCATGACAACCAGAATGAGGTGCCAGTTCTCTAATAGTCAAAGGTCAAGCCTGGTCTTCAATTAAAAGCCACTTTCCAGAATCTCCACCACTGACAAATTTGTTTGGTCGGATATGCTGTTTATGCTTTTGTAGGCCATGAATCACTAACAATTGCCTGGTCTCTTGACCCAACTACCTCCCGTCATTGGACTCATTCTAATCATAGAGTGAGTCTTGTAATTGTGTTGAAGCGTTTTATTTCATGGGTGGTAGGCCTACTGAGGAGTTTGTTTTTACAGTATTTTACATAGGTCTAATGTAGTCCATTGTAATCAGTCTTTATCTTAGCAGAACTCGAAGTGAGGAGGACGATGGCGGCGGTTAGGCTTGTATTGGCTGATTGCTGCTCTAACCAGTCAATCGCGGCGCGTAAACATCACGCGCGGCTCCGCAGCTGAAGGCGGGAAAACAACATGTTGTGGTGTTTGGCTTCGCGCTGAACTGAGGAGAGGCGATGCCAGGCGGCTGGGGAATAACTTCTCACGGCTTCAGCTTTTGTTTACCTCTAATTGTCAAGCTGTTATTTCTGGAGAGGAGGCAAGATGCCACATTGCCACCTTCAACCACTCATTCGGTGGGGCATTTATTAATTATAGGCTTTAAAGCTTGCATCAATCTCTACCTAACAGGCAGCGTGTCTCAGTTTAAGGCCTGAGCACATTAGGCTACCATCAACATAGTTTTAATTAATGTGAAAATACGACTCAAATGTTATGCTTCATGCATTTGAAAAACGTTGCTATGTAATGGTGACATGTCTAAATGATCTAAATTGCCACCATATGGTGTGGCAAAAAAAGACCATAAGTCTAAAAGAGACTATATGCTAGTGATTAAAGAAAGTCTAGATATGTCCACCACTTCGCAAACTCATCACATCGCATAAGTCAAAACAGTTAGGCCCTACAAGGCTTTTACTATAAGCTACAAGCAAAGCAAACACGCAGGTACACACGTAGGCACACTTGATAGTTTATATTCAAGTCAACATCTAAAGAGAGACGTTCCATTGGTTACATTATTGTATGATAATGGGAAGAGGAGGCGGCAGACCGCTGCTGCATTGTGACCTCAAAGACACGACCCCGGATTTGAGCGCATAGGATCACCATAAGATAATCATTCGTGTAGTTTCGTACCGTTCTGCGGACGAGTGGCTGAACACGGGGTCGCCACCAAAGCAACGATGACCACTTTACCCGCTAATCCATAAAGCTACGTAGCCTATAATTGCGCAGACTCTATGCCTCCTGGAGTCACGGATCGCAACAACATATTGGTTGGGAGGGAGAGAGAGTGTGGGGGAGGTGGTGGAGGTGTAGTTCCAATCATCACTGACCCCCATTTCATTTTGTCATCCGTGGCAGTGGAACATGAAATAATTTCCTTTTATCCTTTAGTTTAATTTAATAAAAAGAATGTCATAGGGAAGCCTCTTTTCTGGTGAGACCATCATGTAGGCTATTTCAACGGTGTTTCATGGCTTGTATTCTATACACGTGTTTTAATGTAGGGGAGTGGGAACTGGATTTACAATCATATCTAGACAATAGTCAAATCAGGACAACAATAGACACAAATAAACGAGGCAAATTATAAACTGTAAAATGTTCTATCAAATTAGTATATTTGATTCTTACCTGCACATGATTTCGTGAGTGAGGAGGACTCGACACATCTCGGGGTTTTTGTCTTGGCCTTCATAAATGATAGCCTGGCAATTAAAAAAAGAATGACATGGTAGATAAATAATAGCTACAAATATAGCCAACGTATGAAATGCGCTAACAGGGAGATTATCAAAACTCCCTCGCGCGTAGGCTAAATGAACACTATCAAAAGGCACATTTTAATGAACTAAACAATAATATAGGCTATGTTTTGTTTAATTGTGAAATCCTTACAAATTGTCAAAACATATAGCTTAATATACATTTCTACAACGAGAGCTATTTCATTTTATGGAGTAGGCTATATAGGCCTATATAATTGGACAATTTCACAGGTTTAATAATTTTTTGAAAATACATCAACATATATATGTATGTTTTATTGACTTCAAATGATGAATATAAGCGATATGCATTGTTGACATTTGTTAGTCAATTTCATCACCTAATCTAGATCACACATGCTTCTCGACTACAGATGGGCGATGTAAATAATAGCCATGCCGTCTACACCACCGCGCGCTCCGCCACTGATATTTGGGGGGGAACGTGCTAATGGGCAATCTGTTGTTTATTTGGAGCCGCTAACAATGATTTCTCTTTGGATAAAAAGCGGTGTCGGGGGTACGGTTGACTAATTTTTGAGCATTGGCTTTAACAGATGGCGAGGAGCTGTATAGGTGCGCTCTTCCTCGCTTCCTTTGCTCTGTCTCTCCCCCTTTCTTTCGTTCGTCTGTCTCACCCCTGGTCTGCCTGATCCATGCTATCACGTAGGCTACAACATTGCACCCGCATATTTGAAAAAACAGGCACAGGAAAATCCTACTGGCTGTAGGCTCAGCACGATTACAGTCTAAACATAAAGTAAAACCTCAACTGCAGTGTTTAAATGAATCTTTTTTTGTGCCTATAATAAAGAAAAAAAGGAAAGTCTCCTTAATGAAGCAAACAAAAATAAATAGTAGGCTATAGTTTAGGCATGTATAACATGTCAAATGTTATTCTATAGCCTATAAGCCATTGTTCCAAAATAATAAAAATGTCACTTCATTGATAAAAAAAAACTCTGAATACTTTGATCTATGTTTCCCTTCTTTCAACGGGTGAAAGAGGGACAAGCCACAAAACAAGAACATATTCCCAGGTTTGTGGGAGAGAGGGCCTGGAGTAGTTAACGTCTGTGATTTATCTCTGCGCTCGCGGCGGCAGAAACAGAAATCTATAAACTGAGTGTTCAGCGTCATTGACTCTTTGATCATACAGACCCGACCAGACCTCGAGGACGGGATGACTTAAACGTGTATATTTTCTACATTATGTGAGCTGCCAACAAATTAATAAACGAACATTAATAACAAGGCTAATCCAGAAGTTGAAGTCGGTCTATATAGGCTGGGCGAATGTACATGACAATATGGCTCTGTAGGCTATATCGCACAAGCGCACCGCATCTTAGAGGAAACAAGACATGTTGTCTGAGGCCCTCGGTACTCTCTCTTCTTGTCTATTTCCCCCCTCTATATTTGTATCCTCCTCTCCTTACACAACAGGACAGATGCTCCCTATAATCTCTCGATTGAAATGTTAATAACACAGCCAATATTAGCACAAAAAAATCCCAAACTCATAGGTTACTCCACGGCATTGCTACGCCAGTTTAGGCACACCACAAGACGCTCCCTCACAATTAGGCTGTGGCACCAAGCATTAAAGGTTAAAGGTTCCCTGAAATGTAGCTCTGATAGAATAATGATATTTACAACATCACCCTTTTTTACCGCAATGTGTTATAGCCTATAGAGGCAATAATAGGCTACATGACAAGTAGCCTACTCGATTACTTTCATTAGGCTATATGTATTTAGCGACATATGTCAGAAACATTGGACAGAAATGTACAGGAGACCCATGGAGTCTGTCGCTTGAATTAAAGGCCACCCAGGGCGCCTTCATTCACTATTCAAGGTATTCATACCCTTAATTATTTGTGGTCTACCAAGAACTGCATCTCAAGTTGAATCATGTTAAATAGTCTCACATTGCTCGAATAAAATGTACAATACAATATCAATTCATATGGCAATAACACAAAAGAAGCCAAAACAAATTTCACAGCAATGATCTTATCAAAACGATTGTTTTAGAAGCCTATGAAAAGTTCTCAAATCCGTTTGCTTCCAACTTTCTCAGGAATTATAGGCTACGACAGTGTGTCCAACACCAATAAAGGAATTATTATCTAACAAGAGAGAAAAAAATCACATCTTACCTGTTTTGTCATTGAATCAATTAACCGTACAAATAGATCCTGTTCTGTTCTGACGCCTGAGGGAGAGAGCAAAGTGACATTAAGGCTTTGTTGGATTATTGTAATTCGTAGATATCCCTCACACACAGTTTCTTACCAAATGTATGACAAGCAATTTATTATTAATCTAACTAGGCCTAATCCTAAATACAATTATATTAAAACGTTCTTTAAAATATGCCCATGTACAATAGTTTAGCCTGTAGTATTTAATTGTATAGGCTAGGTTATTGTAATTTTTATAAAAACGTGGTTATGTATTTTCCCCATTTCTGGGTGTATGGAGAAAATTATAGCCTACGTACTCTAATTTAGCACTTAAGACTGGTAACTCTATCAGGGAAACGACTGGACCACAAAGTGATGCGAGAAAATCGATGTCCGTGCATCCCTGTTTGTAGACTACTTTGGATGTTCATAATCATTTTAAGTCGTAATATCATGTTTCACTTACCGTTGCTATACAGTAACTGTAGTTTGTAATGTATCCCATTGTTAGTTTTTTCACTGTTTGGCTCCTGAAAAGAATCAGCAATGAAAGGGATCAGTATATGACATAGCCTACATTCTTAATATTCCTCTTGACTTGGCAAATATACCGTTTTAAAGTGGAGTTAGGATTTGTTTTTTATTCATAAATATGATTTGGTTGTGTTACTAAAAAAAAATAGCAATTTGTTGAAAATAGTGTGCAAGTGTTTCCGCGAGGTATTGCTTTTTCATTTTTTTGCCATAAATTGTAATTTATGTGGTGATAAAACTGTGTTAATGAGAGGATATTCCATAGAAGCGCTTACTTTATCTTTCTCCACAAAGTCAACATAAGCTGTCCTCTCGATCTCCACCGGCTGTCCTTGCCTGTCATATAGCGCGAGAACGAAGTGAAAGAAATTTGATTTTCTGAGGTTGGACGGCGGTTGCTTCTCATAGTGTGCCCGAGCCAAACCCACACCGCTGCGGGAAGAGAAAGGGAGAACATGTTGGTTAAATATGGAGATACATCAGTGATAGATGTGGCTGGTGAAAACATTGAAGATCCTGAAGCGGCTTTTAGAGACGAGAGATTCCTGGATTTGTCACTTTAACAGTAATATGATGTAATGAACGGAGTGGTTTGCGCTGAAGAGGTGCACAGGGAGATTGTAATTGATACATGGCATGGTGGGGATTTAGGGTCGATCTGAGAAATGCATTAAAATCGGCTGATTTGGCAACGTTACCTCTGGGCAGCTGTGTTAGAGTCCACCACCCCAGCTGTGTGCATCCAGGACCGGACGGAATTCATCCCGCTTCCCAGTGGTTCCTCCTTCATCGTCGTCCCCCCTCTAGGTATATTATCCTGAATTCCAAACATTTAAAACTGTTTGTGTACAAACCCACTCCAGACAAATAGGGTAAAATAGGGAGGTTGTTCGTATGGCAAGGTTTGTTCTCCTGACGATCGACAATTGTGCGTAATAGTTTGTTCCCAAATTGTGGAAAGAAACCCAAGTTCACTAGTCCAGTCTCCGCGGATCCGTCCTGCGTTGGCACGACATGAACAATTTACAGAATTGGATACAGTATCACACACGGCTGGTTGGAACGTGGTCCTGTCGCTGAAGAAGTCGTTCAAATACCAAGATATGGTTGTTGCTCTGTTTTATTCAAGTTTTCATAAAATGCGCTCGTAGAAACTTTTATTTTGGCGATGCTCTCACGCTGAAGTCATCCTGCAACAGCATAAAAAAAAGCTTCAGGACACTGCTGAATCGACCACTTCTGGCAAGGCGCTCCGGATCCAAAAGACAAATAAACGAAAAAATGATTACCATGGAGGTGTTCCCGGACACAGGAGAGGTTGATGAGGGGCCTTTAGCGTCTTGCAGAATGGATGGAAGCATACAAAACTCAGCCCTCTATCCCCGAGGACTGGAGCCTATCCCGGGAGCCAAAACTCTACACCCAGGGGATCCTCGCTGTCAGAGAGTGACGCGGAGTGGGCGCGGCTATGCCCATACATGGAGCTGTGACATCCCCGGTCCCTCGCGCAGCTTCATTCTGTGAGTGCACGCGAGCTGCTGCAACATGAGAGCGCAAGCCGGGGCTCCACTTTTTCATTCAGTGTGGGAAGATTTTTCCCCTCAAATGCACATCCTGTCAAGATGTTATTCACTACAACACCCAAGCCCTCGTGGACAAAAACGTAGCCACAGGACTGGTCTTTGCAAATGTTGTAGTGAATTGAGCAGACACGTTAGGCTATTATACTTCTTGCAAGTAAGTCCTCATTTGGATATTTAATTGACAAATATGTCTCTTCTATAGACTAAACATAAAAACGGTGACAAGGTGACAGGGAGCATGAGAACAAATAAAGTGAACATCGGGTATAGTTAAAACAATGAAGGAACGGGCTACTACTGTTGTTTAGGTTTTATAAGTTTAATAAGAGATCAAATCAACGCCGCTTTACCTCATTAAGATATCAGGGTCTCTTTCAGTCTTCTCAGAACTATTGAAGTATACATCACTTTCCATACACACTAAAACAACCGTGAGTGTAATTGACAGTCATGTCTATTTTGATATATGGAAGTCTTAAAGCTGCTAACGGTGTCTGTATTTTTTTTTCCAAGGCAAAGATTCATATTGATTCTCTGCATTGCCTCAGTTCTCTGTCATGCATCAAAATCATCATACCGGCATTGCCATAGTGCAAAGCAGACCACAAGCTGTCTGCAACATTAGCGTTCAATACATGCGATTTAATTTGATTTACTGTGGAAGTATTAGATCTAAGCAAGACAAGTGAGGGGGACTCCCGGGGCGCACTGCAGCCTCTCATCATGGGAGGAACACAGTTGTCTTTTGAAGGGCAGTAATATCACAATATCTTTGTTCTCATCTTCAAGCATAACGCTTACTTGTTGTCAGTCTTTATATATTAATATTTTAATTAATCGGCAAAAATCGAAGTCCAAGTGTGTAGGTGTGTGTGTGTGTTACCAAGGGACCGCTCTAGCAGCCCAGCGCACCGAGGGGAGGGATAGGGGGACGAGGAGAGGAAGAGAGATGTGTTTTACACTGCAATCTGTTTCCTGGTGTGGGGGGTTAATGACTACAGCCCAAGATAAGTGAATTATCAAAGATGTTGCTCTGCACCGTCTCTAAATCCATTACTTTCTCTGCACGCTCGTCTAATTGAAAACGTAAGTAATAACATTGTTTTTGTGACCATTTACAATAATGTAATTATTTTAGACAATGTACTATCATGTATAATGTCAACACGTTATTTTTTAGGTAATTAATATAATTAATGTACGAGCAAATTCGTAAATCGATATTTGCTCGATACATTGATGTGTTGTTTATCAATGTCAGCATGTGGAATTTGAACAAACAAAAAATATCCTTACATCAAAACTTCAACAGTTGTTGGGCAATATTGGATACATTTCTATTTTAACAGTTGTCACAAATGTTGACAAATTGTCCGATTAAAATGCTATAAACAGCACACTTCTGTATTACTAAATACAGACTGCGCAGCATATCGATGGCAATCTGATTACCAAATTAGGGGTTTTAGGGCAAATCCGGTTAAAACTGACACCGCTGAGTGGAAGGGGGTAGGGCAGTTGGACAACCCCATCACGTAGGTAACGATCCCGTCCTAAAAGGAGTTTTAAACCTTATTTGACAACAAATGCAGCTGCCCCTCTATTTTCGAGGATATTAGGCGAAAATGAACGCAAATCTGCGCTCAGCAGCCAGATGGTCAGAAATGGAGGAATCAGCTGCTCGTCACAACAGGCGCCGCACGAGCCTGAATCTATTTCACCTCATTTTCCTCCCCTCATCTGCTGCGCAAGCCAAGGCGTGGAAAATGTGCTCTAATTCGCCAACAACTTTTACTTTGAGTGCCACAGCCTCTGCCCTCTACGGAACCAATGCTATATCAATGGACATGAACGTGCATATTATTCAGATAAAGGCTGTATAAGACCATTTTAATTTAATTTAACTTTATGTATGATGGTATACTGTCGTTATTTAATGCTGCACACACAGAATAAGCCGTATCCTATACACAGACCTCGACCAGTCACGTCGGTGATATGTTTCTGCTGAGCACTGTTGGCTGTAAACCAATGTTAAGTCTATTAAATATTACCTAAACCGTTGCTTTAATACGTTAAAAATAACAATGTTACAATAATAAAAAATATAAACAGATTTTTCCCCAAAAATATAAACAATAAGAATAATTTACGTTTATACTTCATAAATGCATGCATGACGTAGGCTTGTCTATTTTCTATACCCTATACTTGTGCAAGCCTTAAGGCCATTTGTGTATAGGCCTATTTAGTTGTAATGTTAGATCATATTTGCAGAAGTGTGCTGACTGTACAAGCGGGACAATAGCCGAGTTAGCCATGCAGAAGGTGTGTGGGTTTGAATAAGATTTGCTTGGTGTTGCCAAGACCTCCCGAAGAAACAGCCCTCCTCCTTATTGTGTGTGAAGTGTTCCTTTTGTGTGAATTTACGGGGTGAGGCTTCAATGATCCCCCACAAATTTGCATTTAAATAGCGACATCAACCGATTCGCGTGCCACACACCAGTGGGTTCCCCAGATGTCAAGGCAAAGTCAGTCAGATGGCCGCAGCCCAGCTGTCCTCCCCACATCATACCGGCTATGTGCACACACACATACACACACTCCCATTTTCATCTCCGATCGGTTTATCAGCTGCGTACGTTGTTATGGCAGTCCGGACCGACTGACACTGTGGAGGGTACGCTGAGAGTGAGGAGGAGAGAGAGGGAAGGACGTGGGCGAAGTGATTTCCAATTCGCCGGTATAATAGCCATATGTATTTATAGGCTTATTGTTTTCAGCATAGCATTTAGCAGGCAATGTGATTTAAAAAGCTATAGGCCTAGTTTGGATATGAAGTGTCGGAGACTCTCAAATAGTTTGATACATAATCCTGAAAGAAATGACTGACAGCCACATCTCTGGATATGAATTTGAATACATTATAATAGTGTTTTATCTCATGACATTTCTGTCAATAGCACGTGCGTCTGAAGAATGTGATCTGCTTCAAGAGTTCTGGCTGCATGACAATAGGGTCGCGCGCGCTCTCAAGTTCAGATCATATCAACTTGAAATGAAAGGCTTTGAATTCTCCAGGATTTAAAGGCTGTTCTCAACTAAACTTTGCTGAATTATGATTTCACGAATTAGTTTATCAATTCGTTCCTAAATGTAGATGGGTCGGTTAGACATAGCCAGTTAAATAAAAATGGAACAAACGAGATTCACACACAAAATCTTAGTCTTACTTTCGACTTGGTGCAGTCTATATTATTTGGTTTAGGCCTTAGGCCTATGCTTATATTTTGCCTGAGTCAAAGCGGAGCGCATCAAAGACTGAATCAGTCCCGGGTATTGGCCTCCAACACGCCCTGCTCGTCAGATAATAAATGACACCGTTAATTGTTAGATTGCACATTAAGTTGAAACATCCGCTCACTGTCACACGCCGCATGAGATTAATTTACAATCCACTTTCAAAATGAGATGCGCGAAGTAAAATATGATTGTAGATGAAAATGGCTCAGATTGTTTTACTCGTATTAGGCTGCTTACATGTTCATGCTCATTTTACTCCAAACCATACGCATAACGCATTCACCTATAAATATCAAATTCCATCAGTCGTGTTCGTTGTTTATTTAGCCCATAATTAGAAGACCATCAATTTACAGATTTGGGCCTGCTGCGCGGATTAGGCTTTTTACCAGCATCTATTTTAAATACAACAGAACGGTTCAGGTTATAGGCCTATGTAATGTAGGTAAAAAAAGTAAAAAAAGCTAACACATGAAGCCGGAACCAAATTGACAACATACACCCAGTTAGCCCGTAACAGTAAAGTGCTTGGATGGATTTCGTTGAAGTCCTGCATCTGATTGAACCTTCGTCTGCGCTGTCTGATATGGCCGTGAAATTTGATTAAGAGCGCCTCCTTTTGGCAACATAAGATATACGTTTCTTTCTGAGTGAGACTAACTTCAGACCACGCATGAGTCTCTTGCCTTTGCGGAGTTGAATAGCCCTGAACTTGAGGTTATGAGGTCCAGTTTGGAGGTAAACTATAGGCCTAATTATTAGTATTCGGTGGGAAATCCCTTAGCTAACACCCAATTAATGTCATGAGGCTATGCTACAGCAACAGACACTTAAACACATTGACAAATATGAACATAGGCCTACATAATCTGTAGGACATAAAAAAGGCTATTGCTTGAAACGCGTGAATACGTTAAAGCGATCAATTGTAGAGAAAGTGCATGTCATGAGGGCTACAATTATCTTAGAAAACTAAAACACCCAGCTGTGATTTGATTCATGCAAAAGTATCAGTTTCAAAGGTTTCACGGGGAAAGAGTGCTGGAGCTGGCATCATTATAGGAACAAGGTTCGATTAGGTAATTCTAGAGATTGTAATTGGCTTTAATTAAACATGCATCGCACTAATTAACTGTGAATTTTGAACAACCGCTGGGACATTGATGTCAGATTTCATACCGTCCAGATGTCCTATAGCTACAAATCGGTCTTCAATTAAAAGCAGCCTACTCAAAAATGTCTGGAAAAAGAAGCAAAAATGTGTGTTTCAGATATTATTAACTGAGGATATTATTGACTGAACTGCATAGGTTAAATGCAACGCGTACCCTAACCAAGTCTATTGACCGCTAGATGCCGGTTTAAAGAGCCAGCAATAACCCTTGTTTAAAAGTCAAACAATAAAAAAAGATCCCCTAACCCTAGTTTAATGTAATACCCTGTGTCAATAATATTGCAACGGTGGTGTTTTATGTTTTTCTGTCTTAAAAGCTGAGTTTGAGGAGAATACATTCGACTCAGCCTATGCTATGGTCGTATAGCGTCGTTTATAATAACACGTCGCAGCTATATTGACATTAATGTAAAGCCTAAATAAAAGTATTATAATTGTTAAGAAATAATCTATTAAAAGCCTTTTATATTAACACTTCCGAACATGTGAAATAGTGAGTTATGTCAAGGGCCCAGGTTGCCAGATAATTTGCATTTTCATTCTGTTACTAAAATGAAGAGAGTGAGAGGCTGTGCGGTGAGCCCGCGGCACTGCCCCGGGCGATACTGATAGAGAGAAGTAGGCCTAGCAAAAAATGAATAAAGAAAGGGAGAGCTATTCTAGACAATTAACATGTAAAACACCCACTGGAAATAGAGACGGAATGGAGAGTAGCTCGGGTCAACTGCTCATCCTTCTAGACCAAATAAGGAAGACTGTAGTGTCAATGTGTCATTGAATAAGTTTACTTCCGTAATTAAAGATTCCAGGAGGTGCACCTGCTCGCTTAATAGTCGGAGGTGGCGCAAGTCTAATAGGTTTTATATCAGGTTCATGAGATAGATGAGATTATGAGGATGAGAGGTGGGCCAACATTTATAGGCCTGTACCCTACTTTTATATCGTAAAACAGTCCTGTGATGATTTGATTAATTGTTTCCGTTTTAAGTTCAAGGAATTGGCACCGATTTCTGGTGGAAAAGGTTGGAATCCAGAGCAACGGCAGAGCAAGAGCCCCCGGCTATTCTTCTGACCGTGTGTCCTGTCCCCGGTTTCACGGTCCCATTCGTCCCCCAGAATAACACCATCCATGGTGACAGTGCCCCACCTGCTGTCCACAAAGTAGAACAGCACAACGATGAAACCACTTAGCCTATGCTCCATTACATAGCCTATGTGGTTTGATTAAAATCGGCATGGCAACTGAGCCATGTCTTGAAGATGGAGATGTTTAGAACTCATATTATAAATGCTTCATCATAATAGATGTTCCAAGTTTGTTTTTCAAGTGTAAAATAAAGTGTAAAATATAAATATGTCACACGTATGCGTCTGTTATTTCATTGTAAGTTGCCCTGTATGACAGAAGGAGAAGAAAAAATCACTTTCTATCTCCAGGTGTGCAAATGACCCCTCCAAGGAGCCACACATCCTCCACAGAGAGATAGTTAGAGGGCCCTCTCAGTCCAAAACCACAGAGAGCAGAGGGGCCACAGGAGCCAATCCCAATGTGTGAAGGCTGAGAATGAGAGAGCGAGGGAACGAAAGAGAGAGAGAAGACCAGAGAGAAGGGGAACGTACGCTGATGCGTCTATAGACACTGCCAGGCGCGAGCGTCGTCGCCGGGCAGCTGGGGAGCCCACTGGAGAGGAGGAGCTGACACGTCGGAATTAAACTGTGCAATCCGACATGTGAGATCAACAGCCTCGCTCCTCATTTACAAGCTCTCTCATTTCCTTTTGTCAGTGCACAGGAGTGTGTAAATGATAGAGACCGAGCATGTGTCTGCTAGTGTGTGAGACCGTGTGTCTAATAAAAGGGTTTGTGTGGTAAAAATACAATTTGGATAAATTGGTACGTGTGTGTGAATGTGAAGCAGTTGTGTGTGTCGGAGTATGAGTGTGTGTGTGTGTGTGTGAAAAAGAGACAGCGAGGAGAGATAGTGTGTTAATGTGTGTGATATGAGGACTTTTGCAGTCCTACGCCATTACTTGTTGACAGATGTGAAAACAAACAGTTATAATTAAGGTGAACTGTCTGTGTTGGCTTGACCTACTACATTTTCAGGGGTGTGTGTGTGTGTCAGGCTCTTTCTGACAATTTCCATGGACAGTATATGTATCTAATCTGAGCACAGTCATATTTTTTTAAATGAGAAAAAACATACAGAACCATTTCCGGTGAGGTCTATAATGTTCCAGAAACAGTACAATTCAACACAGTGCATTTCAGAGCTGAAAAGAGTTTCACCTGAAACCTCATGGTTCTCTCTCATACCATGTAACCACTGTGATGGCATGTGCCATGTACTGTAGGCCTACCGTGTCATTCTCTATCTCAACTCTGAACACCGGGAGATGGGCAGCGCTTCCAGTGAGTTCCACATGCTACCTTTAAACACAGCCTCAGACTGAGTCTTTGTGCTGGAGCTTTTGTTCGCCATCTGTGGAGCTCTGCCGGTGAGGCGGGACTTGGTTAGCGGGTAGACCGCTGCGGTCTCCACGGGTATAGAGTTGCCAAAGGACACAATGGGCAGCGGTTCGGCTTGCATTGCGCGGCTGTAACATTAACTGCAATATAGCGGATCAAAGAGCTGTAAACAAAGTGGGTGAAAATGCAGGAGGGTCGTGAATACATTCATGGAGGAGAAAGAGAGAGACGGGAGGTATGAGAACGATAGACCAAGAGAAACCGAGGCGGAAAGAGAGAAGGTGGGGGGGGTACGAGAGAGAAAGAGAGAGACAGAAAGGGAGAGAAGAGAGAGAATGGGAGAGAGAGAGAGGTAGAGAAGCAGAAAAAAAGTTAAGAGAGCTGCAGTGTTTCTTCAGTCAGCTGATAGCTGTAGAAACAGTCAAGTGGAGTTTTTTCGCTGCTCGTGCTCCCTGACCTGCCACTCCTCCACAGAAAAACCATTCAAGCCGCCTGGCTCCCTCAGGAGGACCACGGCAACATGGCCACTTATGAAAATGTCAGACAGGGCTGCAGCGAGCTCTGCCATTGACAGAGCAAGAGGACTGAGAAATATAAAAGGGGCAAAAAGGTAACATCAAAATAAACAGATGTGCACTTGTCCATAGCCCCCCAAAGGAAATCAAAATAATTCACAGCCGTATCCCACTCATAAAAACGGTCAATGTGGCTACACCCCCCCCCTTCTGTACCCCACTCTCTCCCCTCATTACTTGCCTTATGGAGGGCTCTTCTGGGGGGGAGTAGGGCTCATCTTGGTATATGAGGCTGGGGGTGTATGCTCTTGCCTTTATTAGCACCTAAGCTCTTTACACTTGTAGCATATTGCAGCAGGTCCTAAGCTTTATAGTCTGACATTATTGAAAAGCAGGGGTTGTTTCTCCCCAGAGTCAGGATTAGACTGACAGCAAACTCATCTCTGTTGCTGCATGTCTTGCTACGGCTGCCCTGTCCTTGTATGGCAGACATCTTCTAACTTCAGCCCCCTGCACATATTGAGAGGGAGAATAAGGACTTGGAAATCTTAATTTGACTCTTGTGAACAGCATAGGTCAAGGAAGAAAACGGTCACACTGGTATTTCCAGTATTGTAAAGTTAGGTTATTTGGAAATGACCAAACACTTAAAATGCTACAGGACAACACAACTAACCCTGCACAACAGCAGTACGATATTTATGTTGTAGCTATAATTCCAGATTAATACAATAGCACTGATCTATCAATGTACTTGTGTGGAGTGTATGTGGTGGTTTTGCTTCATTTTCAGTATTCATTCTGTGGTATCTGCTGCCCTCTGGTGTCTATGCAGGGTATGTCAGACATGTTTCTATAATCATGTTACTCTTGACTAGGACTGAACTGACACATGCACCTCCTATACTTAGCACACACGTTCCTGAATACAGGGTAACAAAGATGAGCGAAGATCCATTTTTAGATTATTTATTCAAAGGCCGTTCTTCTATAGTACTAAAAATAAACTCTCATGTAGTCACAATATATTTTTTTGAGAGACAGTGTCATCTGTTGGTAGTTAATGGGCACAGAATACAACAGAATAATGGGCCCTTACTCTACATCCATGGCACAGATGCACTGCTGCTCGGGAACATTGCATGGCAAACAGCACAAACACCAAATCTACTGGCAGGGAGGACGTCCCAGGCAAATGAAGGTGAACTCAAATTCCACTTATACTCACAAATACTGACGGATCAAATTTAACATGAATTTAACACGACTGAGGGAACAATTCAGCAAAGTACACAAGAAAAGAAGGACACACAGTTCAGCATGACATTCCAACTCTCCCTGGTCTTCCGTGGCGTATAGCCACCGCACACACCTCTGGTAGCCCTTTCATGTTTTAAAAACAAAGGACACTTAAAGGACTGACCGCAATTCATCTTTCAAATGGAGATTCAACTATGTTTTACATAGGACTTGGAGGTCTATGTATTCAAGCTAAGTGTTCATTCAGAGATCTCACACACAAACAGTTCCACATTGTTGTGAAAAGACATAGTTCAATTCCCATAATTAGCATTCTGTTTGGTCACTACATACACTAAATCGTTTTCATTTACCGGTAAGTTAATTAGAGTTAGAAAAAATATAACATTTCTTTCACGAAAATTCTTGTGTACAAATCATCAATTCAAAAGTTCCTCATTTTTAGTCAAAATAATTTTCACTCATGTCATTTCCAAAGAAATGATAAGGATTTGACATGATTTACTGTTTTTTGTTTGTCAGGTATTGATACTGAAGCAGACGGTTTCTACAGTACATGTAGGCCTATTCACTTAGGCCTACGTTTCCCTGATGTATATCTATACATAGACATATATATCTATACATAGACATATATTCAGAACAGTGTTATTACACAGACCCGAGCCCAGGTCCCTGGGAAGGCTGCAGATCTTACTGTAGAGTACACAGTAGAGACATCTACATGAACACATATCAAGTTTTATGAGGTTGCACAAATAGCCTTCTGTTAGTAGCCCTTCTTATGTGTCCCTGTGTGTGTATAAATATGTCTAATCAAAAGGGTACAGTAATACACTTGTGGGGAATTTACAGTGACACAGTACTGGCTTTACAAGGCACCGTGTGGTAAACTACAAACATGGCTTCCTCCCTTCTCTCCTGATGGACCTCATTTAACATCCTGACTAGTGCTCCTTATGCCTGGTACACATATGGACATTTGCTGGACTATGCCTGATGTTCCTGGACTACTAGGAATTTGAGTAACTTATATGTTACTCAATTATTGCCAGACTTGCCAGCAATTTGCTAAATCTGAGCATTGAGAAAAGTGAATTTGATTATTTCTAACAGTGCAGAGCAAGTTGCAACACTGTGTACAAGGCAGTAATTATATTAATCGCCCCACATATCCATCTAGTTTTTTGGGACCTTCACCCTTTTATCCATAATCTCTACCTCCCCTTCTTCATCCTCTTCTTCCTCCAGGTATCCAGCTCCCCATCTAGCTGCTCAGTAGCCTATGATGTGGTTGATGTGACCCTTAAAGAGAAGACAATCCCAAAAAGAAAAATGATGCAGATTATAAAGAAAAACGACAGGGCATTTATATCCATCCATGTACCCCGTCTACAGTATGTCCCCACATAACTCCCTCCCTCCACATAACTCCCTCCGTCCCTCCACCCATTGGTGGCTATACTTCAGGCCAGAGGGACGAGGCAGAAGAGAGGACAAACTCACCGGTTCGCCAGCCAAGCAGCGTGGACAGCACTGGGGTGGACGGCTGGCCTGGACAACACAACAAATACAGAGGATCAGCACCACCAACGCCCACATGTGGCTCGACACTGGACCAAAGCCTGTGTGGATGTTTTCTTGCACTTCTTTTCTGGATCCCCATTAGCCAAGGTTCTCAGTCAGAGCTTCATGTAAATACATTACTGCATGGGCTAAATTAGATACTGCATGGGCTCGTTTATAATCTGAATTCTGTTCATATAGAATTTAGTCATTTACAACGTCTAGATAGGCCTTAAATGTTCAACACACACTGACAAACTGTTGTTGCATTAACTTGACTTCACTCCCACACAGCCATATAACCTGCTTAGAGATAAGATAGTGCCGAAAGTCCTTGTGTGTGCCTCTGTCTCAATTTGACCCATGCTTATCTATACTAGAGCGTGATCCACGAGCTAAAGAGGAGGGCCCAAAATCATTTCTTTACTGCCGATTGGTTTCAACTCTACGTTGTAGGATCTCAGACCATTGGGTTGATGCAGCAACAGCCATGTCTTACACCTAGCAAAGTACTAATAACGAGGACATCCCAGGTGTAAAGGTCCGGACCTACCGTTGGATCAGGAGGAAGAACACCATTGCCGTTCGGAGCTCCCTGTCGGTGTACTGCACTCTCCCATGTGTCCATAGGGCAGTCCGCCACCGCGCCATATTCAATTTGAGCGTAATCCCCCACTCCATCACACGCACGCTTCTGATAATCACAACAGAGCAGATTGTTGACACGAGCATGGCACTTTGATACTTAACGCTAGCTATCGCTCCCTTGCTGGATAGTAATCAGAAAACAAATGACCTATTAGGAACAGTCAGTATACATTTTAACGAGCCCTTCCACGACTACTTATAAACAAATGGCTGACTCTAATTTGACATTTGACTTTACCGCTTGGCAGCCGTTCCATTTCTCAAGGTCTCCTTCGTGACGCCTCTTCTTCTGAATTGCTGTCATATATTCCATGTTTGTATCTAAATTACAATTAGTTGTATGTAGCTAGCTTTCGTAAAATTAATTAGGAGGTATGTACGACAAGAAAGGTCAACTACTTTGCAAATTAGAAAAGTATGTTAAGGTTAGCTACTGTATTTAGCAAGCTAGCTAGGCTAGGTCCCTGGTCAAGCCAAAAAACTTGGCAGCAGTAGTGAATATGAAACAAAAACTAGCCACGCGATGAGATTGATGGTTAAAATTAACTTTAATTGCGTATCTAGCTTCTACACTACAGTAGCGTATATTCCAGACGTGCTTTCCAAAGCAAGGACATTTGCCGCCTCGTTATTTTCGTTTGCCTCTGCTCTATCTGGTTGCCAGATATGCCATATCCCCCCAATGACCAGCCCACTGCACTGTCCCAATCGACCGACGTCGATTAGTTTTGTCTGGTGGTATGTAGCTTGGTGGCTAACATCCAGAAGACGTAATGTGTAGATGATCGACTACACCATCTGCAAACATGGCGAACCTTGTGGAGGCAACATCCTCGCAGAAATTTGAAGATTTGCTATCGAAGGCTGGCAAGTATGTCGTTTACTGTCAGTAACGTAAATGTAGTTTAAATAACAAAACTAGATCCATAAAAATACTTCATACGAGCAGCTTGTGTATCAGTCCTACCTCAGTCTACCTAATTTAGTTAGCTACACTAGTAGAAATGCTAGCGCGTTAGCTGGCTAGCATTGTTTTGACGCGTTAGGCTAACATTAATGTGACCATTAAATAGTAGAGCTAAGCACTTTTCAAAGCTCAAGGATCATACCAACGACACTAATGTTTACTCTTTAGCTACTCTTTAGCAACATCTCTTGACATAGCATATTTACGGACGTAGCATATAACTGACGTTACTGCCATCTATCAAAAGTGACAGTCAGCTAGCTAGCTGTTTTGGCCATCAGAATTTGATTGCCAGTGTGTCACTCGTGTCACCTCACCATCACAAGTTCACGTGACATTCCAGTGGAGGGTACACTCTGTATGGCCTTCATGCTGGTGGAATACTTGCTTTGCAATCTGCTGATCTAGCTAGCTGTTACTAGCCAGGGTTGTGCCGGACCATTCACTGTGCCTATACCACAGGGTTCTAATTGTTAACCAATTGGGGACACAAGACGAACCCTCTAAGATTGAAATCTGACTGATTTAGTTCTATGCAGAAAGCTGTAGCATGTTATATGTGGTAGCAGACCATTAGAAGTCCTAACCTAATGTACTGTATGTGTGTGTATCTGTGTCTGTGTGTATCCATCCAGATGTCTGTCGGTGGTGCACTTCCAGGCATCATGGGCTCCCCAGTGTGCCCAGATGAATGAGGTGATGGCAGAGCTGGCCAAGGAGCACACTCACACCACCTTTGTCAAGGTAACCAAGACAGTCTCAGTTCATCTCAACTCTTCACTACTGCAGGCACCAGGAAACATTAGATCAGTAGTAACAACAATGCCTGAGTTTCTATTGTCCATGTTTATCTCTCTCTTCCTCTCTCTCTCTCTCTCTCTCTCTCTCTCTCTCTGTCTCCCCCTTTCCTAGCTGGAGGCTGAGTCCGTCCCGGAGGTCTCAGAGAAGTATGAGATCACCTCCGTTCCCACCATCCTTTTCTTTAAGGTATTTTTAGAGAACATCGCTCTCTCCCGCACACACACACACCCACACATACATACACACATTCTCTCTCAAACTCTCTCTCACACACACACACACGTTCTTCCTCAAACGCTCTCTCATTATCACACACACGTATACACACATTCTATCTGAAACTCACACACCCACACACACACACTGATCGTGTTTGTCCCTGGGTTTTGCCAGAGTGGTCAGAAGGTGGACAGGCTGGATGGAGCTCACGCCCCTGAGCTGACCAAGAAGGTGCAGCTGCTGTCGGTGGGGGCCGGGGCTGGGGGAGGCCCACAGGCCCAGGGGGAGGCCCCCCAGGAGGACTTGAACACACGTCTGAAGAAGCTGATCAACGCCGCGCCGTGCATGCTCTTCATGAAGGGCTCGCCCCAGGAGCCTCGCTGTGGTAAACACACTAGGGACAGAGGAAGGGGGGAGGAAGGAAGGGAGAGACAGAGAGAGAGATCAACATGATTTACTTCACAGACAACACAGGAACAAGTCTCCTTTACGTCTCGTTACCCTGTTTCTCTCTGTCTCTCTTGCTGTCTTCAGGTTTCAGCAGACAGATAGTGCAGATCATGAAGGAGAACAATATCCAGTACAGCAGCTTTGACATCCTGTCTGATGATGATGTGCGCCAGGGTCTGAAGACCTTTTCCAACTGGCCCACCTATCCCCAGGTCTACGTCAACGGAGAGCTGATGGGGGGGCTTGACATCATCAAGGTAGCCAGAATTTTTTTTTGTATTCTTTTTTTTAATAGCGATATCCGCCGTGTTACTGTTTTCTCCCTTCCATTCCAAAACTCCAGTCTCCCTTCTCTGTACACATTAGTCTGTCGCACAAACTATCCCCCCCAACCCGGGTCTGATTTTAGGCGGGAAACCCTGGTGTGTGTGTGTGTGTGTGTGTGTATGGGCAAGAAGAAGAAGCTCTCCTCCACCCCTTCACTGTGTCCATGGAATAGTAATATCTCTCCTGAGCCTAGTCTCTTCTACACCTGTCTCTCCTCCGTCCATCTCCTCATCCCCTTCCAGGCGTCCTTATGGGAATGCTGTGTGTGTGTGTCGGAGAGAGGATGTAGGGCAGAGCAGAGTACAGAGTACAAAGTCCTCATGGTTTCTTTATCTGTGCTGTAGGAACTGGCTGAATCTGGAGAACTAGAAAACACCTGCCCCAAAACGGTCTCCCTGGAGCACAGGTAGAACACACACACACACGTGCATGCATGCCCATGTGCAAGACACCACGATGAGCTAGATAACCGACTCTCCTTACGCCGTCTAGGTTGAAGTCAATCATCAACAGGAGTCCAGTCATGCTGTTTATGAAGGGCAATAAGGAGGTATGTCCAGTTACAAAGTGTTCTAAAGAAGCATGTATGTCTAGTTATGTAGTGATGTCAATATGTATGTATATTTAACTATGGAGGGTTATAATGAGGTGTTTGTGTGTTCTTATGAAGGCTTATAAGGAGTTCTGATTCCCTCACACACACACACATGTGCACATGCACAGACACACACTACACGCTGATAGAGCCCCAGGACCCTCACCTACCACTTCATAGTACTATTGATTTTCAGTGTTACAGATAAAAGTAGCTCTTCTGACAACTCTAATGCAACTCCTTGGAGAGCAGTTCTCTCTTCCTCGCCCCACCCCCCCCAGTTCTCTTTCACATCCACACACCCTCCTTCATCCCTCTCTTCTGCCATGATGGCTTCCCTCTGTCTCCCTTGCTCTCGACATCAGTCGACCCCTCTCGTTCTCCACACCCCCCCCCCTCCACTCCCTGTCTCTACACCCATGCCTCCCCTCCCCTCTCCCCACCCCACGCCCTCCCTCTCCACCCCTCCCTCTCTCTCATACAGCTTTCCCCTCTGCATGGTATCTTGTAAGTCAAGTTTGAAAGTGGCTGCTTTGAAGGCTGTTTGAGTCGAAGCAAGCTGAAGGATGGCTTAGTTTTCCCGGCTTCCCGCAGTTTAGACCCAGTTAAGTAGAAGAAGTGAACTGTAGGGTCCATCCTCCTTGACAAGCTGGTCTTTGTGGTTGCTGAAGAGGCTGTCTCTAATCGTGAAGCAGCACCACATCAGATGGTCTCGACAAGAACCTCAGTCTCCTTATCTCTGGAGGATCAAGGGACAGCTAGCTAGGATTCTCACCTTCATTCATGTGTGTCTCTCCAGGCTGCCAAGTGTGGCTTCAGTAGACAGATCCTGGAGCTCATGAACAACTCCGGGTAAGATGACATCTTCACACACACACAATCACACACACACACACACACACACACACACACACACACACACACACACACACACACACACACACACACACACACACACATGAGCAGTCTTATCACATGAGCTGTGTGGTTGCAGGGTGGAGTACAGCACGTTTGATATCCTCCAGGATGAAGAGGTGAGACTCTTCCTGTCATGCAGGCTACATGACTCAGTCCCTGGTGATCTGCATGCCCTTCTTTCTTGGTTTTAAATGCCCACCAAACAGTGTGTTTTATATATGTGTGTGTGTGTGCTCTCACGGCCAATCTCAGGTTCGCCAGGGCCTGAAGACATACTCCAACTGGCCCACATACCCTCAGGTCTACGTGAAGGGAGAGCTGATCGGTGGACTGGACATCATCAAGGTCAGACAGGATATGACATCACATGCCACACAACCTCATCCTCTCCTTGTTTCAAGCCTCTGCTCTAGTCTGTTGGCTGACTGACTGTTGACTGAAAGGTGAAGGAGAGGGAAGTAAACAGTGCTGGTGGGTGGGTGGGTGCTGCAGTACCACTACCTCCCACCAGATGTCCCTATAGCACCACAGTCTGCAACCTCCAACCCTCCAACGAGGATGCAGGTGAACCAGATGGACCATATTCATATGGGGTGTGATAAGAAGACCACCCGGAGTTCAGCCTCCATGGGAGTCTGAACGTGAGCGAGCGTTCTTAATCTTAATACCCCGGGTCTCCCAACTACATTAAAGTCCGCTGCCAACCTTTAGATAACGTTCTCCCCTGGAGTAAATCCTCTTAGCTCAGTTCTTTCTTGCCTTACGTCGCTTTGCATATTCCAGTAGTGTTCTTGGTGGGGCTGAGCTGTGGCTGTTAGCTGGCAGACTGCGTGTCTGCCCAGAGGCAGGTAAGAGGAGAACAAGTCTCTCTCTCAAGTGGAAGTCAGCGTGACTGCAGTGATAAGCTCCGCTCTACAGATGCTCTGCCCGCCGCGCTCACAACTCGACACCACAAAGACGCCTCCTTTCCTCTTTTACACTGGGCCTCTAAAGTCGTTGTTGTCTGTGTGTTTTCCAGGAGCTGAACGAGACAGGAGATTTGACCTCAGTCCTTCATGGAGAGTCCTAGGAGCCCAGTTACCACGACGACGGAAAGGGGGGAACAAACTCTGACTGCACACGTGTTTTCTACCTGCTCTCTCTCTTCAGCCACTCACATGGCTTCTCTTCATCTCCCCATCCAATCAGAAGGCTGACGTGAAGGCGAACGGGAGTGAAGAAATCCTGTCTTAACCACGCGTGTGTTTCCAGAAGAGCCTGTGTACAGATATACAAACTATGTCCAATCCTGTTGACCTAAATACATTCTTCCAGCTATTAGAATAAAACAAGTCCATCAACGGTATCACACAGGTCCCGCTCTTCTCTGGATCTTGTCTGTGTTTGTGCGCAACCTGCCATTCATTTATTATATTGGAACTTTGAAGATTTTGAGGTGTGTGCGCGAGTGAGTGAGGGATCGAATGCTAAAACCAGTGTTTGAAGAATAAGACAGCAGGCATATTAAAAGTAAACAAAGCATAAATATGAACGCTGGGTGTGCCTGTCACCGGGGCTCATCCATCCTCCCATGCACTCCAGCCACCTGGCTCCCCCCCCTCCCGTCCCCCGTCCTTTCCCCTCCAGGACACCTGCCTCCCGTCCCCCGTCCTTCCCCCTCCAGGACACCTGGCTCCCCCCCTCCCGTCCCCCGTCCTTCCCCCTCCAGGACACCTGGCTCTCCCCTCCCGTCCCCTGTCCTTCCCCCTCCAGGACACCTGGCTCTCCCCCTCCCGTCCCCCGTCCTTCCCCCTCCAGGACACCTGGCTCTCTCCCTCCCGTTCCCTGTCCTTCCCCCTCCAGGACACCTGGCTCTCCCCCTCCCGTCCCCCGTCCTTCCCCCTCCAGGACACCTGGCTCTCCACTCCCGTCCCCCGTCCTTCCCCCTCCAGGACACCTGGCTCCCCCCCTCCCGTCCCCCGTCCTTCCCCCTCCAGGACACCTGGCTCTCCACTCCCGTCCCCCGTCCTTCCCCCTCCAGGACACCTGGCTCCCGTCCCCCGTCCTTCCCCCTCCAGGACACCTGGCTCCCCCACTCCCGTCCCCCGTCCTTCCCCCTCCAGGACACCTGGCTCCCCCCCTCCCGTCCCCCGTCCTTCCCCCTCCAGGACACCTGGCTCCCCCCCTCCCGTCCCCCGTCCTTCCCCCTCCAGGACACCTGGCTCCCCCACTCCCGTCCCCCGTCCTTCCCCCTCCAGGACACCTGGCTCCCCCCCTCCCGTCCCCCGTCCCTTCCCCCTCCAGGACACCTGCGTCTCCCCAGATCATAAAGCTCCTGCGCCTGATCTTAAGGAGACCAGATGGGATCAGACCCCTTCATCATCTCTTTCACTAGCCCTCACTCGAATTCTCCATTCATAGTACACACTTCTTGCTCCCCTTGTCTTTATGTGTTTTCTCTCTCCCCCCCTCTCTGCCTTAAAGGTTACTGCCACATAAATGCTGTAGCAGGGGGACTCTGCAGACATCATGAAGGACTCTGACCTATACATACTGGGCCGTAGAGTGGGATGGAAGAGGTCACTGTAAACTACCAGCTCTCTACCCTAAATATAGATATTATGAATGACGTGTACATTTGCTCTGGTTTGAACACAATTGGGAGGAAGTACATTATTGGTTTGAAAAGAGGATGGCCCTCTAGCTTTCATCTCGTCCTCATCCTCCTCCTCTCCTCTCTTGTCCTCTCATCCCCCCCGTTCCCCCTCCTCTCCTGAGGACGTGAGGCCTGATTGGTGAGACTGATTATCCTGCCGCAGAGAGTGGGATCTTCAAAGGGATGGGTGTGTGCGTGCTACGCAGAGCGGCGCTGCCCTATATCACAAGTGTCTCTTTGTTCAGCCCTGATACCTTCCTCTGTTTCTGCCTTTCATCTCTCTGGGGGGGAGGAGAGGCGTCAGGAAAACCTTACCTGGACTTTATCTCTGCAGAGTGTGTGTGTGTGAGAGAGAGAGAGAGAGAGAGAGAGAGAGAGAGTTGGTGTGTGTGACAGAAGGAGCGTCATAAAACGGCAGGAAGTTGAATTCCCCGTAGTGACGTCGTCGTGATTGAGTGAGGAGATGAAGAAGACGATCAGTGATGTCGACAGTTTAGTCTTGATGAGAACGTAGAAGCACATTAGAAGTGTAGGTTGAGCCTACACAAGAGTACATGAAAAGACGTGTACTCTCCAGGAACTTCCCTCTTTCTGGACTCCAGGAGTACACAAAGGTGTGTGTTTGTGCGATAGAGCTTTTGAAACACCCTTCAGCTCCATTTACAGTCTATAGTTGAGTTTGGCAGAAGCCCACCAACTGAACTGTCCTGTTTCAACTTCTCAGTATTCCATGACATTTTTCAGTCAGAAAAATCCATCAGGGTGATCCAGTCAATGTGTTCCTAAGCTGCCTTTAGATACCTCCCGATGCCCGAGGAATGGAAGGGATATTCCATCATGGCGACTTTTCTATTCGACTCTTCTTTTCCCTCCATCACGCTGGATTATTCATCTGTGAAGAGGCGGGGGGTCATTAAAGCCTCCTTCATCTCCCTCACTATTTCACTCTCCCGAGTCCTGGTGAGCTCTGGGGGATTCCTCTTTAAAACCCATTAAGTTCTCCGGAGAGGGAGAAAGAAAGAGGGAGGGAGACCGATAGAGAGGGAGGGAGGGAGAGACCGTGGGAGGTGTTCCAGCTGGATGACCGTGGGGCTGATTGTATTCCTGAGTTTCTTAAGCGTGATTCTGGGCAGCGTATTCAGTATGGGTGTGGTGACGACGTGGCTGGACAGGGCCGCTCTGTCTCTGTCTCTGTGACGCGACCACAGAGAGGGCCATGTAGATCTGCTGGTGATTAAACTGTCACCAACACCTCGAGGGAGGGGAATAAGAGGGCCGATTGTAGGATGAGAAAAAGGGAGATGGAATGGAGCGAGACAGGGAGAGAGGTTCACAGGCCTCCCTCTCTGACGCCATCTGCGCTGGTTCCTCTCCTGCTGTCGTCTGGAACCTCCAGGATATGTGGTCCAGATGTGACCTACAGGTGGCGCCGTTTCCATACTGCCTTTGAGGACTTGTCTCCCTCCATACGACCAGGAGGGGGCAGTGTCAGTCAGTGTCAAACAGGCGGAAAGTCAACTGACATAAAAGTACAAATGGCTGGTCAGATCCGAAGCAGAATCTTTCCTCTACCCCCATTACGTAGTTTGTATTGAATGCTGGGAAACAGCCTAGGAACATATTTATCTGAGTGTTTCTCCTATAGTGTTTCTGGAAATAGGAAGAGGTTTGTTGTTCCGCTCACCATGCTTGATGTCCACTCTCAAATTCCAAGGAGTAGCCTACGTTTTAGAGTGACCCTCATGGCGTAAGTGTTCCAAACAAAAGGATGTCATCGTTGCCGCGTCCCTTCTGCGTCATCCTCCTACGTACGTTGTCCTTTATCTTGATGTCGCTCAGCTAAAAGCAAACAAATGTACATTCCTGAAATACCATGACCCTCTTCTATTATATATAGACTTGCACACCAGAATGAATCGTTTTCACTTTACCAGTTGTCAGAGTGCAGTTAGGCACACACATACAGACACACACAAATCCCTGTGGAAGAGATGAGAGTCTGCAGTGCTGCAGATGGGCCCACAGCCGGGAGGGGCCTGGAACCCATACCACACTTAGGGTGCACTTCATTTAGGTTACCCGCTGGAATACGAAAGTTGTCAAGCTCCCAAGAGAGCGCAACTCTTTGACACTCGAAGTTGGATCCTAGTTTGGTCTGTGTGTTTGACCCGAGCGTGCTGCAGGGTGTCATGGCCGCAGTGCTGCGTGGCTGCAGTCCTGCGTGGCTGCAGTCCTGGGTCTCCAGTCCTTTATCCTGCGCTTCTGGTTCATTATTTATTCATACCACAGAGTGCCGTGGGCTTCGCCCATCTCGCTGCTCTGATGGAGCGGAAGGCTGGAAACACACACCGCCGAGAGACGTGACGGTCATGCCGTACGCGTCACAGTCCCCCGCCGCAGGTTCTTCACTCATTCTAGTGTGCATGAATGTGTGTCTTTTGAGAAACATATGTCTGGTTCCGAAATGAAACTACATTGGATGAGACCAGGGGCGTTGCTAGACCCTTTTTACTGGGGCACGTACCCCAGTATAAATCTGGTGTGCCCCAGTATTATTTGTTTTTGTTTTGTTTTACCTATTTACTTTATTAGTCAGTTCATTCATTGTTGGAATGCTGCTTCAGCATTCCAAGTATTGTTCTTTAAATCTTTATTCAACTTCTTCTGTTTCTTCATTGACACCTTTCAGCGCCTTCAAATCTTCAGCTATTAAAACCGTCAGCTATCAAAAAATTCAGCAGTTTCAGGCTTCCATAAGGTGGAAGGCCAACTGTGCCAAAACGTCTAAATTTGCGTGCTGTGTACAGACGTCAAAAATTATGGAAGGCCATCTGTGCCAAAACGTCTGAATTCGCGTGCGTGTACATTCACCTATAGGGGCTACCTTGTTTGCTAACCGGCATTAAAATAACCAAAGAAGAAGACTGAAGTTGTGTGTGTGATTTCGAATTCTGGTGAAGGCAGATCTCAGAAAATGTCGACCTCAAACTTTCTGAACAATTGTGCCTTGACTTTTACAGAATGTACTCGACTTTTATCTTCAGATATGTTATATGTCATACAAACATCTTTTTTTCAGTAGCTTACAAAATAGCCTACAGTTGTTGATAATGTCATTGCCAATTTATATCAGCCTATTTATTATTTTTCTCATTTCTGTATTTTTCAGCCATATAAAAAATGTATTTCAGATTTCAGCATTCCAACGCATTTTCAGCAGGAAATGCTCTTTCTAGTTTACATTGATAATCCCAGAAAAAGAAACACAGTATCCTAATCAACGTTTATAAAATCAACTAGGTGCGCACTCCCATTAACTATTGATGTCCCTACCTAATCTGATATCAAACGTGCGTCCCTGAACTGTACGCATAATGAGTAGGGGCCTGTGCCCCAGTAGAGTTTTATGTAGAGCGATGTGGTTGGTAGTGAGGAGGTGCTGTTGGTGTAAAGTAGGGTTTTACATCTGCATAAATGTGATATTTAGTAACATCAAGGTGTTGACACCATCAATATGTTGACACTATCTCTCTATAACATGTCCTCTGCCAATGCCGTGCTCGGGTCTAATTGATGTCTGGTACGGCTGGTTGGAAAACAAACTGCTGGCACAACCACAATGATAATGGACTTCTGTCAGGGGCCAATGAGAGAGCGATGCCGGCTCACACACCCAGTCTGTTTGGTACAATAGCAGCTTATTACCTGCATGACAAAGATAGAATCATTAGGGACAATGGCAGACAGACTGTGGAAATATGTCTGTTGGTGACTGTGTGCTATGTGAAAGTCAGTCAGTCAATCAGTTAGTATAGCATTGTTTGTTAGGAGTCATCAGTTTCAGCGTGTGGATGTGTGTGTGTGGATGTGTGTGTGTGGATGTGTGTGTGTGGATGTGTGTGTGTGTGTGTTACACAGTGGTCTGATGCCTCAGGCTAGTTTCCCTCCTGCCGGAGAGACATCAGGTTGCAGTTTTCATTCAACGTCATTAGAAAACACACAGAGGCTCCTCCTGTGGCCGCTCTGTACACACACACACACAGTCATACACACACACACACACAGTCATACACACACACACACACACACACAGTCATACGCAAATGCAAAGAATGATGTTGCGATATGACAGAGAGGATTCTTGGTGTGCGTGAGGTTGAAAAGCGTCTTAAGGTTCAGTTCTCTTTAATGCTCCACACGGGAGAATTCTCTCCATGCACACTTTATCTCTGGATGACTGGATGACTGCTCCTCACGTCCTGGGAGACAGCCATCCAGGCCTCACCTTTACTCACACACACACACAGTTAGTGGGTTCTTGGCACAAGCACACAGACACACACTTAAACCGTAGGGTGTTCTGGGCCCTGAAAACCTCAAAGAACCCCCTGTTGTCAGAATGCAGAGCTCCGGCACAACATGCCGAAAGAGGAGGCATGAGAGGAAAAGACAAGAGAGTTGAGAAGAAGAGAGCAGAGTAGGGCAAAACACTGGCTCCGTCTGAACCACACATCAGTCTGATTGAGCCCAGCCCTCCCACAGTGAGGAGACGTGTGTGTGTTTGTGCATGCTGTTGCGTGTGTTGTGTGTGTGAGTGTGTTTGTGCATGCTGTTGCGTGTGTTGTGTGTGTGTGTGTGTGTGCTTTTTGGAACGCGGCAGAGAAGGAGCCTGAGAAGCAGGAGGCGTCTGATCAAAGTTCCTCTTCCCCCCGCCGTCCCAGTTTGCTCTCCGACACGCAGCGGCCCTGCTGATTATCTCCTGAGACACAGGGTTCATTTCCATTACAGCTCGTTGTTGACGACGGGTGACAACAAAGCAGCATAATCACCAGTCATTACACTCATCACATCCCCTTGTTCCACTATTGACCTTCGCCAGTAATTATACTGGTCCCAATCAATTTGACCTGGGACTTATGGGCGCTGCTCGTGCCATCGATGGGTTTGTCGATGGATCAACCTCATGTTGATGATGAAGCTTTTCTTACCAATGGTTTCGAGCCTGTTGTTATTTAGCCATCCTGTAATTAACTGGCTAATTAGTTTCTTTCTCCTCTAATTATGTGTCTGGCCTCCACCACTCATTTACTATTGTGCTCTGACAGAGCTGCTCTCAAAGCTAATTGTCGTCATATTAAAAACATAATAACTGTTTATTTATTTCATGTAGCTTTGTTGATCCTACGGTAGTATGTGTTTGTGTTGCCTGTGTGTACGAGTGTGTGTGTGGGTGTGTGTGCAGTAGCCACAGGTGCAATGTGAAGTGCCTAGCACCTGGACAGCGCTCCAGTCAGACAGACGCAGCAGCAATAGCGGGTTACTTATGTACCCCCACGCTGTCTGCCAGCTCTGGTCATTTCAGCTCCTGTTATATGGGATATCAAACAGAGAGTAGATCAGTTAGGTCGTTCTCTCTCAGCATGAACTACACTGTGATGATTCCTCTATGACTCATCATCGTCCCACTTTGAGTGGGGTGACTTCTTTACAATCAAAGGTTCTTTAGAACTCGATTCTGCTGTCTCGTCTCTGTTCCCGCACTTTGGTTTCGTCGGGGACACCAGCCAATGACAGCTGCCGTACAATAGCCTGTATTCCCAGAATAAAGCCAAAGCAGAAAGCTGTGTTGTCAGATGGATATGAATATCCATATCAGTTACTAGTCTTTCTCTCTTTCTCACTCTCTTTCTCTCTCTCTGTAACATCTGGGTCCCATCTGTCACATGAAGAACCAACTAAACCCTTTCATTCAGCAGAGGCAAAGACAGGGATAGCGACGGAGATGGAGAGAAATTGAGAGGGGGGCGAGAAAGGGAGGAAGAGAGAGAGAGAAATGTACGGCAGGTTGATTCTCGGATCGACTGTGTGTGTGTTCCAGAGAGCTGAGGTACTGTAACAACTCAACAGAGGGGATAATGACTGCAGGATATCAGTAGCATGGGGCCATAGAGAGCAGAATAAATACATCAAACAGTCATAATGGCGACAACAGCTCAGTCTGATGGATTGACAACACAGTAGAGAGAGAGAGAGAGTTTCACACCTTCACTGTTGACAAACTAGTCATCATTTTGAGCTCCTCTGGTGGCAGAGTAGCAAGAACAGGAGCTCTCATGAGGGAGGTGGGCACACACACACACACACATGTTCCTGAGTTGGTACAAACGAGAGCTAGTTTGTCTGTGGGCGGGTAATTTCCTGTATAGGAACAGGCGGTGGGGACTAACTGCAGAGCTGCACCTGAGGGAAGAGAACAGGAGCCTGGGTGTGATGCTGGGGTAAAGACCTGGACCAGCAACATTCTAAACACCAACAACATCACTCAGCAGCACGGCATCAGTATTCTCCTAAAATGTATCTGCTTCTAATGAGAAATCCTTTCCTCCCCCCCTCCTCTCCTCCTCTCCGCTCGCCTCCCTCGCCTCTCTGCTGTCTTTTCCTCGGTCCTCCCGAGCAGCAGAGCTGAAATGTTGAGGGAGATGCTAATGAAATTTGCTCAGACTGACAAACATAAACAATTTGAGACATGGCTACACTAATTGTGTTTGCTCCTCAAACCATGCAAATATGAATGCTACAAGGTGTGTACATTAGCATTTAGAGGGAACAAGGCAGGAGCGAAGGCAGCTGCTATTTTAATTTCTGGTGTACTCCCAAACTTGCTAGTTAAACAGTTAGATATGATGAACTAACAGGACCACTTTATTAGCATGTACAGAGATCTCTTTCTGCCTGCCGCACAAACGTGCCATAACTATATCAGCAACTTGTCAGGTCCTCACATTCAGGCAACATCACAACGTGCTAGTTCACTGTAGGTTGTGCACAGAGAGGGAGGAAATACAGTTAGATGAATCGTGTCTAATGATAAATAAATGTATACAGTAAATACACTGTTTACCCCCGAAGTGAACCATAAAGACACTGTTTGATGTTGAGCCAATGAATAATTCAGGAATGTTTTTACGTTTCCGGTGTATGCATTTTTTGCATTAGGATTCAGTGGACTGTAGCATGCGATGTATGGTGAATAAAGATCCTCTCTGTTAGTCCCTAAAAGGGTGCTGGATGGAACCTGTACTAGTGGGCAGATGTCCAGAGTTTGTTGAGTACGGATGTTGAAAACGTATATTGACATTGCTACTTGAACATAACTACTCGAGTGTCTAACTTCTTGAGTATAATCTAAGCGTTTAATCAAATCTACCTCTAAGCGTTCTTAAGTATAACTACTTGAGTATCGCCACTCAAAACAGCGTGAGGAGAGCTGTTGACCTGCTGATCCGTGAGTTTGTGGGAACACCTTTTCCATGATGTCACACAGAGAGACCAAACAATCTCCTGATGCTGATGAAGAGCCAGGAACCCAGAGGGACTTGGCGTCTCTCCTCAGGTCAACTGTGTGGACCTCCTGGGGTCTACTTCAGACTGGGACCGGGGCTAATCTCTGGGGTGTCTTTCTGACTGGGGCTGGGGCTGGGGCTGGGGCTGGGGCTAACCTCAGAGGTCTGGTGAGAATATGAGAGTGATAAGGAGAGAGACAGCGAAAGAGAAATAGAGAGAGGGGGATAGACTCTCTTATGAAGACGACTCCAGACAGTGACCTACTCTGGGCCCCTCAGAGGACTTCATCAGCTGCAGAGCTGCGTTCTCCACTGTCCTGTCCGCCAGGACATATCTGGGGACGGCGAAGTGTAAAGTGTTGTAATTGCCCCAAGCCTGGCCAGTAAGCCTGCAAAGCCAGAGAGCCAGGGGCGGGTGTGCTACTTCCTATAGTGGTGTATGTGGCTTGTCTGACATGTCTTCCTCTTCCCCGAGACACAAAGAGAGGAGGTGCAATGACATGGAGGAGCAGAGCCGAGTTTGTCAGATAGATAGATGGGTTGTGATGCGTCCTAGCTATAACAGGCTGACACGTCGTGCTTTGACACACCTGCACACGCTCAGACACACTCACTCGCACACGCTCGCTGGGTTAGAAAGCCTGACGTCAATCTCAGGTGCACAGTGTTGTCAATGCATGCACATACAGACAGTCATGTACACAGTACATGTACAGGCTTGAACACAGTAGGCTAGCACGCACGGACACACACACACACACACACACACATACACACAAATACAGTTCTCAGAGGAGGAGGTTATCAGCCAAGCCAGTTGGCTGGCACTGAGTAAACAAGCTCCATATTTCATCTGAGAGCGAGGAGACAGAGGAGGCAGCTCACAACATGGGTGACTGGCCTCATCATCAGATATGCTGGTGAGGTCACCTAGCATCATCATCCACACTGATGATGAGGCCACCAGTACCTCCAGGGATTGGTTTTAAATGACCCGCAGACTCTGCATCCTTGTTCCTGATTGGTTAGCTTTTTAAAGGATGATAAGGGTTGATGGTTAATCCATAATGATGACAGATCTGTCTCCTGATTGGAGAAGAGAGGGATGATGTGTCCTATGGGAGGAGCCAAAGGTCAGATATAATTAGAGAAACAAAAAGAAAGAGAATAGAGAACACAGAAGTAAAGGTTAAACTTTCTCTATGTTCTTTTGTCAATAAATCAATCGGAAATCACAGCTGCTAAATGAGACCATTCTCTGTAGGAAATTCAAAAAGGGGACATGTTTGAGTTAAATAGCAATCTATTGCTTTGTTCTGCAGGACTATAGTATTCCTTATTAAAATGGGAAAAGTACAGTGCAGCTTCTCTAACAGAAAGAGGAGAAAGGTGTTTTCAGAAACCCAGGTGTATCAGCTGAGGTGACCTTGGACCCTGTGCCCAGTTATACCAGCTATTAACCTTGAAGTGCTTAACACCGGCTCATCAGCAGGACTGGACAGCGACCCAACACTGTACTGGACTGTGACTGATCTGAACACACGGTCCGAGCCCATTCAGTCTGTATATCCTGAGGAAAGAGTACTCACTTCTGCTTCTCACCATCTAACAAAGACCCTCTAACTCTCTCTTTTGCTCAACTACACTTACACACACACACGCACACACGCACACACACACACACACCACACACACACGCACACACACACACACACGCACACGCACACGCACACACACACACACACACACACACACACACACTCACAGGCCATCTCCTAGCTAAAGCAAGCTGAAATGAAACAGAATATAAATTGCTCACACGCCACCACTCCTTTGCTAGGTCTCTCAGAACAGATTGCAGAAGCTGTGTGTTTTGAGAATGATCTGAAAGCTCAAATCGGAGTCTTCTAAGGATGGCCAATGTCTCAGTTGTGCTGATACAAGACTGTTAACAAAACTCCTACCAGTTTATTTGTGTGCAGGTATATGCAAGACAGGGATCAAATCACAGAGACCACTCACCAGACCTCAAGCACATCCCATTAGACCAATAAAAACAGCCTTGGGAGCAATATTGGATTTATTTCCAGTTGATGCTGTTGTTTTTATCCATCTAGTGTTTTTCCTCTGAAACCCTCTAAGCAGAAACACCCATGCTGTGCACAACAAGTTCCTACTGAAGGGAGGAAACCCGGTTGGCTGTTGCCATAGCAGTGTGTCTTCAGTAAAGAAGAGAGGGGTAAAGTTTGCTGACTTTCTACTTTTTAAGTCAACTTTGCTTTTCATATCAGCTAAGAGCTATACTTCAGGACACAAGGGGGAGGGGGGGGGTAGACTGCAGAGAGAGGAGGAGAGAAGAGAGGGAGGTCTGTTAAGAACAGAAAAAAGAGTGGAAAGAGAGAGAGAAGAGAGACGTCTGTTTGATGGGTGTTTCTGAGGCTACATTTGTTCTCCTGGTCTCTGTGAATTGCAGATGCACATCTTGACAAGTGATCTCTGAGGCGGTTCTAACACAGGAACTCTATTTAATATTAACCTGCCGAGCCGAAGAGCTCAGAGCTTCTCTGGTCAGGCGGTGAGAGGTGCCAGGGATTCGATCATGTCTGACCGCTGCTATGACAGAGTGAAGGAGAAAGAGAAGAAAAGAAGAGAGAGAGAGGGAAAGAAAGAAAGAAAGCGAGAGAGGATGAATAACTAAGAGAGAGAGAGAGAACGAGAGAGAGAGAAAGAATATGTGAACTAATGAAAGAAAGAAAAGAACAAAAATGAAACAATGATAGAGATCAATTTTCCAGACCGAACTGAAGCCAACAGAACCATCTCCCCTTGTGGACAGGTCCATGCGGTGCTGTTTCATGTGTGGGACATGGATTCAGATCGCTGGACAGAGCCCAGGGAGAGCCCTCCTCACCAGCACAGCAGTCATGTTTAACCAAGCCTAGGGCTGTGTGCCTCGGGCATCACAGAACGCCTGAGGAGATTCCAGATACCCTATAGGTAAACAACAGGCCAATTTGGCTTCAGAGAGACAACAGGAAAAGTGTTTTTGTATTATGTTTCTGATTAGGAAGGAAACACTCAATACAAAAGCACTCGATATTAGCGAGCTGTTTGTGTGTGTGTGAGAGACAGCCCCCGGTGCTCCTGGATCCATCTGCAGTGCCATTTCAAACGCAGACAGCTGACATTTCATGGTATTCAGGCTATGTGCTCTTTAACGGGTTTAATGGACTTACACAATCCAGTTAATAGGCTATATAGACTTGGGCTGGTTTGTCCAGAGTCAACAACCAATAAATGAATTTAGTAGACTGACTCTCTACTCAAAGGACTGTGATTGACAGACGGATGACCTTCTTGCTGAGATAAGGTTTGAGGATGCTGTTCCACACCAGACTGTGGAACAAAGCAGTTACTTTGCGTACCCTACGGTGATCAAACCCCAACACCACATCCTGACAACTCTGAGCTTTTTCGTCTGTTTTTGTGTGTGCGATGGAGCAAGGGAGAATAGAGCTAAAGAAAGAGAGCGAGAGGTAAACAGAGAAGAGAGAGAGAGGTAAACAGAGAAGAGAGAGAGAGAGAGGGAGATGCCTGATGCTGCATTATTTCAGCGTTCCATTCAAATGACAAATGACAAATGTGGTCAATTGGGTCCACTCTGTTGTCGTGGAGGAGCAGGGGGGAGAGGGAGTTTGAGGAGAAGATGAGCTGCTGTTTGTGCCTGTAAGTGCTTCAGTATGCGGACGGAGGAGACAGAGGGACCACTTTAGAGCAGGAGAGCCTCCGCTCGCCTCCACTGTAATCACACACTCTGACCACTTTCTCTGGCCACAGCTACTGGTCTATTGGACGGTTAAAGTCATGGCCTGAATGTCATACACAGCAATGTTTTAGCTTGAATTGTGTCCATCATGTATGTATGTATGTATGGATAGAAGAGTGGAGCTGGTAGGTTAGAGAGAGAGGGAGAGCAAGAGAGGGAGGTGTAGGGGGGTTTGATCCATGTCACCATTTCCTACTCATCTGAAGCAGCCAAGGTTTTTGAGAGAGCAACACATGGGGAGGGCGCTGGACTGGAGGGCAGTGGGAAACACTCAGCCATAAACTCTGTTAACAGCCCCTGAGTAGAGCCCAGGGAACAAGCAGTTCACCTCAGGTAACACATGCAGGTCAACACACAGCGATGGATCTGTCACTGGGGTTGGACGGCATGTTGATCAACAGACAGAGCACACAAAAAGCTATTGTCCAACAAAGCATGTGTGCTGATGGCCTGTCTCTGCTCATTCTGCCAATGTAGAATAGAATCAAACTGAATAGAGTAGGATTGACATCAGGGGGTCCTTCAGTTTTTCCCTCCTCTCCATTTCTCCCTCCATCCATCCCTCCCTCCGGTAGTGACGGCTTCGGCTAAAACGGGTGCTCTGGGCTATTGTGTGGTGGGTAAAAGGAGTGTGTATTTTTGGGGTGCGAGACAATGTGCTTCAGAATGCAGACACATCCTCCCGTGGCTCTCTGACATGCGGGACTGGGAGTGTTCTCCTCAAGGCTGAGCCGGTGCCTTACCTCTGCTGCCATGGACAGCTTAGCCAGGGGGGAGAGTTGCAGAGTTCCTCTTCTGGTACATGGAGGCTGGTAGCATTTAGAATTCCAGCAAGAGTTTTCAGAGTTCTGAGATCTCAAGAGCTAAGCTCCTACAATTCCCACGGGGCTAGGCTGAGGGCTTGTGGTAGTTGTAGTTGTAGTTGTGTGGATTTCCAGAGGAGTCACCTGGGAATCAGGAAGGAATGAAGCAGAAGTCATATGACCAGGTCAGCTCGCAGTCTCAAGGAGGAGCATCTTTCTCCAACACCTCTCCTGTTTTATTTATCTGGCTATGTATTCTGCAGCCAGCTAGATAGATGCATACTATCTACTCCCCTGTTAAATAATTCACTGCTTCCAGCCAGAGGTTTTCACTCTTAAAGGGAAGGGGGCTCCAGCCTAGGCAGGTGGACCAGGGAGGAAATGTCAGACTGAAGTGGACATACAGTAATCCAACCAGGATGACATCTGTCCTGAGCTGGGGCCTGGTGCCTGCCTGGGGCCTGGAGACACAGAACTCAACCCCTCATGGAGGTGTACATGTGCCTGTGTTTATGTGTTTATGTATGTGCATGTATTAGGGTTTATGTATACGTGTGTAAAACTGTAGCTGCCATATCTCTCCACTGGCTTCCTGTGAGGATCAGCAGCTATGTATTTGATCCTTTCCTTTCCCTGGGTTGGTGATATCAAGATTCTGAAAACACAAAAGCCCAATTTTACAGCTGGGCTGCTCATGGCAAAGATTGTTCCAGCTGCCATTCAGCCACCTGACTGATTGGCTGCTTCTCTGACTGGCTGCTTCCTGACTGATTGGCTGCTTCTCTGCTGCCTGTCAGTCCCCGTTTCAATCTGATACCTTAATGCCCTTAGTGGGAAATAAATGTGACCTACACAGATGAACACACTGACTTGAAACTTACACAAAGCTGCCATTGCAGCAACAGAGATGAGAAAAGCACCTCTGTGATACTACTCTATCTCTCTCTCTCTCTCTCTCTCTCTCTCTCTCTCTCTACCTCTCTCTCTCTCTCTCTCTACCTCTCTCTCTCTCTCTAACTCTCTCACTCACTCTCTCTCTCTCTCCTCCGCAGGCTATTCCATCCTCAATACGCTTCACATTTCATATCTGAAATCACAAAGCATCACGTATCATTACTATTACAGTCATAAGCTTCTGAAGCTCACCTTGCCTATAGCGCGATGAGCGTTCAAGCCCGCTAACGCTCGCCTGTTTCACTGGAGAGAAACAGACACAGACGAAACAGAACGACGAGATCCCCTATTTATGGACAGAACGTGGAAAAAAGTTGGTGTGCGATTTAATTCCCCTCCACAGACAAACTTTGTCTTTAATAGCTTGGAACAACCCAGGTACCCGTGGGCAGAGAAAGCAGCGGTTCTTAAAATGATTTATCTGTATAGATTGAATGTCAGAGGAGATAAATGGTGGAGTGGATTCTGCAGAGCCACAACCACAACACAACACGCTACCCTGCTGGCCCCTTAAAGGGACAATCAGGTGCACTGTACATGTGTCTGCCTGTTTGCTTACATGAGAAAATTGATGCATTTTCTATATGTTCAACACCCCCCAGACGGGGAGTTTGAAAGTAACTGTACAGCTGTCCTGTACTGCCATCCATTACAGGAGAAAATCCTTTTGTGTCTGTGTCAAGACTTTCCTCTTGAATGTATGCACTGCTGTACACACTGTATTGATGTCTGTCTGGTCTCCTTACCTTTTCTCTTAGAGAGATGTTTAGGAACACATTGTGATGCCTCTAAGTGTCTGTCTGGAGCCAGACCACTGCTGATGCAGGTCTGCAGATTCACTGCACAACATGGCCTTTCAAAAGGCCTTCATCACTATTCATGTTTCTCTGGAGATTCTTATCTGACTTTTTGGTTTGCGTACGTGGGAGCTGGGCAAGAACAACCAAAGCATGAGGAGTTGAGTGGCGTATTTGCAGCTCTGAGTTGCTTTTAGTGTCCTGTCATCTCAGTGCTGTAGCCTGCCAATCACTGTGCGAGGAGAGGAGGAGACGAGAGGAGACGAGAGGAGACGAGGGAGAGAGGAGACGAGGGGAGAGGAGGGGAGAGGAGGGGAGAGGAGACGAGGAGAGGAGACCAGACGAGAGGAGGGGAGGGGAGAGGAAAGGAGACAAGAGGAGGGAACAGGAAATGAGACAAGAGGAGGGGAGAGGAAAGGAGACGAGAGGAAGGGAGAGGAAAGGAGACGAGAGGAGGGGAGAGGAAAGGAGACTAAATGAGAGGAGAAACATCAGGTGTGAGAACAGATCAAATCGTTGGAAGTCATCGAAATCAACACAAACAGTTATCATTACATGTGTTGCAAAAGTTTATGGTGGTCCAGGGCCAAATGTGTATGAGGACTTGCAAGCAAACAAACATCAAGTCTGTTCAGGAGTCTGGACACACGTGTTCAATGACACGGCACAACACGACCATTTGTTGCCCTGCCCTGAAGAGATACATGAATTTAAAATGTAATTACCAGTGTAAATTATTCAAACCATATTAGCCGTAATGGTGTTGTTTGGCTGTGCGCTGCAGATGAAGGGGCGGAGAGACCTACAGCTGTGTTGACCAGATCAATACCAGCTGCTGCAAATGACCCTGTCTCTCTCAACGGAGTGAGACACACACTCCAGGGGTGCCCACGGCCCAGTCGTCACTCTGACACCTGGGTACCGGAGGTGGGCTGGGTCCACTCCCTGGGTCCCCTCGGTCCACTCCCTGGGTGCACTCCCTGGGTCCACTCCCTGGGTCCACTCCCTGGGTGCACTCCCTGGGTCCACTCCCTGGGTGCACTCCCATTCACTAGAACCATGTCAGTCCATGTGTAATCTGCAGACCATGTGGAGGTCCCCTTTATCTGCCGGTGGACTTGATCTTAACAACAACAACCCCCTTCATCAGTCAGATTGTGTTCGAAACAACATTATGTGTCATCATGGTAGGCTGACAGAATGACTTGCAAATTTACACTGGAAAAGCTATGATGTATGACTGCGATAGTATTCATGTCAACTTTAATCTGAGCAATTATCCAAATGTCGATCATGCGAGGGGAACACACACAAACACACAAAAATGCATGCATACACATGCACACACACACTGAGGCTTGCACTGTAGTAAAAACACACACACAATGTCAAACATTTATAGATTTGCAATCAGATATATTGTGGTGTATGAGCTCCTGGGCTGGTGTATTGAACGACTCAAGCCTGCCAGTACCCGGCCACTCTGACTCAACACAAAGAGACAATAGCCTCCAGACAGACTCCTCACTTTAACAAGCTGTTGCTTTACTGCCCTGTAAGAGCAGATAGGAGCTCCGATTCTAAGCAGACCTCCCCCACTGCAATTCCCCCCGAGCATAATGACCTCTAACCCCCTGTCTCTGTGTGAGCAGGGCTGGAACCATGTGGTTATTACACTGGGAGCCCTGATGGAGAGAGTCAAGACACATCAAACAGGGTTTCACACACACACACACACATCACACCAGCATACACACCGGCTCAGACAAACAGCATGAGATGTGTTCACACACACACGTGTGACACTCACACACTGACCGATGGTTGGTCTGCAGTCTCCTGGAGCAAGTCAATAATCATTGAGCCAATAGAGAGGCTAGGATCAAGGGGTCAGGGTTCAGACGTGAGAGGGCAGTGGGAAGATGAGAGTAGTGTCAGCACTGGCCACTGGGCCTGAGAGGAGCCACACACCACTTTTAATCCAGCTCTGTAACAGACCTCTGTAGGGAAATATCAGTCCACTCAGGGTGACTGGGGATACTCTGCTATTAAAAAAGAGAGAGAGCTAAGGAAGGGATGGGAAAGGGATTGATAAGATCGAGTGATGATCGAGAGGCAGGGAAGAGACGGACAGAGATGAGAGAGAAAGACAGCAAGAGAGAGAGAAAGGGAGGGGAGGGAGAGAGGGGGAGGAGAAAAGATAGAGATGATTGTGAGAGATAAGGAGGATAGAAGATAGAGATATGTGGGTGGCAAGAGAAGGAAAGATATGAGAGACAGAGAGAGACAATGACAGACCAGAGAGACAGGAGACAGGAGACAGGAGAGAAGGGAGGGGAGGGAGAGGGGGGAGGAAAAAGATAGAGATGATGTGAGAGATAAGGAGAAGAAGAGATATGGGGTGGCAAGAGGAAAGATATGAGAGACGAGAGACAGACAGACAGAGACAGGAGAGACAGGAGAGACAGGAGAGACAGGAGAGACAGGAGAGACAGGAGAGACAGGAGAGACAGGAGAGACAGGAGAGACAGGAGAGAGGGAGATAGAGACAGAGACCGGAGAGACCGGAGTGACAGGGACACAGAGACAATAATCCTTCCTCTCCTCTCCAGCTGGCATGACTCCAGCCACGGCACGCAGCTGTGTCCAGATGATGATTGACAGCTGGCCCCTCTTATCCTGCGCCAGGTGAGCAGCAGGTTCACTCTCTGCTGACGCTGATCCTGCTCCTGGGGCCCTCTGCCAGGAGAGATAACACAAGAATGAAGCAGCACGGCAGATCTCTATCAGCCACACTCTCCTTTTCGCATGGAAATGTTGGATCACTTCTCAGACCCTCAGACTGCTCCTCCACAGTAAACACTGCCAGTGTGAGTGGGCGTGTGGGAGTGGGTGTGCGTGTGCGTGCGAATGTGTGAGTGAGTGGTTGTGTGTGTGTGGGTGTGTACATGCGAGTAAACTGCTGAAGCCAATGCAACATGACTAAATGTCAATGTGAATGGTCTTCCCCTCACACTGTCTATTTCATGGACCTATTATGCTACATTGTGGATGTCCTTACCTACTTCCAGTGGGCAAGCAGTTACTGGTGCATGTGGTGTTAATGCGGCATGTCTTCGAACCACCTCTGCTACACGTCCCTGGGTCTCTGTGTACTGATGTGACTCACCTAATCCATCTGCAGCCTGTCAGTGAACACACCCTCCAGTGGACAGGACGACCCTCAGGTCATCCGGGCACACACGCAGAGAGAGGGGCTGGGGCTCACGGAGTGAGGGGCTGTGGCTCACAGAGTGAGGGGCTGTGGCTCACAGAGTGAGGGGCTGTGGCTCACAGAGTGAGGGGCTGTGGCTCACAGAGTGAGGGGCTGCGGCTCACAGAGAGAGGGGCTGTGGCTCACAGAGTGAGGGGCTGTGGCTCACAGAGTGAGGGGCTGTGGCTCACGGAGTGAGGGGCTCGGGCTCACAGAGAGAGGGGCTGGGGCTCACAGAGTGAGGGGCTGGGGCTCACAGAGTGAGGGGCTGTGGCTCACAGAGAGAGGGGCTGTGGCTCACAGAGTGAGGGGCTGTGGCTCACAGAGTGAGGGGCTGCGGCTCACAGAGTGAGGGGCTGTGGCTCACAGAGAGAGGGGCTGCGGCTCACAAAGAGAGGGGCTGGGGCTCACAGAGTGAGGGGCTGGGGCTCACAGAGTGAGGGGCTGTGGCTCACGGAGTGAGGGGCTCGGGCTCACAGAGAGAGGGGCTGGGGCTCACAGAGTGAGGGGCTGTGGCTCACGGAGTGAGGGGCTCGGGCTCACAGAGAGAGGGGCTGTGGCTCACAGAGTGAGGGGCTGGGGCTCACAGAGTGAGGGGCTGTGGCTCACGGAGTGAGGGGCTCGGGCTCACAGAGAGAGGGGCTGGGGCTCACAGAGTGAGGGGCTGCTCCTCGGGGCCACGTCTGATCGGGTGTTCTGTTGACAGATCTGTGAGGCGTGGAGCGGAGGAGAGAGGCGTGAAAACTCCCGGGGCGTCCTTATCCGTTTAGATTTCTGCCCTGCCAGTTTCCCCGTTTCTCACTCACTCTGTCATGCTTATGTACGCGTGCAAACACACACACACACACTTTCTCTCATACATTCTCTCTTCAGCACACTTTCACACGCACTGGTGTGCGCACACAAGCACACTCTCTCAGACACACACATACACTCTTTTACACCGAACTCCAGTCTGCTGATCAGAACAATGTCAGAAGATGATGCATGGTGTATAGGTCTGATGAAACTAATATGGCCAGGGGCCAGGCTGGCTCTCAGAGGCTGCCATGGTTACAGAGGCAGAGGCAGTGCGTCCAGGGCCTCGGATAAGAGCTTCGGTGGGAAATAACTCCAATTTGTCTCGGAAAACACAAGGATGCTCTAATGACACCCCTCTGAAACACTGTCCGGCTCATTCATCCGTTTGCTGTCATTGTACAGCAGTGATATCACATTTAAAACCATCGCAAGTATTATAAATATGGGCTTTTGCCAAACTTAAATGGTGCTAAAATGTCTTTTTTTCATTATTATTCATAATGAACCCTAGATAAAGTTGAACTATCAGTCAAACCCAGTCGAACCATAGATTATATTTACAGCTTACTTCAGCAGCCATTACAGTGGTTCTCCAGGGGTATCATTAAAGTCATGAATGACTCCACTGTACACCTTTATACATAGACTCCCTTTCATCAATACGGCACGGACGAAGCCTGGTTTTAAAGTACATTAAACCAGCCTTGTCCTGGCAAAGATTAATCCTAGTTGTGCTCTCTGTAAAGTGTCTTTTTCTCCCAGTAGAGCTAATGTTGCCTCTAGATCAGCTTCCAGATCGATGGAGGAGCACAGCACCCGCCCCCAGGGACAAACCAGCCAGTCAGGAGCAGAGAGAGGGATGGCAGGGGCAGGGCACTGGGCAGTCGGCCAATGGCTGCGTTCTCACTGGTGTACCTCTGTTGTCCATGCTCACTGTCCCCTCCCAGGTCCATCACTCCCCTGTTTGCTCTCTCTGTTCTGTGGTCTCTGCCCTTTGTATTCTCTTTCCCTTCCACCCGGTCCCTCGATCCAACAACTGCACCCCGAGGAGCACACTACAGATGACAATGAGCTGGCGGGGAGGGGTGGTGGTGGGGGTATCAGGGGAGGGTGAAAGGAAGGAGGATGCGTTGATGGTTAGAGGGAAGGTGTGGAGAGAGAGAACAGTGGATGAGGGCTGACAGAGAGAGAGAAGAAGGGCTGTGAGTATAGGTGGATGAGGGGGGATGGGGGTTAGAGAGGAGGAGCAGAGAAGGGGATTATTCTGAAGGTGACAGGTAGCTGGCACCTCAGAGCGAAACGTCTGGACTGAAGTGAGAGGCAGGTGGGGGACAGGGCCGGATGGTGGTGTTGGAGGTAGGGAGGAAGTGGAGAAGAACTGACAGGTAGCTGGCCTCCCCTGAATGGTTAACGTGGAGGGGAGGGAGGGATGGATGGGGGAAGAGAGGGGGGGAGAGAAAAGGGGGATAACTCTGATGGTGACAGGTAACTGGCATCCTGTATGAGCAAAGACTGAGGAGGATGGGAGAAGAGAAGAGGAGGAGCAGAGAAGAGGGCATGCCTGGGGTGACAAATAGCTGGCAACACCGCCGAGCAGAACAGCTGGACTGTCGGGAGGGAGCTGGATGAGGGAGGGAGGTACGAGGGGAGGGAGGGCAGACGTATACAGAACTGTGTGTGGAAGGGTTCTGGAGGTGCACGCACCAGATTGATTTGAAAGAGGAGGAGAAAAAGGAGGGGAAGAGAAACAGAACAAAGGTGGGGCAAAGGAGCTCTGAACGTACAGTATGAGGAGAAGAAGAAGAAGATTGAGGAGGAGAGCAGGAGGAGAGGAAGACTGAGGAGGAGAGGTAAATAGAGGTCCAACATTTCTGAAGTGTTGTAGAAGCAAAGAGAGCTCTATTGCTTCAGGGCCTGTCTTCTCTGGTCAGTTTCCATATTCTCGACTCCTCCAGAGGGTTCAACTGAACTGACACTGACAGGGATGACTCATTTACATAGATGCTGACTTTGGTCATTTAATCTTCAGATATGATAACAGGATGTGTAAACTCAGACTGCGAACCAAACCACAATCTCCCACTCATCAAGTCTCAACACCCATACATCCATGCAACATTTGCAAACCTTTTCCAAGCACATACACCATCACCACTGAAGGTAGGATACGCACAAGACTGATGCACAATTACAGATGTCAGCACATGGAGAGTGGTTTGCCTACTCACCAGGAGAGACCCCTGCTGTTTGCCTCAACCCTGTCTCACTCTGATCATTGTGAGGTGAAGGGAGGTACAGGGGAGGAAGCAGGAAGGAGGAGGAGAGGAGGAAGGGAGAGGGTGGTGTGGAGGCAGGGAGAAGGCGGGAAAGAGGCAGGGCGGATGTAGGGGAAGAAGGTAGACGGGAGGCAGTGCTGGAGAGAGACCAGGTGCTGGGCTGGTGCTTGTCAGTCCGTCGCTCTCCAATACAAGTCAACCAACAGATGGCCATGTCAGGAGCAGATTCCCATCATCACACATCCAGCTTTTATTTACTCCAACTGACTGTGATTGAGCTGATTATACAGCTAGGAAAAGAACACCCTGACAAACACAACACATGGCGTACAATATGCAAAGAAATGATAGGGTCCTGTGAGGGAAACACATGAGAAAATGTTCATGTGTCCATGGCAGTGCCTCACCAAGCACCCACAACAACATTTTAGCTGAGTCCAGGTAGATCATAGAGAGTTAGTGGCCTTGGTTCCCCCTTGCTGTCTGTGTCTGTGTCTGTGTCTGTGTCTGTGTCTGTGTCTGTGTCTGTGTCTGTGTCTGTGTCTGTGTCTGTGTCTGTGTCTGTGTCTGTGTCTGTGTCTGTCTCTGTCTCTGTCTCTGTCTCTGTCTCTGTCTCTGTCTCTGTCTCTGTCTCTGTCTCTGTCTCTGTCTCTGTCTCTGTCTCTGTCTCTGTCTCTGTCTCTGCTCTATCTACCATTAGCCACCATTAGCTTTTCTGCTCCATAGCCTGCCATCATATAGGCCCAACTAACTGCCAAAATGCTTCTCTTGAGTGACAAGGATTTAACATAAACTCCCATCAGGAAAATTATCATCCCAATTTGAATATATTCTGCTTCATTTGATGAAATTTAATACGCTGAGAAGCATGAGCAGAGCTGCCATTCAGCCACGGGACTGTGTGTGTGTCTGTGTGTGTGTCTGTGTTTTCTGTGTGTGTCTGTGTGTGTGTGTGTGTGCTTTCTGTGTGTGTCTGTGTGTGTGTTTTCTGTTTGTGTCTGTGTGTGTGTCTGTGTGTGTGTTTTCTCTGTGTGTGTGTGTGTGTGTGTGTGTGTCTGTGTGTGCGTGTGTCTGTGTGTGTGTGTCTGTGTGTGTATTTTCTGTGTGTGTGTGTGTGAGCAGGGAGAACTCAGACAGCACAAACTGGAGTCTGACACATAGTCTTCCACTCCCCAGCTGAAGCTGTCTTATCTGCCATGTTGTGGGTATTGTTAAGTTGGTTGGAGGAGGCCGGGTAAACTGTAACACAGGATTGAGGGGATTTAAGCAATTAGAGGCATTAGCCATTAATACCAGAGGCCCAGAGTGTATCAGGCTTTTAATGGGATTTATAGCTCAACTATAGAGCTATTGTGCAGATGTTGAAGATTTAGCCACTTCCTCTGCTAAAACTCTCTTCTTCCATGACAGCAGAGAAATAAATCCTTTTACAAACCCAGAATGGGAGTCATAAAAGTCCCCCGCTCATCACACTAGTAATTCTTATATTGTACAATCTGTCTGTCATGTCAACAATGAGACTTACTTGTAGTTCTCCACGCGAAACCCAGCTCGCTTAAGATCATAGCACATGGCAGACACCGTGATGTTGACTAATACAGAGAGATTACAGTGCCCTGTCACACATTGACACCTCCTTCAGCTCTGAAGTCTGATGCCAGCGTGCAATAAAAGTCAGTATAAGATGGAATAAAGTAGATACTTACACTATTAGAGGCTGCATTAGCGATATCAAACTGCCCATAGCTCTTTAGCTTTATCTCTCCACCCAGGCTCAGGGCCTCCACTGTTACTGCATGCTGATGGAGACGACAGAGAGACATAAAGCTTTCTGACAGAGGATGTAAAAGGTAACGTGCGCCATTACTCTCTTTTCAACTGTCCGTCTGTCGCACGGCCTCGGCAGCGCTCGCCTCATCACTCCGAGGTGAATAATTCAGATGACGAGGGTTTCTCTAAAGCCGTCTTTCCGTCCCACTGAGGGGAGAACAAAGGTGACACAGAGACACCTTGACGCGCGGCGGAGAATGATGATGAAGCCGTCACCTGGTGCCCGCGGTCCTCTGGGATCGTACGACGGGAGACGATGATGCGCCGCGTGGTCATGAGCACACACATAAGACCTCACGCTGGAACGCAGACGTACACACGCATCAGGGCGAACACACACGCACACACACACACATGCATGCACACAAAGGATAAACCAGCCATTCAGGTGGAAAGGCTCTCTATATGCGAGCATGGCAATTCCCTGGGCTGTGCTAGGAATCAATAGTGATTCAACCATAGGCCCATCTCTAGCTCTGCCATTCGGTCCTCTTCATCCTTAGCGCCGCCTGACTGAGCTAAAGAGATGCCAGCGTTGTCTCGGTAAACACGTTTAACGCCCACGTTAGAATATTTCTGTTGATCCCTGGGGTTTTTTGTTTGCCATTGTGTGTTTGCGTGGCCGATTGTCTTCCTGCTGAGGACTCACTCAACGAGAGAAGCACCGTTTCATCAGCCGAAGACCTTGCTCTACCCCACGAGCGAGATGAGCCGAGGCTGAACAACTGTAACTCATCTAGTTGTGCCTGATGAAGGATGGCGAGCTCCGTTATCGTTCGCTTTGGTCTGATATGATTGTCTGAGAACTGAGAGGGGTGTATCACACTGCTGGTTTGATTTACACTGCTTGTAAATGACTTGAGAAGGAGAGGATTAGAAAGAGATGGAACTAGAAGCCAGAGATGGAGGAAAGGGAAAAGAAGAAAGGAGACAGGGTAGGTGTGAGGGGTACGCCCCACTTCCAATCCCTCCATCCCTCCATCCCGTGGTCCATTCCTCTTTCCCGCCCTCAGTGTTTAATGAAGCATCTGAATCAATGGGGTGAACCTAACAGCCTGACATATCTAATATGTCTGATATATGGACGGTGCAGAGAACAGAACACATGTAAATCCATCAGGAATCTATATTAGCGGATGTCCCTTCGAGTCACATGGTAAGAAACATTTCTCCAAGTTTAATCCTGTAGATGAATGAGAGGAACACGTACACAAGCTATTCAGGAGTCAGGAGAGAGCCAGAGAAAGACAATCTGCAAAGAATTCATCTCAAACATTCTGAATAGAGAGGCAGGGATCAATGTACCTGGATCGTATGTGTTAGCAGGCCATGAATATTGCAGTTGGGTTATATCCTAGAGAGGATGTTGAACACCAGCATGGAATATGCAAGAGAGAGAGGAGATGTACACGACCCTCTCTATTGCAGTTTCCCCATGCTGAGCTGGGAGAGGAACTCAAAGTGTCAAGGAGAGAGAGAGGGAGAGAGAGAGAGAGAGAGAGAGAGAGAGAGGGAGAGAGAGAGAGAGAGAGAGAGAGAGAGAGAGTAGAGAGATAGAGAGAGAGAGAGAGAGAGAGCGAGAGAGAGATGAGAGAGAGAGCGAGAGGAGGGAAGGGTAAGAGTTATACTCCTCAGGGAGTCCTGTCACAGAATAGTGTTTCCTTTGCTCACCTGAGTCTGGTTAATGCAGAATAGAAATGTTTCTGTGATCCTGCAGGTCACACTGCTACCATCTGCCTCCACAGACCCCAAATATCCCAAAGCTAGAACACTGAAAAACTGATGCCCAAGGTAACCTTTTCAACGATATAACCACAGAACAGACCTATCTGGCCACATCCACATTCAAGGATGTCATTAATCTGGACCCCAACCCCAGCTCTTACATTTACATTCAGCAGATACTCTTATCAAGAGCGACTTACAGTAAGTACAGGGACATTCCCCCGAGGCAAGTAGGGTGAAGTGCCTTGCCTAAGGATACAACGTAATTTCACACAGACAGAAATTGAACCAGCAACCTTCTGATTACAAGCCCAATTCCCTAACCGCTCAACCACCTGACTCTCATGATGAGCTCCTGGGACTCTATTGTGTAATATTCAAAACATATTTCTAGAAAATGATTTAGTAAGTTGAAGACAGAGAGGCAATCTAATTCTTGGCCTGAGCAGCATAGCGCTTTAAGCTCTCATCTATCGATCTGAGAGAAGACTGGTCCAGCTTGCCAAAGATGGGTACTGTTTCTCTGCTGAAAAAAGACTGATGTCTTCACATATTGTGAAAGACTGCTTCTTTCACAATATTTGCAAGTCTGGAGATGGATGACCTCTCCAATGGTCAAGTTTTGGCCAATATTACACATGTACCTTCATGCATGGGCAAGAAGCACCGCACAACTTAATGTTCATTGAAAGACAGTTAGCCAACAACACCTTGGAGAATGTAGTCAACACCTGTTTGACATGTCACTAGGTGAATTGATGGTTTTATAATTAATATGTTGACAATGAAAATTGCATAGCCTGTGTTTGTTGTTTTCGGTACATAAAAAAACATACACGCACTAACAGATGGACATAATAAGGTAATACCATTTTTAATTTGACTGACTTTGAATTTACAGATCATTGATTTCATTTCCCGACAAACAAATTGTCTAGTCTAAACTACGACTTACCTCGGACAGCTGCGGTCTAGAACCAGCGTACTTCAGTGCGCAGTAAGCTGTAGACTAGCAGGGACATCAAATGAACACCCACTGCTCCACTGATTCTGATCATTCACACTCACCGGCAGGAAAAGCAAGCTCCACCCCTGGCTTAGGAAGTGCACTCCACAACTCTAGGACATACTGTGCACAACCCACAATACACATTCAATCATTCCATCTGAAAAACACAGAATGTTAGGTATGGGCGAAGGTTTCAAACAAACAATGACGTTTGGATAAGAAGAGAAACCTGTAGACAATGTGAAACTCTGACCTTTGGCTGGGAAAGTGTTTGGAAGATTGTGAGAGAAAATTGACTGGTGGTTAGATGGTAGTGAAGTGGTTGGATGCAGAGATTGGATGGAAGTTGGATAAAGGTTTTGTTGGCGACCGGGTGAGTGGATATGCTGAGTACAGGTTTGGCAAAGGAATACATGTGTAGAAGTTTCATGGAGGTTGCCTGACTGTTATCCTGGCATGAGTGAAAGTGAGCAAAAACTGCTGACAAGGTATAAAAGTTTAATACTGTAAGGTAACCCTTTCTTTTATAGTGTTCTCTCTCTCTCTCTAGCTCGCTCCCTCCCTCACAGGAAGATGAGTTTGGTTAATATACGGTTATGGGATGATGGTGTCGGCATGGTTATATTACATCGATATTTAAGCACATCAGAACCAATCAGCAGTGGTGTAGTGATGAGAGAAGAGGAACTGAGAGGAGAGAACAAACAGGACACGACCGGACGGTTCGTCTACACTTCCCTCAAACATCTCACATGTGACACCCCAATCATCTAATCCTCCATCCAAGTCAAGCCCTCAGATGAACTCTGTCCTGTCCTGTATGTTCAGAGATAAAGCTGTGCACATTTCACAACAACATGTTATTTGTTTCAATTCTGTGCTGCCTCTGAGAGAAAAAAAGCAATACTCTGCATCTCTCCGATTCCTCACGCTCCGTTTTATTAAATCCTCAGCAGAGCATCGCAGTGCCACACGAACGCTGACCAAATCAAATTGTGCAGCTGACACTCTTTATTTGGCATGACTCTGCCCTCTAAATGTAGCGGAAAACTCATCTGTCCCTGGAGCAGCTTCCACGGTACCTCTGTTTGTCTAAGGAGGCGAAAGGAAGCAGAGAGATTGTCAGGCTTTTCACACAACCTCTCTTCTCACGCTACTCATCCCCCCTTTCCTCCATCCGTGTTTGTTCACCCCCCTTAACCCCCCTTTTTCTTTTTATTCCCTTCTTCCCTTTCTGCCCCTCAGGTATATGAGCTGAACAACTCTAACCAAGCATCGGTAAGCACAGCAGGATAGAGACTCGCAGGAGAGAGAGAGAGAGAGAGAGAGAGAGAGAGAGAGAGAGAGAGAGAGAGAGAGAGAGAGAGAGAGAGAGAGAAAGAGAAAGAACGTATGTGAGAAAGAGAGAATGAAAGAGAGAGAAAGAAAGAACATAGAAGAAAGGTACTAGCAAGAAAGCCAGAAAAATACTCAAGTGGAGAGAACATGAAGAAGAGAGCCCATATGCCACAGAAACTGTCTCCAGAAACCTCTGTGTCAGGACAGTCTCGTGCAAATCAATAAACTAACTGATATGAAGTAAACCCAATATCTGATGCATCGTCTCCCAGACAACATACTTATTGAACATCAATGAGAGAGCATGCACCAGCAAGCCGATCAGAACGTATGCCACTAAAACACATATCGTCTGTTTGTTTATAGATTTTCCCATTCAATAGCCCATTCATATCATCTATGTCAATGGTCCCGGCAGAATGTGATTTGATGATTATTTGACCTATGCCGTACCATCTATCTGAATTCCTGATTAATAATAAGGACATTACTGTTGGAAGACCAACTACTGGAATGAGTTTGAGAGGTTGTAAAACTCTGCAAGACTGCTTGGGATTAATTAAAGGTAAAGTGTGTGCAAAATGTGGCACAGAAAAAATCTAACAAAGGGTATACTTTTATTCAGAAGGTATTGAAGCATTATTCAGATCAGATAATCCTGGACCAGGGCATCTGTGCTGGTGAATGGCTGCAGTGTATCTTCATTCTGGAGGTGACTGATGTCTATGGTTGCACCTGGCGGGTAGTAAGATAGCACATGATTGGTGGGCACAAGGGAACATCCAATCAGATAAGGTGAAGTTGGGAGATGCAGCTGAAGGAAGATGTGGACTTCATTAAAGTTTGACCTCTAGAGGACTGTATGATAAATATGTCTTTATCAACCTAAGTTTTAGAAGTAGATAATATTCAGTAAGAAAGTCTCTCATAAACAATCCCACATAACATTACGATTTTTTCTAATAACCGCCCCTCTCTTCTCTTCTCCTGTGTCCTGTATCCTGTCTCCTGTATTCTCTTCTGTCTAGGCCTAGCTGACTTAGTCTGTACTTTAAGATGTGAGAAGCAACATATCTGGTAAACACATAGTTGACCTCTCTCACAGACAGAACGATCCTCATTGTTACACATCCATCGTGTGCTGTTCTGGACAAAGAGAGACTCCTAAAGGAGTCAGACTGCAGCATTCAGACAGAATCCTCCGATTGTAGAGTGTAAAGTATAGAGGGTGGGTGAGAGTGGGTCTGCAGCCTGGCTGTCCACTCGCTTCATGTTAGTTTAAAGAGTCTGAAAGGACAAAATACATGATTCCAAAGCTTTTCAGCTGTATTGTATTGTATTGTGTAGGAACATGACATTAGTTCCCAGCAAGTTTGAACATTTCAATGAGAATTGTATTTTGCATCAATTCGTCTTTCTTTTGAGTATCGATGCCGACGGAGAGAAGTGGGTGGACCACAGCCCCTCTAATATCACGCAGTCACTCAATAGCACGCCTACTACCGAGCCTCCGCTCCTCCAATGGGCGGCCAGCTTTCGGGACATTCGCGGCCGTGCCTCCAGCTGCTTTTCCAATAGACAATCAACGCCAATTAAGGACAAACCCTTAAAGGGCACGTTGGCAGGGTAAAGAGTGTGTAATTGCAGTGCCTATTTCACAGTGTTTGTTATTAGCTGGGTTAGCTTTTGATCTTTTACTGATTTAGGAAACTTGCTTTAGATTGACAGTATAACTCTTTTTAGAGACTTTAATCCACAGCCTAATGCTGGCTTTCCAGTCATTTGCTCCCAGGGTCAGGCTAGCTTTCTGTTGGTGTCTTGTTAGTGTAGCATCCTGAGGCTAGCCTAGGGTAGAGGAGATTGACAGCTCCTTATAGCTACAATATAATGACACTGCAAATGATGTGATCGTGAGGCAGTTTGGGGCTGAATCCTCCTCCACACCTCACTCTCGTTCTCTTTCTCTCTTTCTGTCTCACATACACTCTCTCTCTCTCTCGTTCTCCCTCTCTCCTTCTCTCTCTGTCTCGCTACCTTTACATTTGCTTGCATTCATATAGCAGACATTGTAATGTACAAATGCATTAAATAAATGTAGCAAATAATTAAGGATTAGAAGCTCACAGATTTTCTGCATCATACAGTCATCAATTTACTAAATAATGAAGAATACATCAAGGCATGTTTATTTCTCTTTATTTAAGGGTAAAGGGTCACCCATGAGACGCTGACTTTTTAATAATTTAATTATTATTTGAGTTTTTGTCTTATTTTGAGCATCCTTGAAACAAATCCCTGAGCACTGAAATAGAGATTAATCTCTCATAATTAACTATTCACACACTAATCCCGCAAGACACAGCCCGAGTAGTGCACACACACACACACACACACACACACACACACACACACACACACACACACACACACACACACACACACACACACACCACACACACACACACACACACACACACACACACACACACACACACAGTCTGAATATGATGAAGTACAGTACACATCTATGGTCCTGATCTCTGTCAAGGTACACACAAACACACAGATACACATGCACAACCACCATCTCTGCTTTCTATCAAGGTCAGAAACACTATTCATCTTCTAAAGGACTCATCAGAGATTCTCTCTCTCTCTCTCTCTCTCTCTCTCTCTCTCTCTCTCTCTCTCACACACACACACACACACACACACACACACACACACACACACACACACACACACACACACACACACACACACACACACACACACACACACACACACACACACACACACGCATGCTAGGTAGCCAGCAGACAGTAGGCACTGTAGAAGTGGGGAGGGGTTAAGAAGGGGAGGAAAGGTGTGAATTAATCATGTATACATTAGAATGATCCTTCTCTCAAACTCTCAAACTCTGCTATGCCCTTGATTTATCTATCTCTCTTTTTTCACTCTTCCTTTCTTCCTCTGTCTCTGCATCTGTCTCTTTTTCTGCCTCTCATATTCTCTCTGTCTCTCCCTCTCTCTGTATCGCTTTCTCTTTATCAATCTCTTTATTTCTCCCTTTGCCTCTCTCTTTCTTTGTCCCTCTCTCACTTTCTCCTCTCTCTGGTTCATAGTTCATTTGGCAACCACCAGTGACATGCTCTGAGATGAAGTGGGCAACCTTTTACTATCTGATGGTGTTCAGTTTTGGACCAAAGAAAATGTCACCCCTCACACAATCGCCAGCGACTCTGTTCAGTTTGTTTTTAGAAAGTGTGTATCTGTGTGTGTGTGTGCTTGATTCACATACCAAGGTGTTTTCAGTCGGTTAATCGAATTGCCAGTTTACAGTAATGTGGAGGGCTTTGAGAAGGTGAAGGACAGGTGAGAGGAGAGGAGCATATCATAGCAGAGCAGAGCAGAGGAATGTTACAGTAATGTTATACAGCATCCATGCATGTGTTTGAGAGGGAGGGATGGGTTCTGTAATGAGAAAATGATGGAATGTGCCGACGTGTATAATAAGACGGGCTATCAGGAGGAGCAGGAGACTGTTCCACTGGATCAGAACATTACTAAAGCAACTTTTTATGGACGTTTACAGAATCAGCAGTTAAATGAAATGATTGATTTGCATTAAATGCCTGAACTTGACAGCCAATGTAAATGTAAATGTGAATGTTCTGTGTGTTCTGTGTGTTCTGTGTGTGTGTGTGTGTGTGTGTGTGTGTGTGTGTGTGTGTGTGTGTGTGTGTGTATGTATGTGTGTGTGTGGGTTGGTGGTAGTGGGTGGGGGATTTGGAGAAGTGATGAAAAAGGATATGTTTGTTTCCATTTTGTTGATAAGCCCAGTTTAATTACTGTCTGTACTTGGTTTATGGAGCTGGATTCCAATGTTAAAGTCTAACCTCACAGACGAAACTGCAGTACAACTTCCTCTCTCTGCATGGTTCATGGTACAGACAGACTGGAAGAGACAGAGACTTAAAAGGAATGCATATGTGTGCTTTTTAATGTGCGTGTGTGTGTGTGTGTGTGTGTGTGTGTGTGTGTGTGTGTGTGTGTGTGTGTGTGTGTGTGTGTGTGTACGTGTGTGTGTGTGTGAGAGTGAGTGTCTGTTCACAGCCACAAGCGCCGCTGATGACAGGACAGAGAGGACTGCGTCTCCCTGAGGCGCCATGCTGATATCTCAATCTGTCGTTACAAATGTAATAAGAGATAAAAGATGGAGGGAGAGAGAGAGAGAGAGAGAGAGAGAGAGAGAGGGGGGGGGGAGTAAAAGAGGGTTTGGGAGTGCAGCCTGGAGTGATGTTACTATCACTAAACACTGTCAGAAGCTCTTACATATGTTCACAAAAACAATTACAACACGACAGGGGCCCAATAGAGGAACATCAGAATTCAAAAACAAGATACAATGCTCCTATCAGAGCAAAACAGGGATTCACACAATCTGACACATTCTGATACATGTGGATCAACACATGTAATGTGCTGTAAGTATGGAATCCATGTTTCACTGGGTCTGGGACGACAATGCCCCGCAGCAACCGGGGAGCTCATATTACACTACAATGGGAAAGCAATTTGAACGAATAAGTCAAATGTAATAGGATGACAGGGAATTGAGTGTTTGTGTGAGTGTGTATGTCAGTGTGTGTACGTACAGTATGTGTATGTGAGGGTGTGTAGGTCTGTGTATGTATGTATGGTGGGGTCCTGTGCTAGATTGAAACAGTATTTTCATGTAGTCATGGCCTGTCATGCTAAGTTGAATTCCCTGTCAGTGCATTATTTGATTGGTCATTTGTGATGCAGTGTAACAATAATTATTTCTAATTAAAAACCATCCTTTGCAGCGTTAGTATACTGTAGATACAGCTCCCATACATTATTTCCATGTATATTTGTTGGCACACAGGGGTGGTGGTTTGCATTGATTTCACCCTGCATCTCTCAGGCTCCTGTAACGATGACACCTGATGGTTCCAGGCTCTCCTCCCCTGATTGGATGACAGCTGTGTTGGTAACCCCCTCCTCGGGGAGCGCAGGACACGTATTCATCAGGCTGCTTGGACGGGGACGGCAGCAGTTCCCACTCTTCACTGCATTCCTTTCCGACCTAAACAAGCTGATTTGAATTCCGCCCGGGTTCTCAGAAGGTTCCTCTCTGTAGCATTTCCATATTCCTCCTGAGGGGGCCCCTGCATTGGACTCCGCCAAGCATTCTCAAAGGCAGCCTTGCTGAAAATAACAAAATGAATTTTTTTTGTACAGTTCGGACCAAGCCTTGAAGCTGTAGCCAGGGGTTCATACTTCCAGACCAAAGAGCAGCTTTTTGAGGAGCTCTGAAATGAACTGTTGTCATTACAGACCTGCTGCAGTACACTGACACTTGTATTACATCTATACATTCAAATTAACTCTTTGTAGTTGTGCGCAGTATGATACTGTAATAGGCTTCTCAGAAAATCGACAGATACCTCCAGTGTGTTTGACAGAAACCAGTGTGGCTGTCTGGTCTGGTGGTTATTGAGACCACTGTCTGGTCTGGTGGTTATTGAGACCACTCTGTTCCTTTGTGCCCCGTGCTGGTTTTGCATATTACATCTCATCTGGAACACATGCATGATTGAATTATGTTTTGATTATGTTCAGGGCTTTACGTGTACATCTTTAATTGAACATCTCATCAAGGTGAAAGGCAATCAGAATTCTGCTCAGTAATGAACTGCTGTGATAATTCTGAAGTTCTCTCTCTCTCTCATCTTTCTTGCTCTCTCTCTCTCTTTCTTCAACTTCATACATGAGGGTAGGGGATGGCCCTGTTGTGGCCATATTGGGCACTAACTCTCCTGCAGCATAGTCAAATAAAAATGTGTTGACTAACAGTCATTCAATATAATAACATAGCAAACTGGCAACATGCAGAGACTCCAGAACAGCGCACAGTACTGTAGATCAATAATGGTGAACAAAACAGACACACATTGAAGTCAGAGCAGCAGCAGATAAACCGTCCTAATTTCACAGACACACGACAAAAACCCCTGCACAGTCAGTGCACGTAGAAACAAGAGGTAATAACACAGCAGACCCAACCCCACACACATTTGCCAAGAACGAAAGTGTTTTCTTGGCTGTTCTTTGACACATGGTAATTATTCCTCTGCCATGTGACAAACTGGTGTAAAATGCCTTGTGCTTTTCGCGCTGACATTAATGTCGGAGCAATTTGTCCCCGGGTGACACGTCCGGCCCATGTTGTTGATGTTGGCCCCTCAATCGACATGTGTCACGGCGGGGCTCCAACAGCCCTCTGGTTCTTTCCTTCCACCTTTACCTCTCTTTCATTCTCTGTTCATTTATCTCTCTCTCTCTCGTTCTCTCTCATGCGCTCTCTCTCTCTCCTGCCCTCGTGTTCTCTCACTCCCTCTCAGTCTCGCCATTTCTTTTCTCCCTCTCTCCCTTTCTTCCCCTCTTCACTTCCTCTCCTTCCTCGCCTTTGTTCTCTGGCTCCTCCCTCTCTTTCTCCGCGTTCTCCACATCTCCAGGCTGGTGTTGCACGTCGACGGTGGTGTGTTGCTCCACGGAGCTGGTGATGTGAGTGTGGGATCAGCCCCTATCTGTTTCTGCTGTGTGACAGCTCGTAAGCACACCTCACTGGCAGGACACCAACACTGGTAGTTTATCCTAAACACCAGCTTGTTAGCTGCCATGGTGTCCAGCCACAAGGTGTTAGTTTCGGTAGTAAACCAGCAACAACAACTTCCACTGCATAGACAGTGTTTATTATGTGTCAACACGTTCTGTTTGTGCCAGACCATGATATAAAGGTAAACCTTAGTTGCATAAATACTGAAGATTTAACACTGTAGTATGTGAGGTTCGTTTGATGGAGTTATTTTTGGGACTACCACTGTAGCCCCTGAACCTTGACCATTGCTGAATGTGTAATGAGAATGCAAGTCATGTTGAAAAGCGCCCATAATGTGTCTGGATGTGAGGACACTCCGGATACTTCTACCAGAAGGATGTTTCTGGGGAGGACATTGTGAGGCGGCTGCAATGCATAAACACCACCTTGTTAAAGGACATATTTAAAAGCTGCAAAGAGAATTCTTCAAGGCATGTAATTAAACACATGACACAGTTCTGTCCTTTGATAGGTCACTTCTTCAATTATGCAGTTTCTAAAACATCTTCCCCAGACAGAACAGAGGATTGTAATGAGACAGGATAATGAAAGAAGCTGGTGCAAGGATTCTAGAAATGTGAAGAAAAAAATTAAAATAAAGGAAGGTAGAGACTTGAAAGTATGCTTTCTTCACAGCTTTTCATTAAATGCAAACTGATCTCATGTCCTCAGTATTGAAGGAGTGGATGAACAGAACATCCAGTGAGGGACTCATAGGTCTGTGTTATAAAGATATGGACACAAAATCTCTGTCCTAATCTTTTATACTGTGCAAAGAGATGATGAGAGGATGGCAGTGTGGAAGTGCGGTGAGGCTCTGGATCCACAGGTGCTTTCAGAGAGCACGATCAGCCTTACAACGACTACTTATTTTAAAGAGTTTCCAAATGATAGAGTGCTTGAATGTACCTAACCAAAGAGTAGAGGCACAATGTTCTGAGGTGATTTCTGTGTTCTGTACATGCCGAGAGCACTTAACAAAATGAATGACTTTGAGGCAGAACAGTGTAGAGCTGATCATTTCGGGGGACTGCATAGCATTTCATTTTTACATTTTAAGCGTGCTCATTTGTATGCCACATTTGTTTTTATGTATGTGCGTTTATACCTCTGTTTTTGTACATTTGTACACCTATGTGTGAGTGTCTGTCTGTCTGTCTGTCTGTCTGTTTGTCTGTGTGTGTGTGTGCATGTGTGAGTGTGTACGCAGTCAGCTGTGTCCTTGCAAGGATCCTTTGACCTGATGATTGATTGGTCCTGGGTCTGTGTGATCCCTCCCCTAGCGGAAGCAGCAGACACTCCCACCGGGCCAGCTTTGATTAATGACTCGTTAAGAATCTGCATGGTGGGGGGGGGGAGGAGACACTCTAATGAGTCAATGAGTAACGAGGGAGAGGGGTGAAGCCCGGCCCCGCAGGACACACTGGTCTGGGGAGGAGTCAGGGGGAGGAGTCAGGACGCACACATCTACACCTCTGCCAGGTTCTCCTGCATGGCCCCTTGCCAAGATTGTTGTTCTGGCAGGACCACAGGAACATGCACTCAGACACTACGCTTTGTGTGTGTGTGTGTGTGTGTGTGTGTGTATGTGAGAACAGAGAAGAGAGGGAGGGAGAGAAGGAGAGACCCTCAATCTTTCAGTTCCCTATTCCTCCATCCTCCAGTCTCCTATCCATCCATCTCCCAATCATCTGTCCCTCCCTGTGCATCCTCCAGTCCCCTACCCCCCCTCCCTCTATCCTTTCCACACCCCACCACCAGAGAGCTTTCCGGGGGCAGCAGGCTCATCAGTTCAATGTCTAACTGAACCAATCGGGCCATCTGGAAGAGGCTGGAGGAGAGTGACAGACACAGTGCAGCCCCGTTTAGTGAAACACTATAACGATGGCACTCACACTTACACATACTCAAACAGATCCCCACACACACACACACCGTCAAAAATATGCAATCACAAACTCATTCAGGCGCACGCACACACATACTGGCACAGACACAGAGCATTACTATCAGATCATTTCTGTGTCCTCAGGCTATTCTGTCTGTAGTAGGGGGACAACTAGGACTTTAATGAATAAAGCCGTCCTCTATTTCAAACAGTTTAGCAGCTGTTGTCTGTGCGAGCCCATCTAAAAAAGGTAAATATCATTCATGCAGAGGTGAATTATTAAACAATTCTACTGCTATGACACAGAAAACATCACATCCATTAAAGTGTACAAAGCCAGTTTAGGGGAATCCGTCTTCCCCTAATGACACAGAAAGCGAACACATCTCTCATGTCTGCCCGTCCTCACACTCACAAGTGTGTGTCCCTCAGAGCTATCGCAAGAAAACTTTGGTCCCAATTCCCGACATCTAAAAAAGAAAGTAAAAGATTTCCATTGAATTATTGTGTCAGTTCATACAATGTCATCCAAACAGCATAGCGCCTGCCAAGAGAAACTATGTGTCCTGCAGCCATAAGGGATGTTAGCACCTAGCCAGCACCGAGGCCCGTGCATGTGAGGGTGACAGGATGCCTGATGCTCTTATTGGGCTGAGGCACACTAGTTTATGGTGTTGTGATGATGAGATCAGAAAAGCACTGAGGCTTCAGCCCGGCCCTGTAAAAGCTCTGTATATCTCCTTCCAGGAACTTACTTCTTTTGTTGTGGACACACACACACACACACAAACACACATCAAGCACAACCATGCACAAAGACACATGAGTGATGCTCTGTCAGCTGGAGTGGCGAGGCTGCTGGACTGAATGAGGCGTCTTCATTTTAAGGACCATTAGGTTCTGAGTCTGGTATTCATCTGTGTGTGATGGAATCTAAACACTGTGTTCTCTCCGCTCTTCAGAACTGGAGAAGCTTTTTGCCGTTCTCGAAAAACAAGTTATTTCTCAGAGCCTAACATCAAACCATCATACCACTGTGCCATGAAGCATGGCTGTGTGTGTGTGTGTGGTGGAGGGCTCCACTCTGGGATCTCTAGTCTTGTTTTGGGGGGGATGTGAAGTGGGCTTAGCTCTGTTATCACTAGTGATGTCTGCCTAAATGTGATTAATAACCTGTTGCATGTGAAGTGGTACTTAGTCATGTGAGCGTGGGTTATGTGTTTAATCTGCTGCTCATGGATCTGACAAGTTCTGTAAGAGAGGTACTTGCTATAATTCAAACCAGCAATATTCTGTGCATTATTCTTTTTAATGACTTGTCTCTCCGGCTGGGGCTGAGTAATGTTGTTGTCTAACATTTGTTACCATAAAAGCTGCTGAATAGAACATTCACCAGTTACTGTCCAAAAGCTTGACATGGAGGAATAATGGGATTATGCAAAGCAGAGGTGGGGGAGGTGTCAGAGGGTGAGGACTAATAGGCTGAATCAGTCGCTAAATGATTCTATTAGACGGAGAGGGATGTGCTGTCAGAGGGGTCCCTCCTGCACACGCTCTGTTTGGGATGAGTCCACCTGAGACTGCATGGCAGGCAGGGCCAGGAGGACATCTACAGAGTCACATTATCACTGTGGGATCAGGACACTAGTCAGATGTCTCACCAGGGGGGAGAGAGAAGGAAGAGGGAAGGGCGAAGTGGAAACAAAGGGAGGCACAGAGAGAGATAGAGGGGCAAAGAGACAGCGAGAGAAAGCGAGAGAGAGAGAGAGAGAGAGAGAGAGAGGGGGATAGAGAAAGAGAGAGAGTGTGAGAGAGAGAGATAAGAGATATAATGGATTTATAGCAGGTCTTAGAGCAAGGAGCAGAATGCAGAATAACCCTCCTCATCAACCGCTCCTCTCCCCCTCATTATCTGCTAGCTCTCTCTGCCTCCACAGCTGCCTGTTAGAAGTCCTGGGTTCTGATCATGGAAAACTTGCTCATCCTGATCATCAGGTTTGTTGTTGGCATCAATGTGTCTATATTGACACTCAACCATCCTGTGGATGAAGGAAGGAATTCTCCTTCTCCTGGCTTCTCCTTCTCCTGGCTTCTGCTTCTCCTGCCTTCTCCTTCTTCTACTCACTCACCTTCTCCACTCCAGTCGACTCCTCTCCTCTCTTCCCCACTCCTGTCAAAATTAATTTAACTTCTATTTTCTCTCTCTCTCTCTCTCTCTCTCTCGTCTCTCTCTCTCTCTCTCATCCTCTCTCTCTCTCGTCTCTCTCTCTCTCTCTCTCTCTCTCTCTCTCTCTCTGTTATTGTAATCAGAAATTCCTCTGATGAATAAAACATGAGTTTGATTAGAAGGTTTTATAAAGCCTTGTTTATAACTGCAAACTGCTTGTAATCAACTAATCCAGACATAAAACAGCACCAGAAGTTAAGAGGTCGGGAGGGTAGGGGGGAGTAGGTGTTGGCGTGTGCTAGTGTGCTCTGGTGCTGTATGTGTGGATTTTGACTTATTCACACGCCATTGTTGGTGGAGCAGAGTGAAGATTAATACTCCAATATGTAGTGTAGCAGGAGCTAGCACAGTGTCAGTGTCTGTCTGCCTGGCCTCTGTGTGTTCCATTAGCAGGCTGCTTCCCCCAGCAGGCCAGGAGATGTGCTGGGGGGCCCACAGAAACACTATCAGCACTAAACTCGACTTTGATGAAAAATAATCATCTCTCTCTTTCATGTGTAGCAGTTGCTGGGGCAACAAGCCCTGGGATAAGGACTTCTTGTGGATGCGATGTGATGTTATATGATGGGATGGGATGTGAGGCCATTTGGAGAGGGGGAGCCTCTCGGCTCAGATGAATAGAGAACATAGAGAGGAGTCTACTTCAGCCTGCGTAGAGCTGACTTAGTTATGGCCAAACGGGTTTCACTGTGACATACTCCATTTGTGATCGTCGAGTTTCATTTCAGTCACAAACTTCCCTATTGGTAGGCAAAGCTAACAAGCTGACATTGCCTTACTACTTTGAGTAGACTTTTAGACTTTTAGAGTCTTAAAACTGTGCTTGTGTGTCAGGTGGGAGTGTGTGTGTGTGTGTGAGGTCTGGGTGATGTTTGTGTGTCAGGTGGGAGTGTGTGTGTGAGGTCTGGGTGATGTTTGTGTGTCAGGTGGGAGTGTGTGTGTGAGGTCTGGGTGATGTGTGTGTGTCAGGTGGGAGTGTGTGTGTGTGAGGTCTGGGTGATGTGTGTGTGTCAGGTGGGAGTGTGTGTGTGAGGTCTGGGTGATGTGTGTGTGTCAGGTGGGAGTGTGTGTGTGTGTGAGGTCTGGGTGATGTGTGTGTGTCAGGTGGGAGTGTGTGTGTGAGGTCTGGGTGATGTGTGTGTGTCAGATGGGAGTGTGTGTGTGAGGTCTGGGTGATGTTTACCCTGTCACTCCCCCTCTGCTTCTCCAGGGAACCACCTGATGTGCCTCTCTGATAGCTTCTCCCCAGTGACTGACGTTTCTCCTTTCGGTTTTCTCTTATCCATCTCTCTCTATCAACACCTCCCCCCCGTCCCCTGGTCTCAACACCCCCCCCCACTCCCCTGTCTGTCTCCCCCACCAAATATCATGTCTTTCTCTGTATTCATCTCTGCTATTCTATATTTAGCAATCCCCCTGTGAAGTCATATTTTGGTTCTTTGAAGACCCTCCACCCCCTCCTCCAACCCCCCTGTTTGCCTGCCTCTCTCTCAGACTCTCATACTCTGCTTGTAAAACATGGCCACCAAATATAACGTATGCACTTCTGGAAATACTAACTAACAGGCACACACATACATACAGACACACACGCACAGGTGCGAATAATCAGCTGTAATGATAACAAAGCAGCCTGTCCATGTTACTGACCGTGGCTTAGACAGACTAAACTAATCAACCCAAAGGAGATCCAGGTTGAGGACTGATGATGCAGTTCAAACACTAATCGACTAGATGCAATGTCATCTATCAGATGTAATAGGATAATACAAGCCCCCAGACCTCAGTTTAGTCAGATGGACGTCTGTGCCTGTCCCAGTCTGTGCCTGCATGCTCTCTGGGGGTTGACTTCTAATCAAATGAGATAAGAACAGAAGAAGGACTTCAGGCTGATCTTCCTGTTTTCTGACCAAAAGAAGCCATTTTGGTCTTCAACAGTGAAGCATACTCTCTGACCCCCTCCACAACGTAGACAGGATGAACTTGACCTGGGTTTATGCTAATCTAAAGATTGTTAGCCTGGATTATGCTAATATAAAGATAACTATGCTAATGCTATGTTAGCTAAATAACCAGGGTATGTTAATTTGCTGCAAAGGGCAACACTTAGCCAGTCAGGTTAAGAGGGTAAATAAGGTGGTTTTTTTCCTGCAGCGAGGGCAGAGAGCTCATTACTTTCCCTCTGATAATAGTGCTAATGTGATTCTCCAACACCAACACAGAGGCAGGTGCAGTGACAGACGCTCCTCCAGAAGAATCTCACAATCGCTGAGAGCGGGGGGGGGGAAGATCTGCACTGTTGACAAACTTCAGAGATAGTCCCCCCTGGATACCTCCACAACTCTACACACACACACACACACACTATCTCTCCCTCTTTCTGATACATCTCACTGCTTCTGACATTCTCTAATGCTAATGTCGAAAATGCTGTTTCGGGTTCCAATCTAGCTCACTTCAAAGACAGCTCCTGTGCAATTTTCTTACTTCCATAGCTCTTAATTATAGAGATGTTTCACTGTGGAATTGAAAGCTTTTTAACAACACTGTCTGGTAGCCTTCAGCACTCTCATTTTACCTCTAAAACCTAATTGACTAGAATAATAATATCAAATTGTAAGCATGCCAGCCAACATACCAAACAGGGTATATCAACAACAGGGAAGATAAAGCAATGCTAAGGAAACTATTGGTTACCATGCTGCCCAGATTGTTTTTTTCTCAACAATAACCTAAGGTAACCTGGAATAATGTTAGAGTAGTACACTGTGGTCTTCAATGTACCTGAAAGGGTCTGATTCTGACCAGGGGATTGTCACCTTGGTTACAATCCCCTGGTTACAAGTGCCTGGGCTTGACTTGTAAAGCAGGTCTTACAGGAGGTGTAGGAGGGTGGAGAGCCCTCACATCCATCTGCTTCTCCTCAGAGCTGCTGAGTCATGCAGGAAGTTACTCATGCAGGACACTGAGGAGGACTCTTTTCATTTGCTGCCCAACCTTGTAATCTCATCTTTCCACCATGTCATCACAGTAATACAGCTACTGGAACCCATTTTCACTAGGATGGAATGATGTAGTTTCAGTAGGTTAGGATTTTCAACTAGGTAGTTAGTGAGCAGGGTTTCAGAATATAAATGATGCAACTGGGTCCACAAAGCTTGCATGTTTAATGCAAAAATAAGTTTGACAACATGACAGATTCCAGACCGTTTTTACAGGTCTGCTGAGGGAGAACACACACATTGTTAAGGAACAGATCTCCACACACCTGGATCAGTCATGACACATTAATGGCACCGTTGATGGCAATTAAATCACTTTGATTTTCAATATCATTATAATCACAGCATACTCGTTAGACAACATGTGCAAAATCCACCAAGACACACCAACCATCAACACAGTTCACTGGCCCTCACAGATTCTCTAGACCAACATCAAACCAACATCTTTGAAATATATTTTTTTAAATCACTTTTCCCGTCAGTAAATCCTGTTTATATTCAACACAATAGTGCACGATGCTTCCATATGGAACATACACAGTACTGTAGTACTGTACAGTAGGTTCATTTGACAAGCAGAAGATCTTCCATCCATTGTTGTTGAGTATAAATAAATTAGGAGTCGGTCACTATGCAGATGAGGTAAGATGTTATGTTTATTTACATACAGGTACTGGGGTGTGTGTGTGTATATTTATGTGTTTGTGTGAGTGTTTATACTGTACTGTATGTTTAAATAATATGGCTGTGGCCTTGTGCATGTCACATATTCATATATACATGAAAAAACACTATTCAAAATGCATGACTGTCACTGTGAAACACTACATTTTTGAAACATAGCTTCAATATGAAACAGATTGGTTCCCCAGCATGTTCGAGTCCAGTGGAGCCAGGTCTGGTCCTGAAGAGTGTGATGCCAGACGAGCAGTCCTGTATGACTGTCACTAGTACACCCCTCCCCCCTTCCCCCACCCCCTGGTCCTGCCTGGTGCTATGGAGGTTCCACTGTGGTAACGGTTCTTACAAGGAAGGTCCTGTCTGTTGCTATGTGTCAGAACAGGAACCGTCTCGCTCCGGTCTCAAGAGGATGATTCTCCTCCTCCTCACCTCATCTTCCTCAGTCGGAGACGGTTCTCCTTGTCTCTCTTCTTCAGCGCGGAGATGAACTGGTTGAAGAACAGCTCCTGGTCCTTCTTCTTCTGCACCTGCCTGAAGCGCTGGTCTCTGCCATGCTTCTCGGAGAACTCCTTAAATGTGGACCTGGACAAACACACACATACACATTGTAAGTGATTTATACGTGTGTATATATCACTTATGTCTGCATATATCCCATATCACGTCTCTCTGTAATACGTTGTACCGCTAAACCATATTGAAATCTAAATACATAGTAATGTAATGTTGTTACTATGGGTTTTGCTTGCAAAATTGTAGTTACATGGTAGTACATGGTTTATTACTTTGCATGCTATTATCATTATCATGCTATTTCAAGGTTATAGCTTTGTGGAACTCAAGGTTTAATTTCTTCAAGATACAACAGAAAGGTTTATCATTTTAAAATATAGTACACTTCAACATGTATCTGTTCAATTGTCCATCTCTTTCCACCAATCACAGAAGCCAGAGGTTTATTCCAACCTCAATGACCGTCTGCTGGGATGGGAAAGAAAGTATTTTTAACATTGTCAATATGAAAGCAGAGATCGAGGCAGACCTATTCAGTTAGAGAGAGAAAAAAGGAAAACGATTATTTGGCCTCCCCCAAAAGAACCTCGACCAGCTCATTCAGTGGAGAGATAAGAAAGAAGATACTATTTGATATCTTTATTATACAGAGTTCTGAGAGAGAGAGGGTCCAGAACCCAACAGCTCCAAAGACTTCCTGATGTGTTCTGCTTTCTCCAGGTGTCTGACAGGGGATATGCAAACACAACAGAATGCACTTGTGTGTGTGTGTGTGTGTGTGTATAGGGAACGATACTGGCAGGCTTGAGCTGGTGGGCTTTTCCCCGAGCAGTGGCATCCAGGTGAGGGGGGTGTGAGTGAAGCTTTTCCCCATGCAGTGGCCTCCAGGTGAGGGGGATGTGAGTGAAGCTTCAGCAGGCTCTAGTCTAGATCCCTCACTCTCCAACTCTCCAAACATCAAACAGAAAATTCTCACACTCTCCCACCAAAAATGGCTGCTCTCAGTTTGACACAGAAATGGACACAAACACACTCACAGAACAGAGAATAACACAGACTTACCACAAACACACACACACCACACAACAACACATGAAACGTGCCTTGCCCAACCAATTCGTAATCATATATCACACATTAATTCACGTATTCAAACATATTGTGCTTGTGATTTAAAAATAGTATTGGGGACGTTACCGGGCAGACATCTTGGCCTCTTCTAGAAGCTTCCTGAACTCCTCTTTAGCCTGCAGCAGTTTGAACTTCTTCTCTCTGTGCTCCTCTTTAATCCTGGCCTTAACAAACTGATCAAACACCTACAGACAGATGGATAGACCAGACAGAGACAGAGGCAAGACTGCTGCTAATGAGTTATTATTATGTTTCATGATAGAGAGAGACAGAGACAGAGACAGAGGGAACTGAAGAGAGAGAGAGAGGGGGAGAGAGAGAGACGGCGAGAGAGAGAGAGAGAGAGAGAGAGAGAGAGAGAGAGAGAGAGAGAGGGGGAAGGAGGGAGGACCTTCTCACCTGTTTTCTCTCCTCTGAGGAGAGCAGGAGGTAGCGAGGGTCAAACACAATCTTGTGAAGCTCCTTTTCCCACGTGGAGAAGGCTGACACCTGATGTGCACACGCACACACACACGCGCACACACACACACCACACACACACACAATTACATAGAAACCTACAGTGGAATATTTACTGTCAGTAAAGGTTTGTGCAGTAAGTGCTTTGGTGCAGGTGTGTGTTTTGTGTGTGTGTTTTACCCCTCTCTCCAGCAGCATTTCTCTGAAGTGTGTGATGCGGAGCTCTAACGGCAGGACAGTTGGATGGGAGGAAGGTCCGTCCCCTTTCTGGTCCCCCGTCTCCTCCAGCCCCTCTGCACATGCACAAGGTTCCTCCAGTCTACAGGTACACAGACTCTCTCACAGTCAAACTATAAAGTAATATCACAAAAAGGATCTCTCTCTATTTACTATAGATTCAATCACATCCAATAAAGAGGCTGCTAATGTTATAATTACATATGACAGCTTCATTTCTGGCTCCATGTCCAGGTCAATTTCAAACTACCATCAGCTAGCAAGTGATGAATCACTCGCTGACAGGAAGAAGCATCCATATTTAGCGAGGGATAATTTACCCATGTGATCACGTCAGGCTTGAAGCACCCAGCGAGGCAGACAGATGTTGAGCAGACAGTTTGAAATGGTTCTACTGTTGGAAAGATAGACGGTCCACGTTCACAGTTTTGATCTGCACTCACTTGTTCCTCTTGGTTTTGGAGCTGTGCTCCTCTTCATCCTCATCTTCCTCATCCGCTGAGAGAGAACCAGAGCCGTCTCCTGCTGGGAAGGAGACACGCAGGTGTTAGGTGTGTGTGTGTGGTGTGTTTTGTGTGATTGACGTGGGTCTCTTTGGTGTGTGAATCTGAGAGAAAGCGTTGATATTGGGTGACTGAGACTCTGTGTGTGTGTGTGTGTGTGTGTGGGTGTGTGTGTGTGTGTGTGTGTGTGTGTGTGTGTGTATGTGTGTGTGTGTGTGTGTGTGTCTGTGTGTGTGTCTTTGTAGCCCCGAGGCTGGAGTCTTCATCTCATCAGTGCCTGGTCAATATTGGGGTGGAGAGGTTGAGAAAATGTTCAGTCAGACTAACACCATAACAGGCAGGTCGCAGTGCTTGGACTCGAAGGTCATCAATATACAATCAGCAGGTAACTGCAGCAAGGCCAGATCTATAAAGACAGCTAGATCCATACAGAGAGATAAGTTGATCTTATCTTAGGAAGGCCCAGCACTGGGAGGCACTTTTACCAGACAGGGGGAATGAGAGAAAGACAAATGAGGTGGGATCACAGCCCAGAAAATAGGAGCTAGTAGGCCGGGCCTGAACCCCTATCAGAGGCAGGCTGTTACAGAACATGATCAAGTCGAACCACCGCCCCTCAGTTCTCAGTTCTTCTTCACGGACAGAGGAGGATTTACAACAAGACCCCGGGATCGAGAGGAGAGCGGGAACCCTGAGAGAGGCTCCTTGCTGGTTGGCCACTCACTGGAGTCCTTCTTGCGTTTGTGAGGGGGATCCTCGATGATGCTGTTGAGATCCCCACGGTCCTGGAGGTCCGTGGGCTTGTCCCAGACAGACAGCTGAATGGTGGGGTTGAAGAAGAAGACTCTGTCATCTCCTGTCCAGACCACGCACCTGCGAGAGAAGGGGTTGGAGATTCATACAGGACACTTACTACTACTACTACTACTACTTCGGTGTACCTGTAGTGTGCACACACATACATACGTACACACACACATACACACTAACACACAAGCATCCATATACGCACACTAACCCCCCATCCTCACACACACACACACAAACTGATGATCAGTTAGAGGAAAATGCATGTCTCCCTAAAGCGTCTAGTTTCATGCAGTGAACAGCAGCCTATCTGAACGTATTATGCAGCTCAGCCATCAGGGCTTTCTCTGGCCAGGACACAGGAAGGTAATTCAAACGTGTTAACCTGTTGACGTGCAAACAGGCCTTTCATTTGAGCAAGAATTCTTGGTGTAAGGTGATCTTAGAAGGTGAATGCAATATCACCTATCCATATTCCCCCGCTACGCAAGGTATAAGGTGGCCTTGAGCCACGGCAATATCAGCTAACACTACATTAATATCTCCAGAGATCCAGCAATGTCGCATTCATGGAGCCAACCTTGGAATTACTTTTTTTTTAACAAACACTCTTGTTCTCAAGATGGATTTTCTTTTCTTGCCGTTGTCGAATATGAACTGAATGTGAATGTTCAACAGGCGAAGCACACACACACAAAACACACACTTCTCTTCCACTCAAACCCCCTCCCCCGCATACGGTTGAGGAGAGGGCTGTGGAGAGTGGGGTTCATGCAGAGCCTCACAAGTCAAGTCAACAAGCCTCCCAAACCAAAGCTGGAACATGTGGCGCTCAACAAAACCCTGCTATTGAAGGTTAGATTGGTCTGCTTGGCACACAGCAATGTCTAGCTTATTGCACTTTTGTCCCTCTGTCAGTGTCATTACAGCTTGGAGTGAAATTATTTTTGAAGCCTGTTTGGGTTTGTATTTTCCGGTCTCATTTTGTCCTTTATTTCTTTTCTTTCTTTTCTTTTCTTTCGTTTCTTTTCTCTCTTTGTCTCTGTCTCTCTCTTTCCCTCAAACACACACAGTGGAATTTGGCTGAATGTATGAAGGTTCCATCAAACCAAACACTCTCTTTCTGTCCCCCTCCCACCCCCTCCTCTGTGTGTGTGTGTGTGACTGCTGTCAGTATACATGCAGCTTGCGGACAGCACGCACACTGAGATCAGGCATCCCATCATAAAGCAGCCCAAACCCAACCCAAAGACAAAGACTGCGTTACCATGGCGACCCGGGAACTGGGGTTGAGGCGACGGGTCGTTTGTCTTTGGAGCCACTCCCCTCCTCCACCGATGCCTTGAGACACTCCTACAGCGGAGCCAACACAGACAGACAACAGCTTCAGCTAAACAGCTTCAGAGAAACACCACCACATAGACGAGCACATGCGCTTATGATATGGTGGTCACTTTATCGGAAGCATGGAAGCCAAGCCTCATCTTTAGTCATCACGCACACCCTGTTTTTTTCTGCAGGGTGCATGATTGTGTTTCCGCCGTGTGTCTTTGTGTGTGTGTGTGTGTGCATTTGACAGAGCCTCGGAAAATCTCATTACTGAGTTAATTGCACGGTCAACAGCAAAGTATGAAAACAATGTCAGCAATATTGACAAATCAACAGACTCTGAACAGTGAAAGGCAGCGTTGCCTAATGAAAACTGAACAGATGATTTAAGCCTGCATGCTTGTCAGTTCTCAGTGGAGCACTAGCGTCCAGCTCTCTCCCACCCTCTCTCTATCCCTTCCTCAGGCTCCATTCTTCCTCCCTTGCCACCACTATCTTTTTCTTTCTTTGTCTTCCTCCCTCTTGTCTTCCTCCCTCTTCTTTCATCCAATCCTCTCTTCCCCCTGCATGTGTCTATCCCTCCCTCTGTCCTTTCCCTCCCTCCACCTTCCAGCCATGGCCATTCTCCCTCCTGCTTGTCTCTCCAGCAGAGCGGTATGGAATGTCTATTAGCTTGCCTTTATGTGGTGTCAGAGGCTAACACTGTTGATTATTGTGTGATAAATGGTTTCGTCTAGAAGGGTCTAGGATACTCAGGCAGGCAGCAGTCCATTATAGCAACCATGCATGACCAAGGGCCACACCACCGACACACACTACCCTCTGCCTCTGCCTCTGCCTCTGCCTCTGCCTCTGCCTCTGCCTCTGCCTCTGCCTCTGCCTCTGCCTCTGCTTCTGCTGCTTCTGCCTCTGTCTGAGGAGCTACCTCTGCCTTTGTCTGTCTGTCTATCTGTCTGTCTGTCTGTCTGTCTGTCTGTCTGTCTGTCTGTCTGGCTGTCTGTCTGCCTGGCTGCCTGGCTGCCTGGCTGCCGGTCTGGCTGCCTGTACATTCTTCTCTGCCTGTGGTTTTTCTCCTCAAGCCTTCACAACCTTTCACCCATCACAACCCTTCAAACCTCCCACCCTTGGCGGTCTTATCAACTGCTGGATGTGGAAAGTGGATGTGATCAGAACTCCACGGTCCATGATGATGAGAATGATGATGATGATGTCACACCTCCTTCCTGCTGTCTGCCGGCTGTTTCCGTCCTCAGCACCAGCGCCCTGTCACACGCTGGCCTCCTCCTGGTCAGACGTTTCTCTGTGACACACACACACACACCACACGGTCATCCCAATCAACAGCTGACTGACTGGAGCGCACCATGGAGGGATATCCTGCGATACGAGAGACCTCTGTAGGTGAGTGAACAAGGGAAAGAATGAGAGAGCGAGATAGGGAGAGTGTGCGTGTTTGTGTGTGTGTATATACTGTATGTGTGTGCTGGGTGAGCCAGTGCAATCCCTGGTATTTATTGGGGGCTGATTGCTGTGTGAATATTGACAGAGTACAATGGGAAAATCAATACACTTTCTACCTAGTCTAATTAGACTGTTTCACACTCACAAAAACACATACACAAACACACAGGCAAACACACACACACACACACTCACCCACCCAAGGGAGCTTCAACTAATGAAGAACATTCGGAGTCTGGTACACAATAAGGTGAACAAATTACGGTGTGTACATGCATATGTCCCAGTATGCCTATAATTCTCTAATCAATGGGAATTAATACAGGATAAGACCCACGAGCCGGGAGACAACACGGAGATGTGGTAGATTACATTATCTCACAATCTATCTATGTTCTAACACTACTCCAAAACCAGTTATGTTCTTTAGAGACCTGCGTCTGGATATATGAGTTGGTGTGTCTGTCTGTGTGTGTCTGTGTGTGTGTCTAGGAGTGTGAGTCCAGTGAAGCGAGGCCGAGGCTGAGATGACAGGAGATGACAGGAGACACACCCTATGTGTATGTTTGTGTGTGTGTGTGTGTGCTTACGTGCGTGCGTGTGTATATGTGTGTAACGGTTGTGTGCGTGTGTGTGCCGAGGTGCTGGTCGGGCTCCCGTCCTGACCGCTCCTACGTGGGGTGGAAACATGCTGTGGCTGCAGCTTCCCAGGCTGCAGCTTCCCAGGCTGCAGCTTCCCAGCCTGCAGCTTCCCAGGCTGCTCCAGAGGAACAGGAGCCGCTGCCAGGATGAACCTCCACCTGCTGATCACACCTGCTGCAGCGCCGCACACTGGACACGGCTTTCTGTTCACGCCCGGGCAAACGTTTCACACCAAAATAGATGCACGCACAAACACACTAACACAGATACACATTCACACACACACACACACACACAACACAAGCGTTTACACTGAGGAGAAACATGACTTCGGAACTGTCTCGTCTACCATTCACATCCGTTGCCTGTGCTGAGCACTTTCAACTGGTAATCGGCAGATTGCTGTGTGTTGCCTGAGGGGGTGAACATGCTTGTGAGTGTGTGTGTGTGCAGCAGTGTGTGCAGGTGTGTGTGTGTGTTTAGGTGTGTGTGTTTGTGTGTGTGTCAGAACCTCATATCCTCAAATCCTCAGGAGAAGCGTGTGAGCTGATGAGTTACTTGACGTGTGAGCGGAGAGCTCCTCGTAGGCCCTCAGCTCAGAGGCAGGTGCCATGTGAGGCTCGTCAGCCTCCACAGGACTGTCACTCGCTAACAACCCCATACGGATACCCACGGAGACCCACAGGAGCACCCCTGGCGGGTGAATGACTAATCACACGCTCCATCTGCTAAGTGAGCACTATTGATCTGCTGCGAGAGACCTGAGAGATGACATGGCGATGGAGAATGTGTTTTCGGGAAGAAACAGGGGAATGGTGGAGATTGAACCCTGCTCTCGAATCCAGGCCTTTAACATTAGACCAAGACGAATGACAAGGTAGAGTCATGGGTTAATGTCATCGTTAGTGCTGGGTCTCACCATTAGGAGAGTGGGCTGCCAAAGCACCTCCACACATATGGTCACATATACATGCACACGGCATCACACACACACAGCTTTCTACACAATCTCAGACAGTAGCATCTCTCACACACACACACACGCTGACAGCATCACAACATTCCATTCACTCATGTCTTACCTGCAGTGGTGTGGTTTCTCCAGGGCCCAGGTATCAGTGCCACCCCAGGGGCTGTCAGCCCCGCCATCCTGGCTAGCTGGGCGGGCAGCAGAGGCTTCAGCCAGCCCTCCCAGGAGCGCCCCCAAGAGGCCCCTCTTACTCCTGCAGGACACACAGGCACACAGGGTTAAACCGGCTGTGGCAGAGAGCACATAGGCACACACAGGGTTAATCCCAGGCAGTAAACAAGGGGTTACAGTCAGGTCTGAAACATGATTTTGAGACAGGTTCAGGGCTGTGTCCTGAGTCTGTCGTGGGAGTGTGTGTTGTTGTGTGTCCAGTCCTCCTGCCCCAGCCTCCTCTCACACTGACAGGACGGAGCACAGGGAGGGGGGGGGGTGTTTCGGGGCAGGACCTCCGCTCCACCCTGCTCTCCACCCCTGCTCTCCACCCCTGCTCTCCACCCCTGCTCTCCACCCTGCTCTCCACCCCTGCTCTCCACCCCTGCTCTCCACCCCTGCTCTCCACCCCTGCTCTCCACCCTGCTCTCCACCCCTGCTCTCCACCCTGCTCTCCACCCCTGCTCTCCACTCTGGCATGAGCCGTTCTGTATGCTACACAGCATGCTACATCCTCTCACTGTCCCATTATCTATCACTCCCAACTCCACACGCGCACAGCCCCCGACCGAGAACGTTAAGTCATGCGGCTGTGACGCGCACACGTGTGTGTGTGTGTGTGTGTGTTCCCTCACTCCCATCATCAGCGAAACATCATCGGAGTGTAGACTGCTCAACACCCTGAGGGAAGGGGAACAGACACTAACAGCTGAGCTGCCGACTCACTCTGCACACAGGTAGTGTCCTCACCTCTCCTCGGCACGCTGGCTGCCTGCATCCACTTCCAGAAGTGCCGCGTCTTTCTAAAGGTTAATTGTGTTTGAAATTAGCAGGCGGAGGCTGAAAATTGCCCGAGCTGAGTTGAAGCAGCTGCTAGTCCATATGAATATGGATGCCGTGTCCATCTTTAAGCGTTTCTTTACGTGTGTGTGTGCGTGCTAGCGTGTGTGTGTGTGTGTGTGATGTAAACAAAATGACACAGTGCACCACATCGATGGATGTTCTACAGCAGTCAGCAGCTTCTGACACAATAACCATGCATGACAATGGCTTTCTTCTCTTAATGAGGTTTCAAATTGGAGAGCTGGGCCAGTTCTATTACAGTACACAGCAGCACTGCCATGTGTCTGTGTGGTGTGTGCGTGTGCATGTTTGTATTGTGCTAATACTGCTGTTGTTTTTAGGTTTTATTTTACAGATTTCAACGGTTACACATTGTGACAGCCAATTACACAAGCATTTAGAACCCTGTACCAGTCACTTACAGTCTAAGCTAATCACTGTGTAATAACTTATAATGGACCATTATAACTCTCTTGGCAGGGGCAATGGGTGATTCAGGGGTTAATAGCCACTCTGTATTGTTTGGAAGCAGGAAAGCAGTGACTGGCTAACTACAGGCTAATGACAGCATCTCTTACAGAGCCAAGCACTGTAACTGGTTAACACATACTGCTGGGGTGAGCCAGTTTCTCCCACGCGCATGTTAGCACACACACACGCACACACAAACAAACAGACATGCACTCATGCACCCTCACACTCCCACATAGACTTTGAACACACATAATATAGAATACACATTTAACCAAGCATGCACGCACACACACACACACCCACACGTTGGCTCAGACAAAGCCAGGTCTCAACACCATCTCTCTCCAGATCATGCAATCAGATTAAAGATTAAAGACGTGGTGAAGCTGCTTGTATAATCCCACCACACTGTGCCAAACCGCTGAGCCATTCAGGGGAGTGATTTAGACTTTTAGACCACACACGCACACACACTCACAAACACACACACGCACAAACCACTGCACTTAAAATCAGTTTGGACCAACAAACATCCTGATTCGAATTTAACAAGCACCAGGCCCAGAAGCTGCTTTGAAACAAACTCCCCAGAGTTAACATGTCAAACTAAAGGAGGAATGACCTGCTGGATCCAGCACGTGAACGAACATGACGAGCCCACGCGTGACAGCAACACAACACTGCCTCGGAAAGGCAGTCGCTTGAGAGCGAACCTGAGAATACGTTGCCAACACGTTCACAACCCCTCTGCAGCGTTTCACAAACGTTCCCACAGTATAACACCACCATGACTTCCCCCTGACACGTCCGGGATGCTGCTGCTCGCTCTTTGGCACGCCTTGAAAGCAACGGGTTCTCTGTACTTATGGAAATATGGCGATATCAAATATGAATAATGTTTGGAGTGAGAATGGAGGGAAAGGAATGCACATTTGTGTAATCCTACAAGCCCACAGGCACTCAACCACCACAGCTGTGTGGCACATTAGCTAAGTACATCATGCAGTATTCATGAGCATTCATTAGGATTGGAATCAAAGTGGCGGGAGAGCCTGGCATTTGGGATGCGTGTGACACAGAGACCAGACCGTTATGGTGTTTGTAAACATACCGTCGGAACTCTTGGTCTAACGGTAAGATCTTCAGGGTTGGTGAGTTGTGGGTCGGGGGTTTGAGCTCCACCAGGTAGATATTCTGTGGCTGCAGAACATCCCAGCAGATATTTGGGGTTTGTCAGGGAGAGGTGGTGAGGACACAGGGGAGAGGAAGAGGAATCTAACATGGGTGCTCTGTTTACTGGCTGACTGAGTCACTGGCTGGATGGCCAGGTGAATGAGTTGCCGGCTTACTGGCTGACTGACCAGGTGACTGACTCACTGACTGGCTGGCTGCCTCAACAGGTGACAAGATATCTGGCTTACAGGCTGGCTCACGTATTGACATGATTGCCTTCCTTGTACTGCTGGAGTGTTTAATCAGTAGCTTGTTGAGAACCAGCTTTTTATCAGCCCACACAAGTCTTCCCTGAGGGTGGGGGAGGTGATGGGAGCAGGGGGGGCGGGTGATGTGCAGGCGGGATGCAGCAACAGGACAACTTTGTCATTGAGCCTCTGACAGTTAGACAAACAGAGACACAGGCAGACAGGCAGAGAGGCAGGCAGCAGAGAGGAGGACAGACAGGCTGAGCTGAACACTGGCCAGGCTGCTCCTTGTGCGTGTCATTACACACACACACACACACACTTCACGACCATCAAAATCATCAAATCAGTAAAAAACGAGGAAAAGCTGCCCTCAATCAGAGTGCAGCTGCTCCTTATGGGTTCTTGCAGGAGTGGGCGTAGGTGTTTTGAAGGACGGTGTGGAGAAACTGTGAGCGTCCGTGGTGAAGCTGTTTCATCAGGACTGGGGCTTGATGGAGGGAGACGTCAGCTCATTATCAGTAATGCTGGATGATGAGAAGGTCAGACGAGACAGAGAGGAGGCAGTAGAATGTGCTGTTGTGTGTGTGTGTTTATGAGTGTGTGTTTGAGTTAGGGGGGTGGGGACAGGAGGAGGGGGGTGTAAACTACTCTGAGACAACAGCCCATAACAGGATCTCCACACACATTGGTAAACATCGCCATGGTAATGAACAGTAATGCAGGCGGCAGTAAGTGAGGCATACCCTAGTGGCCAGTTTACCTCTTCTCCCCCAACCCTCTGTACTTGCTCTGCATGTGTGTGTGTGTGGCTTCTTACAAGGTAAACTTCATGTCTTCACCCCCTTAACCCTTCTCCTTATGTGAAGCACAGGAACAGATTTAAGACAGAACAGTCCTGAGCCCAACAGCACCAGGAGACGTGTCAGACCGCATCACGACTCTCCACATCCACGCGCTTCTGAACCGCGAGCATCGAGTAACATCAGGTAGGCCTGTTAACGTCTGGTAGGCCGTGTTTCTGTGTAGCTGAGGTGGTTCGGTGCCTCAATGACAAACTACAACTTGAGCTTAAACCCGGTGAACCCGGTTTGATCCCCCCCCCCGCTTCGCTGACGCCACAGGTCGCGACAGAGTGGGCTCTGTACTATGAACTACAAGCGAGGTATCAGAGTGCAGACTAATCCCTGTTTGTCTCTCTGTCCGTCCAGGGATCTCCAGACAAATGGCTGCTTGGCGCCTGCCACGCATCGATAGCCCCTGATTGCTTTGTGTTTTCAGCCCAATCTGCTGTTACTCTGTCAAACACAGCTGTGATGGATGACACTCAGAGCTCCACCCTCACTCTCTCCAAGGGGAAATCAACTGTGTGGCCGACATTACACTCTCTGCATTTAGATATCGGATCTATAATATTCAGTGTCTGATAGGATATCTCTGGGTTTTAGAGTATATGCAAGACCAATATGTGGATTTGTTTCCTTTCGACTGAGCTGATTCACATCATGAACTTGGAAGTGTTCCTCTGCCGATCAATATGAATTTCTTTATTGACAGTATGACTCAGTAATCAGTACGAAGGGCCATTGTCATAATGAGCTACTTTATTTTTCATCATTACATCAACCACAGCCGTTTAACTTCAAAGCATTCAAACAGTGAACATCTCTCTCTCTTTCTCTCTCTCTCTCTCTCTCTCTCTCTCTCTCTCTCTCTCTCATCCCTCTCTCTCTTTCAACTCCTCTGGAAAACAGCATCAGAGAAACAAAGGCTTGAACGGTGACCCAGTTCAGTCCCAGCATGCATCAGAATGAGCTGAGACATCAGGATCAATGAGAGCAAAGGAGACAGGCATCCTTACACTCTCTCTCCTGCCTCTCTCTCACACACAACACACACACACACACACACAAACTCTAGCTTATCTCCGCCCAAGGCCTGTCCTACACACTCCAGCTCCAGAACAGCCACTTGTGCCACCTCCACTCCTCGTCCAGCCCTCCACACGCCTCCTCGTCAATCCACAAACACTACCTCTCACTCCACCCCAGCCCTCCACACACCTCCTCGTCAGTCCACACTCCACAAACACTACCTCTCACTCCACCAGCCCTCCATCCCCGTCTCCACTCTGTATGCTCTCGCTGAAGTCTCTCCACAGACTGGCTTCCTACGGCACCTCCACAGCCCTCCATAGACACTTCCCCACAGAGGGCCTCTTCAGAGTCACTGCAGGAAATCTATCTGGGTGAGACGCCACATGAGTGACGAGCTCCACTGCGTGTATTCTACAGGAACACCACCCGGACTCGGGCGTTAAAGACAAAAACGACACTAGAGCTCTAGACGTCCACTTCAACAGGTACGACTCAAACTTCACGGCCTTTTCAAGGACCATTCACTAAGAGGGTTGTGGAGAGTCCTTGCTTGACAATATTCCTTAAGAACCTCTATCGTTCTATAGAGCCACTCTATAGAGACTCGTTCAGGGTCCCCCTGGTCCATGTAGAGATGCACTAGAGCGGCTCTCCAATCAGAGCGCTAGAGGAAACGTCTCCTAACACGCTGCATGAAGGATCTACTCACAGGGGGAAAGTGTAACTGCTGGTTACTTTAATTGGCTGGGTCGGATTACATGATTAACTCTGGTTTTTATATGACCAAACAGCCAGTCACATGTGACTTAAAGTCACACCGTCCGATTGGTTATGTCAGTTCAGCAATCTGCCTCGCTTTGATTGTCAGTCGCTTTGTAGATCCGTTCCAACATCCTCAGCCTCTCTCTCTCTCTCTCTCTCTTCTCTCTCTCTCTCTCTCTCTCGATCTCTCCTCTCTCTCTCTCCTCTCTCTCTCTCTCTCTCTCTCTCTCTCTCTCACTCTCTCACACTCTCTCACACTCCCTGAGTTCCCTACTGTAGTTACATTGAAGCGCTTATGCTAATCATGTAATTAGCATTTCTGCAGCCTCCTACATCCTGCCATGTAGACGGCCCTGGTTATCATCAATCACACATCTCCACTGAGAGCTGAACCCGCTGCAGGAGCAGAGAACACAGCACTGCTAATGTGTTCCACAAGCTGGGTCACCAAGGGAGATCACCGCCTTGAGGAGCTCCTTCATTTTAAAAGAAGACTGTCACAACTTGCCGTTTATCTTCAGAATTGGGTTAACTGGATGTCCTCTGCTGTGATAGGTCAAGTTTGCTGTCTATCCTCTGCTGTGATAGGTCAAGTTAACTATCTTTTCTCCGCTGTGATAGGTCAAGCTAGCTGTCTGCCCTCTGCTGTGATAGGTCAAGCTAGCTGTCTGCCCTCTGCTGTGATAGGTCAAGCTAGCTGTCTGCTCTCTGCTGAGATAGGTCAAGTTAACTGTCTGTTCTCTGTCCTCTGCGGTGATAGGCCCGATAATCTGTCTGCCCCGTCTCCACTGCTCACTCGAGCTATCTGAGAGAAGCTGCGGATGTTATTGATCCCGCCTACTAGTCAGAATACTAATTACTGTGCTCCACCTCTCTCATCATGAAAACGGGTCAACAGTGATACTGATCAGAGCCACTGAAGAATGTTAAGCAGCAGAGAGACGAACTCTGCATTGTGCCATAAAATTAACCCCCTTTACATTATACTGCATAGCCAATAATGCACCACGGTCACATCAATCCATATTTTCAGAAAAAGACAAACTTAGCTGTTGGAGTCAGGTGGAGTCAGGTGGAGTCAGGTGGCTGAGTGGTTAAAGAATCGGGCTAGTAATCAGAAGGTTGCTGGTTCGATTCCTGGCCGTGCAATAAGGGCAAAATACGATGTGTCCTTAGGCAAGGCACTTCACCCTACTTGCCTTGGGGGAATGTCCCTGTACTTAATGTAAGTCGCTCTGGATAAGAGCGTCTGCTAAATGACTAAATGTAAATGTAATGATACCATATTTTTTTTCTTTTTTCATTACGGCTGTGCTTTCCAGAATAATATGATGGGGAGGAGCTGAGCCACGCTACAGGGGAGCAGGAAGCCGGAGAGACTGATTACTCATATCCTCCCTGTTGTTCTTAACACTTACATAGGGTTGCATCATGAAGGAAACTTGATCAACATTTCACTGGTGTTCAACTTCCTGGCACCTCAGAAGCGATACTCGGAGGAGTACATGAGTAACGGCTGATGAACCGGAACTCATGTACTCATTCTCTATACTCTCTGGTTCTTCAGGAAAAAAACCATGCCTCTGTGCTCTTGATGTATAGATAATCAACCTATACATATGTGTGTGTGTGTGTGTTGTGGTATGGTGTGTGTGTGTTTGTGTGCGTGCGGTGGGGATGCAGTTTTTGGTGCAGAAATAGTTTGGTGTTGGAAATAAGAATGTGACTCCTTCACCAATTTATTTATAAAGGAGAGGAGACAGACACACACATAACCACCACTCACCCTTCCACACCCACCCCCCCCCTCACTACTACACAAAACTGCACACATTCGGTTAAATGTTTGTGCTTATCTAATGCTAGACAGATATTTTCCTCTCGCGCAATCCAATTATAAATCATTCATGAGAGGCAGAGATTTGTGAACCTATCCAACAGGCAGAGTTAAGACACAGTATCTCTTCCTCTTGAGATACACATGACTGTAAGACTACCTCACTGGCAATCTCTCCCTCTCACACAAACACACGTAACCTTCACACACACACGTACCCTCCCTCTGCACCAGGCCAGAGCCTGCGGGGATAAGTGGGTGCAGGTGGGGACTGCAGGTGTGTGAGGGGCTTGAAGGACACCACAGTATGATCAGGTTGGTGTCAGCAGCCCTGTTAAAGAAACAAGCCACGAGCAGAACATCTGACAAACAGAAGGCATGTTTTCAAATGAAACCCGACGCATTGGTGCACTGATGAAATCAGGCCTGTTTGTTGTTGTCATTTTCTCAAAACGCACTTGGGCTCGAAAATGTAAAGCTCAGCATCTATAATGAGTACATTGTGATGCCCCCTCTACATCAAGGTATTGTTGTGTTTGCAATAAGCGAGCACTCGATGGATTTCGCGCTAGTCCTGTGGATAAGCACCTCATACAAAAAATGCCTAATTTGGTGACGTTTTGAGTTTTCAAAATGATGGTTGATTGTGGTTAAATGTTGCATTATGCATATCCTGGAATGTTTTGCAGAGAGAAAGCTTTCACAGTGTTTGATTACCCCCCATATCTGAGTATTGACCAACCCTGTCAACATAACACACACATGTGTGTGTGTGTGTGTATTCACATTTGCACCCATCTGTATGTCAGAGCAGCATTAAGTGAATGCACTTGTTTTCAGAAATAGCTATTAACCAGTCAACAAAAGCTTTGAGTGTTTGTTTGTGTTCCAAGTTATATTGCATAATCAATAGCCGAGCTTGTAGAGTGTAGATTCTTTCGGGTTTAAACTGTAATCAACACATCAAGCCTGAAGCCTCGGGCCCCCCCCCCTCCCTTGGTTTGTGTGTCGGCAGGAATCGATCAGCCATTAGATCTTAAGACGGTCAGCGCATCATCTCTGACAGATAAACCTTTTTACAACAGAGTGCTGACATCCTGCTGTCTTCCTGTCAAGCTACCCAGCAGCCCTTATCTAAACATCGACGCCACCCTCCGCAGACTCCCTGGCAGCATGATGGCAGACTAACGTTCAAATCCCCTGAATCTGGCGCCCAGTGTTTATGGGGAAACATCTAACGGGAAGTGACTTGTCTATTCTCCACTGCCAAACCTGTCTGCTTTAACACCGTCCGCCAATCCCACACAAGTCTGCATATATGATGCACCCAGATATACGTACTATATACACCCAGAGTGCCAATTATACAATGACAATCGGGGGGGTCAACATGTTCTGCAGAGCGTAAAGTCATATTTACGATTACAGGTGAGAACGATATGTAAATGTATCGAGTCGACCCCCCGGCCTGTTGTTTATACCTCTTTTGGGGGACTCCAAGTCTTAATTAGGGGAAAAAAACAACAAACAACTCCAACCCCCCCGTAATTTGAACCCTGTATGCACCTTTTCCAGATCCGGTTCGTCTCTTGCCTGTCACATTCAGCATGGTAGATTACCTCGCCGAGTGCTGCAGTTAAACGTCCACGCTTATAGGTCAGCCGCTGATGTTTTAATTGTAATAAGAACAGTGGCGCAGAGAGCCAGGAGACGCTGGCAGCCTGTTCATTAACATTCCGAAGCTGACGAACACGCCGCTCTAATTATATTGAAGCTGTTCCCAAGGGGACTCAGTTGAGTCTCAAACCACCGCGGTCTACACACCTTTACAACACACACACACTCCCACGCACACACATGACGGCACACACACATACACTACATCATACCGACTCATACACAGCTGTGAGATACATGATAATGGTGGATAAATACATTATAAACAACGCACAGGGGAGACATTCTAATAACTGGAAACTTAACAGGCTGATGGGGGTGGAGAGCAGAGATTAGCCATGGCAGTTCGCTTGGCTAAACTCACCTTTTAGCTGCAACAGAACTGGTCTGACAGGCGATCAGCTAGCACACAGACCTGGACAGAAACCTTTTAACACTGAGGTCATGGTGCTAAAATGCGCACACACACATACAAACTCGGGTACTATGCAAGCACACACACAAACTGTGTGAACTTCTCCTGTTACCTCTACTGTACAAGTGAGAAAGTGTGACCTTTCCATTCTTTGGGAAATTGTCGTGTTCTTTTCTGAAAGAGTGTTCTTTTCTGAACACCTATAGAGTGACATGAAGGAAGGAAGGAGGGGAGGGGAGGGCTAGCCATTGGGAGCATGTCTGGGCAGGCTGTGAATTTTCACTGACTCACCTCTAAAACAAACCCTGACACCAGCCCCTCCTCCTCCCTGCTCCTCTCCCAGGGCAGTGCTTTAACAGGCTGTCTGCTCTCTGCTCCAGGGACACTGGTGTCGAGGAGGAGGTCAGAAGCCCACTCCACACTCCCTATCTCCCTTTCTCCCACACTGACTAATCTGTTCATCTCCATCCATGTTCAGCTCCCTCTGGGTATACACACACAGACACCACAAAAATAAACACATACACACACACACATTTACTTTATACTTGACTTGAAAAAATACACTTGTGCAAATAAGCGTACACGCAACCACACACTCCTCTGTGCAAAACATCCACACCTGAACAATAGCTCATAAAGCTGAAGGAAGTGAAGAGAGCTGGCAGCAGACTAGCTGCTCCATTTAGAATTCAGCAGACGAGACTCAATACAGAAGATGACAACAAAATTGTTTTTCTTCTTTCACAGAACAAAAGAGTGAAAGCAGAAAGACAGTTAATGTCTCCCAGAGCCTCAACACAAGAACACACAAACAGTGGTCACAAAGCTATCTACAGTTATTGGCAAAGACATACAAAAGCTAAGTGTTCCCATGTATCGGTCGATTTGGGGGGGGGGAAAGCAAACTCTCCAAAACACTTGCCATGGGGATTTTATAAAAACCTGGCAGTTTTCTGCACATTTCCAGTGGTCTCCCAGCTGGTTTGGCAACACACCTAGCTGTTCCCAGATGGTTCTGGAACACAAGTTTTCATAAGCATTAAATCTCAACCTTCACTTCTGTAGCCGGCAGAATTATAATGTACGTGCCTCTACTTCCAGCTTTCTCTCGTCTTCTTCAGATCTCTCCTCCAACTTCTCCTTGCATTCCTTTTGACAGATTTCCCCTAGTTTTCAACTTGTATGCTTCCTTACTGGTGTCCCCTCTCTTCTCTATCTGCCTGGTCTCTCCTTTCTCCTTCCCTGCAACTCTCTCCTTCCGTTTCTTCCCCCAGTCTCTCGCTTTTCCTCTTTTCTCCACCTTTGCTTCACCCTCGTTCCTAGTCCCTATCCTCTCTCCTGACAGGAGGAGATCTGGGGTCTGCAGTAAACGGAACGAGCTGTTAAAAATTAATGATGTGTAGAATTTGCTGTGTGCGTGCATGTTTTGCATGCGTTTGGGTGGGTGGGCCTGAGCCACAGGACCACAGAAACACCTCCGGCATCTGTGAATCTAAATACTAGAACACACCAATCCCCTGTGCTCATAGGCCCGTCTGTCACAGCAGCCAATCAACAGGCAGGAGTTCTGAGAGATGTGTTGAGTCACACACAGAAGGGGCTCAGTGGAGACCATTAGCTGTCACCTCCTCACTGGAGATACCAGCGAGGGAGAGAGAGAGAGAGGGAGAGAGAGAGAGAGAGAGAGAGAGAGAGAGAGAGAGAGAGAAACCACTGGTGGCAGGATCTATCCTCATCACCATCTGAATGGGAGATTAAGTGTGTGTGTGCTTGTGTGTGTGTGCAGGGGACAAAAGACTGAGAAAAATACCCTCCAACCATCACTGTGCCTTTCGATAAAGAAAAAAGTCAGCTCAGAGATGTCCTACGTATGCACACTGCTCCTTCACAGCAAATCGATTCAGCGGGTCTCACTCCATTTTCGTCTGTAAGGGATTCCTTTGATGTTTAAATATCTGTCTGACCAGGAGTGTGATTGGTGAAATTCTCAAACTATATCCTCAGTCCCATTTGTGTTGTTCCTTCTGTCCTCAGATGGAGCACTCTCTTCTGCTTGAGAACTTTCTGGCCTTCTGTTGAACCTTACATTCACTAGTAGAATGTTATCAAACATGCTCAGATTTTCTGGTCGATTTGCAGGTGCTATTTTTCCTCTTTTTCCTCTTTTTTTCTCAGCTGGAAGCTTTCTCTGTTCTCTAGTAGAACCCTTCTCTGTTCTCTAAAAGAACCCTCCATTCTCAGTCTTTGGGAGGATCTGCTGTTCTCTGGCAGAACCTGCTACGCTCCTGTTCCTTGTTCTGTCTGTGCGTGTCTCCACAGTGGAACCTCTCCTGAAGCGGTTCTAACACTATGGAATCAGGTCAAGTGTGTTCTAAATGCATCCAGGCTTCCGATTAGCTCTTCCTGTCTCTGCAGGATAGGACTGGGGCTGGAGTGGTGACTACTATCCCTCAGCTGGGAAGCTTTTCAACATCTCTCCCCTCAGCCTCCCCAGTCTCCCTCTACAAGATCATTACGCTGTCAGTGTGCATGTGTTTGTGTTGGCGTGTGGCTATGTGTGTGCGCACGCCGATAGGTGTCTGTACATGCTGTTCATATTGGCTGTCATCTTATCAGATTATCAGCCAATCAGTGTTTCCTGATGCAGTTCATCACAGCAGGAAGTGTCTACAGAGAAGTGTTGTTCTTCACAGCTGGAGGCTTGATGGTGAGTCTCACAGAGACACCACACTGAGCTCACACTACGGTGGCAGGGAATGAGCGAGTGCAGAGCACGGAGGAGGAGAGACTATTGATGATGAGGTCCCTCCAGGATGTGGTCTCTCTGGGGAAATCCACTGGCTGTGAATGCTTTGTCTGCTACCCACATTGATGACACACTGGTTCTATTCACTGTAACCCAACACCTGCCTCAACACCCCAACTCTCCAACACCTGCCTCCACTCTCCAAAACCTGCCTCAGCATTCCAACTCTCCAAAACCTGCCTCAACTCTCCAAAACCTGCCTCAGCATTCCAACTCTCCAACACCTGCCTCAACTCTCCAACACCTGCCTCAACTCTCCAACACCTGCCTCAACTCTCCAACACCTGCCTCAACACCCAAACTCTCCAACCCCTGCCTCAACACCCTAATATCTAAACCCGAACGCATCAACCCAAAACACGACTCAGTATAACCAAACCATGTGACAAAAAAGTATTTGTGATGATATTCTGTACGTGACCTAACCCAGTACACTGTAACCACAGGAATCACAGTGTGAGACCCAGATAAATCTCACCTCAAATATTTCCAAATAATTGATTGAGGAGTTTGACCCCGGTCAGACAGGCAGGGCGTCTTCGCCCCAGCTAGAGGCTGGCCAGGCTAAACAGCAGAGTGGACTGGATTAAATATTCAGTGGCGCTACAACACAGGATGGTAGAGTGAGATGCGCCGAGCGTGCTATCTTCAGAGATGGATAGCCTATTACACTTTACCGTCGTGCCATAACTGCATTGGAAAACATTTTTTTTTCACCACGATTAATAATTCAGAGAGAGCGTGTTCTCCAAGGAATGGGAGGGTAAACTTTGAGGAATAAAAAAGTCCCATTTGCAATTTATCTACTGGATGCAGGAGTAGACTGTGCTACCAGTAACATTGATGCTCTGTGTGTGTGTGTTGTAGGTGTGAGTGTATGTGTGGGTTTGTGTGTGTGCATGTTTGTGTGTGTCTGAACTTGAGAATGATGTCTGACTGTGTAAATACAAGTGTATGATGCATGCATTAGATAGGCCAGGCCCAGCAGGGTTTCAGCAAAAGCTATTAATTCTATCAGTCTGTGGGCATAGACTTTTGAGTAGAAGACTGGTGCCAATTACTATATTGATACATGGGATGCACTTGATTGATCCTGTGCAATGCAACCGTGGATCAGACGATAAGCGAGTGTCCTGTGAATACAAATCAAACGCGTCCCAAATACTTTCAAGAAATTGACCCTGTTCTTTACGGTATGTTTGCTAACAGACAGGGTGATCAGGTATTAGGCCATTTTCTCTCTCTCTCTACTCAGACAGTCAGGGAAGGACCTCAAAAATAAACAGTTTTACTGGTAACAAAATGAATTTAGAAACCTTGTCAGAAAGCAACAGAGTGAAGACAGCATTATCACTCATACAGCAACACATTATACACTCCAGTGAAAACTCATTTCTATACTTCAGATTCCCATTACAGACCAGTCCTCTGAAGACAGACAGCTCTATAGAAAGAGGAAAAGAGAGAGAGAGAGAGAAGAGAAAGAGCGCAAAATAGGATACAGTATATACTCATGAGTGTGTGACTGTTTGTATTGCATGTTCCCAAACATATTATCTGCCTGTCATTTCATCTCAGCACTTCCACTTCAGATATCCAACTCCAGACATTCTATGATAAACTTCCGTTAAAATAGAGGTTCCTCGTTGATGGGCAAATTTGAAGTGTGAAATGTGAATATTTGAGGCCGAAATTGAAAGTTAGTTAAACATCTCAGCTAGAAGCCAATCTATGTGCTAGCTGAGCAGGCGGGCCCAGGAGTAGGGGCCAGAGGTGACGTTACTGTAATGGCACTAGACCAGGGTGGGCCGCATGACCAATAGCGATTATGGAGTAAATTGTTTTTGAAATTATTTATATATTATTATTATATATTACCAGGTGTGCAATGTCTGCCCATTTCACACTCAGGCCAAGGATCCTCATAAGGAGAGGGAGAGAGGGAGAGAGAGAGAGAGAGAGAGAGAGAGAGAGAGAGAGAGAGAGAGAGAGAGAGACGAGAGAGAGAGAGCGAGAGGGAGAGAGGAGATAGAGAGAGAGCGAGAGAGAGTGAGAGATACTGACTCAACTAAATCAAAACCCATTGGGGAGTTTAAAGCAGGGAGCTAACTGCCTCTGCTTTCCAACAGCATGATGTCTCTCCTGTGCTGTGTAGATGAGCCTGCCACACCTGCTCCCATGTGACCGCCTCAGCCACTTCAATGCAAGTCAATACATCAGCACAGCTAAATGGCACTCTGTGGACATTATCACAGCATTACAGTGTTACCCAATCTCAGCCATATGTTCTTAGAATCTGCATAAGCCATGCTCATGACATGAGTATTACATGACTAAAACATGATCAAGGTGGAACGCTGCTTCCATTCGTTTCAGCAAGTCATCGTTTGTCTAACGATTCTCAACCACTTTGAACAATTGGTGGGACTAAGATAACGAAAGAAACCTGGCCCCTCTAAAGCAGCCTGCAGTGGAAGAGTCCTCCTGTGTTCTCAGACACAGCTCTCTGTTGTGCTCTAATCACATTTAATAGGATGATGGTCTGAGAAAACACTATAGTCAGTTACCCACAGAAGCCTAGCAAAACAAATCCTTGATTATCGCCACGGCTGCTCCTTGTAAACACACCAGTAAGCACATGAACTTGGGGCAGCTCCTCATTACCAAGCAAAGAAGCTTCTCTCAAGTCTGTCCGTTCGTCCATCTGTCTGTCTGAAAAAGAGATGTCTGAACAGCCAGTGTGTGTCTAAGAGATCCTGTCCTCTGACACACTGTGTGTGCCGTATACCTGCTTGGCTGTGGGCGTGCACCAGACAGACACACAGAGCAGACAGTAGGTGTTAAAACCAAAAATACTGCTTCGATGTCATGTGGGGACAGCTGTGTGTGTGCAGCTGAGGCTGCATGTGAGTGCTGCTGTAAATCACACAGCATCTGAGACGGACCACTCGGTCGCCACCGGCACACCATGAGCCCTGGTAATGCTCCAGTCTCACAGGGGAGCCACAACAGCAGAGCGAACCCACAAACTCACATCAGGAAAGGGACAGGCAGTAGGAAAAACACCAACAATGACAGGGAGATTCACAATGTAGCTTTAACGATCTAGCACACAGACACACAGACACACAGACACACAGACACACAGACACACAGACACACAGACACACAGACACACACACACACAGACACACAGACACAGACAGACAGACGCACATACGGACACACAGACATTATATTATCAGTAACACCCACAAAAACTGCTGTGAGCAAAAAAGAAACGTCCAACTGACAGAACCATTCTGTAGATGCAGCCTTGTCCGGTCTGCTGTCTACATCCCAGACATGGAGCGATGACCCTAGGGAGAGCTCACTCTCTCACACACCCGGTTGACAGTCACTTTTCACATGTAAAGTAACCGTGGATGCAGCGCAGTCACACTCCGAGACAACAAACACACCTAGCTTGAAGTGGGAGGTTCAGTCGAGGTAATACTATTTCCTTTGGCCTTTTAGTTTGCTGAACCGTTCACAACATCAGAGGGTCGAGCTTAAAAGACAAGAGAGACTTTGTATGTTCAAAGACAAAAGAGGTGAGGAGAGAGAGGAGAGAGAGAGAGAGAGAGAGAGAGAGGAGAGAGAGAGGAGAGAGAGAGAGAGAGAGAGAGAGAGGAAGGAAGCATATCGGAGCGACAGTACAATCAGAAGTTTTAAAAACTGATTAAAATATAAAAGAGAATATTAATGCGAAGCCCTGCATTGAAGAAGAATGAAAGTTGAAGAGAAGGGGGTGAGTGACCTTCCTGAAGAGATCCTTCCCCTTTTTCTCTATCTCCCTTTCTCCTTCCCCCTCCCCCCCCTCTCTCTTTACTCTCGTTTTCTCATGAAGGCTTCATCCAGATTAGGGAAGTAGGGTTGAAGTACAGTTCGTCCTTCTGAAGGCTGGAGATAGGCAGACCGTCACTAAGACACAGGCAGGGAGATTGAAGCTGTTCTCTCTCTCCATGGGTGGGGACCATCACATTTTATCGGGTCGGATTAAATTCCTTGGGATCATTCCCAGTCAGACTGTCACCACACCTGTGTTTTTGTGAGTCCTTGTGATTGGTCTTCCCTTCTGTTTCTCCCCTTACTCTCATTGGTACACTCAGGTGTCCGTAAGATGTGTGTAAAACATTAGTAGCCTATCAGGAGCAGCAGAGGTAGGGAGTGTCCCGGTGGCACCAGACTGAGCAGGTACCATATGGGCTGAGGCTGTTTATGTTTTAAATAGCAGTAGCATTTGTATCACAGCATGAATACCAAACCTGTTCTATAATATATTGGACCAATACATCCAATTTATCAAGAAACAATGTATGTTGACAACACTCTGATGTTGTTTCTAACTGTTGTTGGTATTCTACACTTATAGCTTTAACACTGTGCCAAATTTCACCTTTGTTGAGAGATGAGATACATTAGACCCTGGGTCATAGTGACCCAAAGGTAATGTTAGTATCTCTTAAGACAATAGGAAGGATAATTCAATCAAACTATAATACATCAATAGCACACTCTTCAAGCAACTCACTAGTCTATGTGTGAACAATCACACTGTGTGTGTGTGTGTGTGTGTGTACACCGCCTATTTACCCTCCACTGAGGAACCAGGTGTTTCAACATCCGTCTCTGTCTTTCATGAGCCTCTGCGTGTTTACCCCTAGACTCCTCCTTCTCCTCCTTTCCTCTCTTCTCTTCCACCTCCCCTTCCTCCTCCTCATCCTCCTGTTCCCTCTCCTCTTTCTTCTCCTTTTCCTCCACCTCCCTCAACATCTTCCTTTCCGCTCCCCCTCCTGTTCCTCTTTCTCGGATGTAATTACCAGTCTGACAACAGGCCTGCTGAGCCGCTAATTGGCTAACGAGCTAACAAGGTGTTTTTTGGCATCAGACAGCTGTGACATCACACAACGTGCTACCTGATACATTTCACATCGGTCCTCTCGAAAGTACATCCCCAGAGCTCCAAATTGTTAGTCAGTGTGCGTGGGGGGTTTGTTGTTGTGGGTAAGATATGGTCTCCATTACATTGGCCAAATGTGGGGGTAGCAGAACACCGGATGGGGGGGAGGAAGGCTAATGTTCTGGGGAAGGAGCTTGAGGCTCGGAGGAGAAGTTGGGGAGGCCGGGGGGGGGGCAGGGGGGGAAGGGGGGGTTGGTTTGGATTTGGTTGGACGCAGGGGGGGCGGGAAGGGATCGAACCGCAGGCGTTCGGTAGGTTGGAAGGGGGAGAGAGCCGGATGATCAATAACACACTCTTCAAGCCCAGCACCCCTGATGTTCTCACACAACACACACACACATACGCACACACAGCTCTCTCACACTCCCCGGGGGTACACAATATACAGCGTATGTAGAAACACAGCATAAACTGTGCCCTGGGGGGCTGTGTTGGGTTCACACAGTCACTTTATCAAGCTCAGGCAACACCTCTAATAGTCCTCTAATGCAGATTTATATTGCCCACAGAAGAAAGGGAGGGCTGGATGAAGTGGGCTATGTATGGTGCTGTCCAGTGGGTTTCACTAGGCAACTGTTCGGTGTGTAGGCCACTGGAATTATAAGTGCATCTGAAGGACAGAGTGCAGACAGAGAGAGAGTTAGTGTATGTGCTTGAGCTCACATGCACCATATGTGTGTTTGTGTTTGTGTCTGTGTGCAAGAGCATGTGCTCCCTGTGTGCCTGTGTGTGTGTGTGTGTGTGTGTATGTGTGTGTGTGTGTGTGTGCCTGTGTGTGTGTGTGCCAGCGGTGGCAGGTAGTCAGAGAGGACCCCAGAGCGAGAGCTGATAAGACAGGTGAAGCCTCACCTCTCCAGGGAGAACGGGTGGGAGAGGAGAGCCAGGACCTGAGCATAATCACCACAGCCTGAACCTCACCCCTAGCACCCCTCCTCACCCCAGCCTCCCCTCCCTGCTGCCTGGCGATAAGCAGGGCTATCTGGATCCCAACCACCTCTACTACACTCGGTCTAATCTCTACCTGTGGCAGCTGAGGAATCAGTATTCACTGGTGGGTCCTTTCTCCACTGAGGACGCATGCTGCTTCTTTGTCTCTGCTCTGTGGGGCTGCTGGTCACATTGTGAAGACGGTGGAGGTGTTACCGTAACAGACTTGGTTTGTCTGTAAGCTCACTTGTCGAAAACTTTTTAATGTGTTTATGTGCCGAAGTGAGACAAGGGCAGTCTTTGTACTGAGCAAAATCACTAGATAATAATAGCTTAATGATATGACTGGATTGATAGTTGCACTATCAATGTCACAGTTCATCACTCCTCTTCGAGCTGGTGACTAATGAGCAGATCTCATGCTGAGGATTACATGGAGATGAATTGCTTCTTAAAGAGACATTTGTCTTCATAGACTGTCTGGGTTTCAAGCTCAGATAGAGGCCAGCCCATCCCCTCCCTTCCACTAGCAACACATCATTTGTAACCAAATCAGAACCCTCAAAACCCTCTGTTCCATAAATATGAGTGGGGATTAGGAGATTGTGCACACACGTCTAGAGCGCATCGAGTGCAGTCTACAGGTACTTTTTGCAAGAGAGAGATTAGTAATTACCGACTGATACAAGCGTAATTCTGGGGTAGCATTTCAGTGACGCTTTTTGGATATGTAACTAGGACACTGTGTGTGTGTGTGTGTGTGTGTGTGTACTGTGTGTGAGTGTGTACTGTGTGTGTGTGTGTGTGTGTGTGTGTGTGTGTCTGGCGGGATGCGCTGGCAGAGGAGACTGAGATGGCACACTGACATCTCTGTCTCAGCTTGATCAAATGAATGCAAAAAAAAAGGAAAAAAATTACATTAGCTCTCTGCCTTCTATCAGAATACATCAAACACACACACACAGCGGGGTGCACATGTGAGACAAGCTCGTCCGCATCCCCCCACACGCAACTAGTAAACTGGTGCATTGTGGGACTAAGATTAAAAGGCATGACCGCACGTCTCTGTGGAGGAAGTAGAAAGGGAGATGAGACAACGTTGCCATCCTAATGTACAGAACGTACGTTTGATTCTATACTTGGCTTGATTCTTCTCCTTTCTCCCTCATGTTAACATGAAGGCCGGCATGGTCCCAGCAGGGCCACACCACAGGGAACTCTGGAGAGACAGCTCTGTGGAACCTTGCCCTTCACACACACACACACACTCACGTGTGCGTACACACCCTACATAATGACTTTTCTCTCTTTTCTTTTGCTCCGTGTCTTTTGCCTATATGCCTACGGCCATCTACCTTCACGGTGCGAAACGAATCAATATGCATGGGAGAACGAGAGGGGTGGAAAGGAGAAGAGAGAGAGAGAGAGAGAGAGAGAGAGAGAGGAGAGAGAGAGAGGACGAGAGAGAGAGAGAGAGAGAGAGAGAGAGAGAGAGAGAGAGAGAAACAGAGGGGCGTGAGAGAGAGAGAGAGAGGGGCGTGAGAGATAGAGATTTTTGAGCAGGCAGCCCCAGTAAATGAGCAGCCCTCCATCCATCCAGGGGTTCCTCTCATTAACTCTGTGACCCACTGATTTAGAGGTGTCCACTCCAGCACTCTGAAAGCCCCTCTGCTCATTTCTCACACGTCCAGCCCAGCAGGCAGCAGACTGGAGCAGGGGGAGGAGCTGCTAGAAGCATCCCAGCATCCACCCCAGTCCCTTCGTCCACCTCTGCTCAGTACTGTGAGGTCCAATAACCCCTGGCTGGGATGTGGACCAACAAGCATGGTCACCCCTGTTCAAATCGCTCCATCTGGGCTTAAAACTGCACTGACTGTCACGCTTTTGTACATAATATTCTATTTGATGACCGTTTATGAGCCCCTTGTTCGTGAAGTCTAATGTTAATTTCATGGACGACACATGCTCTGCATTAGAATCTCTCTGAAGTGGAAACAGACTTCAGTGTGATCTACCTAGAAATCAGCTTTCATGTACAGGTTGTGAAGTTCAGCATGAAAGGAAATTATTTTTCATGGGGTCTTCTCAGTGGCTCTTCACTCGAAAAACAAACATTAGGTCTTTAATATGGAGATTTACATAATGCAGGACATTCGCAGTTACAATCCACCAATTAGGACATCACAGCCCTTGTGTGAGACTCAAAACTCACCATGCTGCCAAAAACAGAGACCTAAATTAGACCTGGCAACGCACACACATACACACATATATAAATATACAGTTAGGTCCATAAATATTTGGACATTGACACAATTTTCATCATTTTGGCTCTGTACACCACCACAATGGATTTGAAATGAAACAACCAAGATGTGCTTTAAGTGCAGACTTTCAGCTTTAATTTCAGGGTATTTACATCCAAATCAGGTGAACGGTGTAGGAGTTACAACACATTTATATGTGGCCCCCCCCTTTTTAAGGGACCAAAAGTAATTGGACAAACTAACATAATCATAAATCTAATTGTCACTTTTAATACTTGGTTGCAAATCCTTTGCAGTCAATGACAGCCTGAAGTCTGGAACCCATAGACATCACCAGACGCTGGGTTTCGTCCCTGGTGATGCTCTGCCAGGCCTCTACTGCAACTGTCTTCAGTTCCTGCTTGTTCTTGGGGCATTTTCCCTTCAGTTTTGTCTTCAGCAAGTGAAATGCATGCTCAATTGGATTTAGGTCAGGTGATTGACTTGGCCATTGCAGAACATTCCACTTCTTTGCCTTAAAAAACTCTTTGGTTGCTTTCGCAGTATGCTTCGGGTCATTGTCCATCTGCACTGTGAAGCGCCATCCTATGAGTTCTGAAGCATTTGGCTGAATCTGAGCAGATAATATTACCCGAAACACTTCAGAATTCATCCTACTGCTTTTGTCAGCAGTCACATCATCAATAAATACAAGGGAACCAGTTCCATTGGCAGCCATACATGCCCACGCCATAACACTACCTCCACCATGCTTCACTGATGAGGTGGTATGCTTTGGATCATGAGCTGTTCCTTCCCTTCTCCATACTTTTCTCTTCCCATCATTCTGGTACAAGTTGATCTTGGTCTCATCTGTCCATAAGATGTTGTTCCAGAATTGTACAGGCTCTTTTAGATGTTTTTTGGCAAACTCTAATCTGGTCTTCCTGTTTTTGAGACTGACCAATGGTTTACATCTTGTGGTGAACCCTCTGTATTTACTCTGGTGAAGTCTTCTCTTGATTGTTGACTTTGACACAGATACGCCTACCTCCTGGAGAGTGTTCTTGATCTGGCCAACTGATGTGAAGGGGTTTTTCTTCACCAGGGAAATAATTCTTCTATCATCCACCACAGTTGTTTTCCGTGGTCTTCCGGGTCTTTTGGTGTTGCTGAGCTCACCAGTGCGTTCTTTCTTTTTAAGAATGTACCAAACAGTTGATTTGGCCACACCTAATGTTTCTGCTATCTCTCTGATAGAGTTGTTTTGATTTTTCAGCCTAACGATGGCTTGCTTCACTGATGGTGACAGCTCTTTGGACTTCATATTGAGAGTTGACAGCAACGGATTCCAAACACAAATACCATACTTGAAATTAACTCTAGACCTTGTATCTGCTCCTTGTCAATTAAATAACGAACTCCCTTTATGAGGGAATAACATACACCTGGCCATGGAACAGCTGAGCAGCCAATTGTCCAATTACTTTTGGTCCCTTAAAAAGGGGGGGGCCACATATAAAATGTGTTGTAACTCCTACACCGTTCACCTGATTTGGATGTAAATACCCTGAAATTAAAGCTGAAAGTCTGCACTTAAAGCACATCTTGGTTGTTTCATTTCAAATCCATTGTGGTGGTGTACAGAGCCAAAATGATGAAAATTGTGTCAATGTCCAAATATTTATGGACCTAACTGTATATACACATACACACAGCGACAACCTTTGGTTCTTACCTGGGGCAGGATGAGAGAACAGGGGGATCCTGATGGGCGACAGAGAGAGGAGACGGAGAGGATGGATGGAGGGGGGGGGAGGAGGAGGCGGAGGAAGGGGAGGAGGAGGAGGAGGAGGAAGAGAGGCCTTGGGTGTTCTCTGATTCCACAGCCATCATGGCTGCTGCTGCCAGTGCTATCCTTTTGTTGCTGCCCACTCTTCTGATGGCCACGGGGCACCCTGGAAACACACACACACACACACACACCATCATAAGAATCAAAAGACATCCACATACAGAGCAGCACACACTGTCTCCATGATACTGAGGGGTTTCCTATGCACTGCACCAGGGGTCAGCACAGGGCAAGAGGAAACCGAAGGGGCCCAGGAGTTGTGCTGATCATAAATAATAATACAGAACTTGGTATTCATGCAGCTGAGGATGTTGTTGCTTGGCTGCCGAACCACTACCTGCAGGAGAAACTCAATATCAACAAGCCTCGTTTGAGCTGGGGAGCATCAGGGGGGTGGAGATTAAAAAGCATCCGAGCATGAGGCTACTGTAGAGAGGAGGAGGAGGAGGAGGAGGAGGAGGAGGAGGAGGAGGAGGAGGAGGAGGAGGAGGAGAGGAGAAGTGGGGGGGAAATTATGAAGGCAGAGGAAAACGAGGAGGAGGAGGAAACAGCAGGTCTCATGCTAGAGTAGAGCTGCAGACTGCAGAGAAGAAGCAGCTCAGACAAGGTGCAGGGCTCCGTCTGGGGGTTTGGATTGAGCACCCACACACGACCCACACCACACAGCTAAGTTCAAGTTAAGTTAAGTTATCTATACATATGCAGTACATTAAATATACATAATATATGTATATATATAAACATGAAACAACAATCAAACAGATGTCTGGAAACAACTACATTTCTGCCAACATGACCGTTTTAGTTAACCTGGAGTCAGCAGATCTAATCCAATACAACAAACCTATTAACCTCCTCTTCAAGTAACCTACCAGCAGGCAATTTGTTCCACATCAAGGTGCATTTTCACAGACACAGGGTTAAGCTGAGGTAGCAATTCAAGAAGTGAAAATTACAACATTTCAGTTCATGTATCAATATGAGCCCGTAGGTAATCCCCAATGCAATTTACTATATGAATAAATGATTTACTTTACTTTAACTGCATATTCCAACCGCAGAATATACATTTTATGTGTCATTGTGACCATATTCACAGCAGATATCTTAACTGGCTGATGCACGTGATGAACGCTAAAACGTAGACAGCCTAATGGCCCTCTGATTATGAGAAAATAAATGGTGTAATCGTTGCTGTCTGATGATTCCACATTTCCGTATCGTATTCATGTTGAAGACCATGTCCCGGGGTCTTCAACCGTACGCCAATTTGGATTTCATTAAACAGATGACTTCGATCAGTCACACATACATTCAGAAATATACACCTTGTGTCGTCCCTTGAGCCTTGCAGGCCTGCGCCCATCAAAGCTTGTGCTCGTCTAGTCCGGGAAAACAGAACTTTTCGGATAACAATCATCGCCCCATATGGTTTTCTTGACTATTCAACAATTCAGCTCTTACCCAGTGTAGAACTAACAGATGTGATCCTGCCCACTCTAGCAGCTGAGTGTCGTAGCCTACGGCAGGATCACGACGCCTACACAGGAAAAGTGTGTCAGGAAACAAGCCAGATCCAGGCTTCCAAACGCCAGTGAATACAGCACTCTCCACACATTGGGATTACACACACGCGCAGACACGCACACACATACACACTAACACACTCAGACAAACACATACGCATCCACGCAAACACACATCAAACACCCCTGATCAGGATTACAGACACACATCATCAAACACATACACAGCGTTCTGAATAACAGATTATTTCAACCTGGGCTCCAAAACAGCAAGAGATGCTCCTTTCTAAAGCGGCCTCAGTCCTCTATAAAGGAACAAAATGCATCAATGCAAAAAGCAAGCCCCTCACTGTTACTATTATGTTCCATGTTCCCAAACTGAGCAGTTGCTACTACCAATGCAACCAATAGGATCACATAGAACAAGGTCGGCTTTGTCACTATAGCCTCGGTCCTTGTGATAAAATATAGATTAACTATAGGGGAAAGAAGAGCCTTAAACAGGAGAAAACCCAGTTTATATGATAATGCACTTACTGTGGCCTGGCTAAATATCACTCCCAACATTGATCATTTGGACTCAAGACTCCAAACTCAAGCTTAAGAGTCATTACAGACATTATTTTGTGTTCTGGAACCATCTCCCTGGAGACTCCCTGTTAGCCTCTCCGCGCTCAGGGAGACCACATGCAATGTGATAGCAGGAGACTCCTGCATGCTAATGGGATGGTTTAAATGCAGCTCCAACCACAGATAAATCAGCCTGATATCCCACTGACGAGGGGAACTAGGTACGAGTTAGCAAGGCTGGAAGTAGAAGGATGGAGTAAGCTAAGTAGGTAGCTAGTGTTACAGCGGATGATTGAACGGATGGGCTGGCAGGCTGGCAGGCTAACGTAGCAAGTGAGCTAATGTCAGAAAGCACATTTATTTTGACTGGAGTAGCTAATGTCAGGTTCGGAGGATCTGAGGACTGTTAGTTAAAATGCATGAGCACACCTCTAACATGAGGCCATCTGGGAAATCTGCCTTAGAATTACTGCATTCAGAGCTATAACCTTGTTTATATACACAGTCAGATACACAAACACACATGCATACCTGTACACACGCGCGCACACACACACATAAAAAGCATCAATAACTACACACTCACAGAAATCGCCCTCGGAATCCCTTCAGGGACCAGGCAAAAACTTTACTTCAGGAAGCGTTTGGTCGAAACTGATGAAAGATTTAGTGCAACATCTTCAACAGGCAATGATCTAAATGCATAAACAATGTGACACCATTTGGTTTGGGGAGGCCTCTAAAGGGGGATCTTCAAACACGCATTCATTAAATTATATATTCAACAGGGTCTCAATGAAACCAAACATGAATATATTCATAGACAGTTTGGAAAAAGGTACATCTGCTTCAAACAAACACAAACTTAATTAAATACATCCCAGGGACATCTTCTCTCCAGGCAGCTTTCTTCACTTGACCATGACTCTGGGGCTGAATCCTTTTAGTTTCTAACAGCGACATCTTGGTGACCCATCCACACAAATGTATCTTGTACAAGCATGTACGTGCGAGTGAAGACACTATCTGAAACCTGACCGCTCTCTCTACTTTCTCAAAGCTTTCCTCAGCCCCAGAGTCAGTGAACGACCTGTTGACCACCATCACAGTCTCTCATGACTGATCTCACCCACCCCGTTAGTCCGCTCTCTGCTCTCTGCTTCTCCTCCTGCCAACAGAACCACCCAGGGAGGCTGCTGCAGCGCTGGTCCGCTTGTTAAGGGGTTAAGTGCCTTGCTCAATCCTTTAGTTTGAACAGAAACCCACGCAGAGGATTGAGCACGTGAGGCAAGACAAATTTGATGGTGGAGGAGTGTGGCGTTTGTAGAAACACAGGGGAGCTGTCCACTCATCTGTGGTGCTGAAATACAATACTGAAATCCAAACAGGCAGCCTATCAGTCAGACAGCAGTAGTTCCTACAGGGGTTCATCTCTACAGCACAGTGAGAGCTTCTTCACTGCCCCCTGTGCCCTCTCCTCTCTGGCCCTCATATTAGCAACCCATAATAAACAGGCTACTCCAACCCCTCTGCTACCTCTTTAGGGAAATCTAAATCCTTTCTGCTGAATGATTGTATTCCTCGGCTCTCCGCCTGTAATGGAATATTTTTTTTGCTAAACAAAGCCGGGATAATAATGCTGAGGGCTTTTGTTTGCTCAGGAAAACGGATCAGCACAGACGAACAGCAGCAGCAGAGCCCACTGAGACGAAGCACTGCTCTCACACTAATCTGGACGACTCAGGCCTGAGGAGAGAGTGTGTGGGTGTGTGTGTGTCTGTGTGTGTGTGTGTGTGTGAGGTGTGGGTGTGTGTGAGATGTGGGCGTGTATGAGGTGTGGGCGTGTATGAGGTGTGTGTGTGTGTGTGTGTGTGTGGTGTGGGCGTGTGTGCATGTATGCATGAGGTTATTTTTTAAGGTACCCAGGGTATCTCCCTCGTTAGTGCTCATACAGTCACTCAAGCTAACGATGGCAGATAGTGTGCTTGTGCATGCCTGGACGGCAGTATCCTTCTCTACCATTTCTGACCACTGTAGGCATTCAAACACACACCTGCCTGCACAGAACCCTTTTCAACCTCCACTTCCTCTCACCCAACATAAAATAGGTCTCACACAGATTAACGATAATAACAATAATAATAACAAACAGGTTGGATGGGGTTGGAAGGGAACAGTGATTCTGTTTGAACTGGGGTGATGCCTCAGATGTCGAAATAGCTTAGGGTACAATCAGAGCAGTCACACGCAGACACCAACCCAGTAAACAGAAATATTAATGACTGTTGTTGAGGGAGGCCTGACGTGACAGTCTGCCGCTCCCAGCCAGAGTTCTGGAGCGTTCACCCTCAGAGGACAGACAGACAGGAGGAGGGAAGGGGAGCTCAGAGAGAGGAGTGCAGAGGAGAGGAAGTGAGCAGAGGACGTAAGGAAAGAGAACGAGGAGAGAGCGAGAGAGGGGGGAAGAAAGGAAGATGGCCCGCAGAAGAGAGAAAGGGAGATGGGAATAAAACGAGGGGTAGGAATGATGATAAGAAGAAAAGAAGATGGGGAAAGGAGGCCAGAGGAGAAAAACCCCAGAGCGGACCGTTCAGCTGGCTGCCTCTCTAAAGGCCATTTGTCCAAGGCGAATCACTATATCCTCCTATTGATTGAATAAATAATCTTGTTCTGGTGCTGTAAATTCACATGGTATTTACCTTTTCTCATCTTGGGTAATCTATTGTCTGCCCACTATAAGTGAGCCAGCATGCCATTTGAGACACTAGTGCCGTCTGCTTGTATGATTACAGAACCCAGGGGGCACATAAGCCCCGGTCTCAACACCAGACCAGCCAATCATGCGGATCGCACCGCTGCTCCTGCAGCAAATTGACCAATCAACCTCACATTTTGTGTTCCAGCACCTATGGGGTTTTGACAGGATCTGCCCAGTGACTTTCACTTTCCATTAGCTGCTCTTGGTATGCTGGTATTCAGACACCTGCAAGGAAATCTGATGTGGACCACAGAGAAACCTGCACCCTCACCTGTCCATGGAAAACCAGCCCAGCTGGCCGGGAAATAATTAAGTGATGAGTTAACCCTTCCTTAAAATTGTATCCCAGAATACCTCCCTCCTGGGCCACCAGGATGTACTTTAAGTCTAACAGGGGACCTGGTAAACAGCCACAATATCGTTAGAGATCTTGGTAGAGGATTTCTGTCAAGAGTCGTTCAGCACTCCAGACGATGTGTGTGTGCTGGTAGAGTGGGGGGTGGGTGAGGGGGGGTGAGGGGTGGACCCCCTCCTCTAGAATGAAGATGCTCTCCTACAATGGTGTCTCGCCTCACTACTTCCCCTTGTTCTCTGCTCCTTCTCCCTCATTGGCCATCCTTCCAGATGGGTAGCTTAGAAACCTGCTAAGGCTTGGGTTGACAGTGT